>RCIC01000026.1:2427500-2994933 GCA_018883505.1 Ceratosolen fusciceps
TTCCTATTGTGAATTGTTAAAACAACTTAGTGAAAATTTTTTTTATCGCCAATCTCTCGGATTAGTTGGTTAACAAACATATTGACGAACATTCGTTTCCCTGAGAATAAAGGAGACAGACAAGCCGATTAGGTTGATTATAATCCTAAATGAGATGACTGAGTCCTAAATCTCTCGTAAATTTTTAGTATCGATATTAACCAAGATAATTATTAATGATTAATGATTAATGAGTAACTGAATAATTGCAAGTATGAGCTAAATCTAACGATTAAATGAATTAACGATTAAAACTGAATTAGAAGTATTTGTTGTTCCATACTATTTAGTCACTATCACTATTTATCCCAGGGTGTTTTTATATTTCAATTTACTAATTAAAATAAAAAAAAGGCTGACATTGAGAGAAGACACGAACTCAAGAAGATTTCATGAATTATTTTTTTCTAATTGATGCCCTAATTTAATAATTCATCCAGCGTTTCAATTAATTGTAATTTAAGAAATTCTTGTTCTTTCAATTAATTACAAGCATAAAATTCGATATTTACAGAAAAAATATAATTACATGTAAAGCTCCAATCTACTTTTGATAAACGATGACCTCGTAATATGTCATAAAAAAAAAAAAAAAAAAAAACATAAATATCACATTCTCAATTCGAATTGAAAAAGGCTTTCACACAAACTGATTGCACAACCAAATACCTTAAAAATAAGATCGCGCAAATGCTTCTATGATTTTCGGTACCTTTTCGTCAAATCCACATATCGAAAGAATATTCTTATCGTAATTTTCCTTGTTATACGTTGATGAAGCACACATGGCACAATTCACCAACCTAAAAATAAAAAAATAAAAAAATACTTGTATAAATTTCGATAATGTCTTGTACTGTTTTATAATGGTCAATGTCTAAAGCATGATTTTAATTATGCATAAAAACAAAATATATTTTTTATTTAAAAGTTTATGGGGAATTGCACTTAATAAAGTTTAATTTAAACGGCACGTTCGATATAAATTCCCAAGCGATCTAATTGTCAATGTCGATTAAAAGTTTATCTTATTTAAAAATCAAACATTACTTTGCATTTGGCAGGTTCATTTTTCTTCTGTATAAAATAATATTCTGTTCTGAAGTATCCGTTTTTTCACAAATTTCATCAACAATATTGATGAAAACGTCGATGCTTTTATTATGTTCCGTCGCCCATTGCATGGGTTTCCCTAAATCGATATTTTCAACGGTTTTGAATTCCAATTTCCTCATCATTTTTAAAAGTGTCGAATTTGTATCCACGTTGATGCACTGGATTCCAAAATTTACAAAAGTTGCCACAGTGACATTTCTTTCTGCATAAAGAAGGGAGAGAGCAATCAAGCAGCCAGCCTCTGCTGCCTTTACATTACTACAATGCCAACATCCACTTTCTAACATTGTTTTGTTTGTTTTCATAGTAATAAAATAGTTAACATTGGTAGTCGGTAGTTGCTGCAATTAACAGTTATTGTTTTGGTTAACCGAAGCGTTGGATACTTTTTGTAATATAAGCATACTTACTGAAAATGAAAAGTTCAACATTCTGTTTAAAGCACCTACAAGTCTTTTATCAATCTTGGGTGGTGTTGGTAGCGGTTTTTTTGCCCGTTCTCTAACTTTTCGCTTTTCAAACGACAATGGTCTACGCATTAATAAAGACAAATTAATAGGAATAAATACTTATTGGCTATATTCGTTTACTCATAATTCTTTACCTTCCGGAATTTTCATAATTTTTTAAAGTAACTAAAAATACAGCTGGATGAATTTTTTCCCTAATTACGTTTACCTTATTCAAAACACTTGTAATCCTCACAGTTATAGCATCATTTGGCTTCAAAAAATGTAGATCGTAAATTCGTTGAAGGTTTTTTAAAAGCTCAGTTAAGCTCATTGACAATATTAATGATTTCCAAATCTGCCAAATAATAAGTAAAATAATACTTATTAACGTTTTAGATGAAACGGTAAATTTTATAAGAATAATCGATCCGTTACAATTTCGGATTTCAACATATGACCGGGAACGTGATGAATATTAAGTTTTTGCCTTCTTATTAATATTTCCGAAATATGTTCGTCTTTGCATTTTCTAAAAATTTCTATTATCTTAAGCAATTCTATTATCTTAAGCACATTGTTATTTGCTACTTCCCCTTTACATTGATTGGATAACATTTCCTTTACTTTTTCGAAGCCAAATAATATATAGTTGAACACTATTGCAAAATCTGAAAATCAACTTAATTGTAGCTTTTATTTACAAATACGTGCATTACATAAATTAATTGTAGGTATTTATCACCCTCTTTTGGAGAAACATGCGCCAATTTCAGAATATCTTTATGCTTCCATCCGTATCTGCCCTTGCACTCGATAACAATTCTAGCTAGTTCATAGGGTGTTTTGGAAAGATACCAATCCTTAACCGCCTTCTTCCATCCGTGTCCCCAACCAGTTTTTGGAATTACTTTATTCTTATTTATTTGCGAACAGAATTTATTGAATAAGATAAAATATTTTGGTGATTTGCAAAGTTGTTTTACAGCTTCGTATGCCTTTTTACGTAAATTTTCTGCCACTTCTTGTTGAGCACACATCGCTAATGCAAAAATCAATGTTTCAGGATTCTGTACAAGCCCTTTATCTTGTGCCTGAAAAAGATTTGTATTATTTACAGGGTGCAAATAAAGCCCGTAGATTATACTTAATTGTAAATAAGAAATAGCTGCTTGTATTAAATAACCTCGACGATTGAAGAAATAATGGCATCGTGTTTCAAATGATTGGCTGCCAGTTCATTGATAAAAGGAAGGTTCTTTGCCAAGTAGTATTTATGAACAAACCAATTTCCCGGCTGGTATTCAGGCTTCTCTTTGCCGATGTAAAGAAATCGGCGCAATTGCGTCTCCAAAGCAGTATCATTGAAGTCTGGCATTTGTTCTGCTCAAAAGTAAAAAAAAGGTACAACCGTTTAAATAACAAGCCTCGTTTAATTGCCCGGAGGAAATCCTCCGAAATTAAACCGTATCTTAATTAATTAAAAAAAAAAAACCAATAAAAAAAAAAAAAAAAATTAAAGGCACGTTTGACTAGCCGTGACGATTGTCATTGTCATTGGGATCATTAGGATGCCGATTACGCCGCGTTAGCGTGAATAATATAATACGCGGAGGTAGATTGTTCTTCGGAGTACGATCCTATACGTAACATGGCTACCTCTTGGTGAACTGATAAACGAACTTGGTCTTTCGCGATACGACAAGTGATCGCATGGATTTTTTATACCAAGTTATTTCAAATGAATAATTTATTAGCTTATTTATGATATCTCGTTGACTTTCAACTCGTTTTGAATAAGCGTAGCGCTCAACAATAACTCAATTATAACTGGCTTAGAAATTACAAATTTTTAAAAAAACATCTTACTCTGTAAATAAATACTTCTAAATAATTGATAAATTTTGAGTATTTCAAGCGTGTGGAATGTTATTTTAAAAAAATTTCTTACCTAATTTGATTGTAAATCGTAGACTGATTTACAAGTTTTATTATTATATAAACAATAAATCTAAATTATATCACGTTAAAGTGTAATACACGTGAATATTGAAGGTCAATCGTCTACGTAATTATTACGTTAAAATTGGGACTAATATGGCAGCGCATGCGCACAATGCAACGCATTTACAGATCTTGTCACAGCCAGTTTTTAATATTATTTATCTCTACATTAATATTAAAATGATTTTAAAAATCGAATAAATTAAATTCACATTATTGATAAATAATTATATAATCTTCTCTAATTTATTATAATTAATGAAAATTATTTTCATTAAAAACGTACAAACGTAAATCTACATATAAGAAATATTTCTTTTAAGTTTTTTTTTTTTTTTTTTTTTTTTTTTTTTAATTAAACGACGATTAAACGGTATTTTTTAATTAATCTAAAGACACGAGAATATCGGATAATCTTCTGTGTTTATTCTATTTCTTTTTTTCAATTTCCCTCTTTCGTTGATCAAGTCGAAACGGTATAGCCAGTTTACCATTCGAGCGACCGGTAGAATGATAAACACATAAGACAAATAAAAAAAAATCATCAATTATAAATATTAAATAGAATAGAAAAATAATTATTTTACCATGGCCAAACATCATCCAGATTTGATTTTTTGTCGTAAACAACCTGGAGTCGGTAAGCTTAATTATATTTTGGCTATACAAAAACATTAAAAATATAACCTATAATTGTTAAAATAAATAAAACTATCGATATAAATAACTATTTTTTTCAATAGCTATTGGACGTTTGTGTGAAAAATGCGATGGTAAATGCGTAATTTGTGATTCGTATGTCAGACCCTGCACATTAGTAAGAATTTGTGACGAATGTAACTATGGTTCATACCAAGGACGATGTGTAATATGTGGAGGACCAGGTGTATCAGATGCTTATTATTGCAAAGAGTGTACTATACAAGAAAAAGATGTAAATAGAGAGATTTTGACTCTATCAGCTTATTTATTTATTATATAATTTATTAATTAACGTTTCGAGTTTTAAGTGTTTATGTATAAAAATTTGCATTATTATTATTTTTAGAGAGATGGATGTCCAAAAATTGTTAATCTTGGAAGTTCAAAAACTGATCTCTTTTACGAAAGAAAGAAATACGGATTCAAAAGAAGATAAGCAAGTCATTGTTGTCATATTAGTTTGTAAGGATAATTTTTGTAAAATAACCTTTCTACTTTTCGTCAAACTTCTTTGAAATGGACTATTTAGTATAGAACTTTTGCTACGACATAATTGCATCAATCTCTTTTTCAATACTATGACTTGTGTAAATTGTGTACTATATTGCATTTAATGACACTAAGCAAAGCTAAACTATGTTGCGTTATATCGAAGGAAGAATAAAAACGTAATGATTAAAATTTCTTTTTTTAATACGTGTATTTTAATTATTGAGTTTTTTTTTTTTTGTTATCACATTACATTGTCATAATGATGAACAGACTTGTACTACGGTTCAGAGTGAAGACATATCTTTCGTTAAATAGTTATCGCTACAAATTGAGAACATTTCAAATAACTAAACAGTTAAATTTACTAGCCATTTCTTAACAATATACTTATTTCGGATGTTAATTTGACAGTTAATTTGACTTGATAGGTTCACCTATTGAGCTCTAAATACATAGAAATCCGTAACCCTCATTGTCACGCGGTTACTAAATTGCACCGCCTGCCATTGGGGGCTACATCTATAGATTACATAACTTTGTAAACAACGTCGTTACTTAAAAGCTAGCTGCTTTCTACAATAAAACTTGTTTTAAAATTCTCTACGTCGCACTTTGAACAATTTGTTTCAATAAGGAGACACTGTTCGTTAACGCTATAACTGATAAACGCCACTTATCATCATCACTCTTGTTATTTACACATCACATATTATTTTTTTTTCACGCATATTACACGGATGTTTGGGATGTTTCTTTTGTACAACTTTCCTTAAGAAAATATATCTTAGCTCGGCTTCAAAATAACTGACGCATCGGCACAATCCTACAATAAAAAATACACGTCGCAACGTCTTCGCACGTCCCCTCCCTTGTCCCCCCCGCCGCCGCCGCCGCCTCCCGGTAGCCCTCCCGTAACGATGAACAAGCGTTGTAAAGATTGCCACTTAATCCGTAATTATTCTTATAACGCATGTCGCATTAAAAATAACGTATCGCTCTGTAAAATATACTATAGATATACCGTGTAAATAAATGTGGCCCGTGTAGTAGTTACGCCGACGTCGTCCGATCGTCAATGCGGATTCGCGCGTATGAATCGGTAACAACGGTTTCCCCTTTCATTTCACATAAATACGATAAGTATTTTTTTTTTTTTATACATTGACACGAGGAGGCCTAAGGTCTAGGGCGTGTTTTATACGAGTAGAGTTACGCTAAGACGGCACACATACATGAGGACAGCGTGAGACATAGGTGTAAGAAAATATGTTGTAAGTAGTAACAAGGCGGAGATCGGACGGATCGTCAGACAATGGAGTCATCGGATGATAATCAATAATGACGAAAGCGAAAAAATATATTATACTCCTTGGGTATGTGCGGGACGTTCCCGTGCACTCGTCCTTTATCTCCTCTTCTCGCGCGATGCGTAATAATTAAAACTTTTTTAAGGATACACAAGTATTACAGGCTATTACAGGGCATATTTCGCCAATAGACGGTAAAATATTGACTTACGCAACGGGGGGGGCGTGAGGACGACGACGACGACGACGACGACGACGACGATGATTGTTGTTGTTGTTGTTGTTGTTGTTGCTGCACGAGGATGAAGGGCGGGACATGGTAATTAAAATGACGATTGCGAGGGGAGGGATACGAGCGAACGACGAAGGTCGTTGGGAAGACCGGGGCAAACAAGACCTTAATTTTAACGTCGTTATTTAATCGGTAAAATAAAATATAGAGGATTTAATTGAACCGGGCTCTTTAAAACTCTGGGTTTCGCAACAGTTTCGCAACAGTTTTCCAAAAGTTACGGACAATCCGCCATTATTTGATTGGCATTCCGTATTTATTGATCGATCGCATTGACGTGTCCCCCACCCCCCGCCTTATTACATTACCAATACGAGAGCATTGGTAGTAGTTTTTTCTCGATTTGAAAATCGTTAAGAAAATTAAGCCCCGGCGCTCTGTCGTCGACCTCGTTCCTCCTCCACTAAGTCCTCTATCGTTACGATACGTAACGCGCATCGCCGACAATGACAGAGCGCCGGGGCTTAATTATTCAACAAATGGCTCGCGACACAAATCATAACTAATCGCTTAATACAAGTAGTGTTAAGGAATTAATATCTCATAAAGTCATTATTTTGGCATTCGTATCGGGTTATTGTATTATTTGTATTATTATTAATATTATTATTAATAATATAACGCATCACTACATGCGCGCACGTAATTACAAAGTCGCTTAGAAAAAATATAATTACAATGTAATAATAACTAATGATAACATTTTTCTAACAATTGCCACATCGTTCGCGTCTTTTTTTTTTTTTTTTTTCTTTTTTTTTTTTTTTTTTTTTTTTTTTTTTTTTTTTTTTTTTTTTTTTTTTCGTGTGTGTGTGTGTGTGTGTGTTATTTAAATATTGCATAAGAAAATAAGATTTGTAAGTTTCAATAGGTCAGTATGGTTTTATCGTTTATCGTGTTTTTTTTCTTTTTTCTCTCTTCTTCGATAGGCTGGGCCTTTAATTTCCATCAAAGAGGATTCCAATCGAATAATAATAATAATAATAATAATAATCTACTTTCTTGGTCCGATTTCATCATCCTTCAAACTAATACGATTTTTACGAGCACGATTAATTACGCAACAATACGCAATGGCGAGTACAAAAATTCTCCTACCCCCCCCACCCACACCCACCTGCAGTTCATTAAAAAAAAAAAAAAAAAAAAAAAAATTATTTTTTTTAAAAAAATTAATTTAAAAAAAAATTATAAAAAAAAAAAAAAAAATCGTCCGTTCATTTTTTTTTTTTTTTTAATTAATTAATAAATCAATCAATTACATTGACCTGCTGCTCTGTGCCTCCTACGTAATCGTAGTCAAAGCACTCGTGTATTTTATTGTTACTGTTGTTGTTGTTGTTATTATTACGACGATTGCGATTATTATAATTATTGTTATCGTTTGATTTTGATAAAGTCAACGACGGGAGGTAAATTTGAAAATGAAAAAATGTGAAAAAATGTGAAAAAATGTGAAAAAAAAAAAATGGTTGTGAACCGATCGAACGTTGGCAAATAATGTCTTCTTGATTTTTAATATTTTTAATATATTGTTGATGTATTGTCTAAAGTTTTAGGTTCACGATGTAATCCTCTGGTTCTCGTTATTCCATCTTAGGAATTACCTACGATAATTCCGGCAAAGAAATTCTCGAAAACAAGTATGTGTCGTCACGTGTACCGCCGGAGTCGCGCAAACACTTTATTATACGAAAGGCGCAAACGAAAGCCGCGGATCCATTCGATCTATAATTAATTCGCTATTGATGCAACGGCGCCGACGACGTCGCTCTTCACGTTAACACGAGACGAATCGTTGAACCGAAAAAAAAAAAAAAATAAATAAATCCTTCGATCTATTGGCATTAGTTGTATTTTCTAATTTTTCTTTTTTTTTTTTTTTTTCTTTTTTCAATTACACTCGAAACACCTGCTGCAGAGCTACGTAATTAATTTAAAAGATATGATATTTATTGTTTACCGTTGGTTCTTTTAAATGCCTTTGGAATGCAATTTCAAGACTGCGCGCTGCACGTGAATTTATAATACAAGAGAGAGGGGGGGTGGGTGGATGAGGGTGAGTGGATGAGGGTGAGAGTGAGGGAGAGAGAGAGAGAGAGAGAAATATATACATAAATAATTAAAAAAAAAAAAAAACCAATCACGTGACGACGAGGCAGTAAAGAGTTAACTCGACTCGATGCCTGTACGTGTAATCAATGTCTGTCAGCGCGAGTTCATTAGAAAATTTTCGTATGTTTATTAAGTAAAAATGGTCTGTCTGCTGCGATAATTGCTGTTAAAATTCATCGCTGAACGTTAATTAGCAAAAACACGCATTATCGCCCAGGTGAACGATAATAACCCCAATGACGACGGCCTTTGAATTAAGAAAAAACCCGAGTTTTGGACATTTGCGTTTATCGAGCACAATATAAAAGAAGCCAGAATTATTATCTTCTTAATTAATAATAATCCCCCCCCTCTCCACCTCTATCACCACACAACAGTTCTACTCTGAAAGCAACGTCTCGCTCGTTTCGCTAGCTTTGCGCGTATTCGCACGCGTCCGCTACGTCGTTGTTCCGACGACGTCACACTCTCATCATCTCCCGTCCGGATAGAACATTCAACGCTGCCGCGCCGAGGTAACGCGCAAGTCAAGTCAAGTTATTTCAAGGACGGACTAATGACAATGCATTTAAGCTCCTCCTGAAAATAAAATCGAAGCCGTAGTACGTGGTCGTGGTACGTGGTCGTGGTACGTGTGACTATTATTACTATAATAGTGCGTGCCTCCAACGACTGTATTCTCCTCTCGATTAATGAGACAAATCCTTGATCCATATTTTCTCTCGGATATTATCGACAAATCCTTGGGATAGTTAGGGATCCTCGAGGATCTGGAATCTGGAGATCTCGCCGTACGAGCACCTACTTCGATCTAGGCCCAACAAGGCTTTTTTTTGCGTTGCGTTCTTCCTCCCTCTTCTATTTCTCTCTGTCTGTCTGTCTGTGTGTGTGCGTGCGCGCGTGCGTGTATTCAAAGAAAGACATATCCAAGCTAACGAAGTAGAGAACGATTTAGCTCCTTCGTAAAAAAAAAAAACTTATTCAAGCCCCAATAATAATAATAATAATAACCTCCCTTATCGATTGCCGAATAATCCGTTCCGAGGGTTATTATGGTGCCCATGCCCATGGGGATTAAGCGCGCGTCCCAAACCCGTCCCGTGATTCCGATTAATATTTACATTTATACGCGCCGCGAGCAATGATCTTTCCATTCTTTCTCAAAAGGGGAAAATACGAGAAAGCCCGTGGAATACCAAGTAGACCGGAATATTGGATTATAGAATTACCGAGCTAACGAGAGCCCGAGAGGTTGCGCAAGGTTGCTGGGAACGCTATCCACCTCATGATGCCCTCTTAGTAGAAGAGAGAGTGTGTGTGTGAGAGAGAGAGAGAGTGAGGGGGAGAGACGGGGACGGTGGGTGAGGTGGGTGTTTTAAGATTGCTGGAAAAATGATAAAATCGCGTTTTGTCCTCTTCTTACGATCGAAGAACAGCTTGAAAATTAGTTAAAAAGTAGTAGTAGTAGTAGTAGTAGTAGTAGTAAGGTTGCCTTACGCGCGAGAACATGGAATACCAATAATCGTGAGAAGAGTTAGTTAGACAAGCAATTTTGTGTCGATGAAGCTCATATCTCAAGTAGTATCGGCAGAGAGAATTATTTACCAACGACCTCGGCGAACTCGGCTCTAAAAAGGAAGCACTATTATTATTATTACTCTTAATGCCAATTACAATGACATAGCCATATCCACCCCCTGTTGATGCAAACGTGTACAAGCGTACGTCTAAAAAAAACGATACTTTACTTCGAGACTGTTAATAATTATCTAATTGAGATGACGACGAGACGATCTGCGTTCGTGGATGGATAATTGAATTCTATGCGGAATAATTACGAATGACGACGGTGCACGAGGAGTATAGTACATTATTGGGGTTATTGGGACGAGTCGCGCCAACGTATTCTGTGCCTGATCCTAGAAAAGCAAGCGAGTCAAACGAGTTTTTTAAGTAGAATTTTCCCGGAAGGTATACGCGGCCGTACAAAAATAACCAACTGACTACTCTCGACTAATGGACTTTACGTAATGTGTGTGTACATATATATATATATAGAGAGAGAGAGAGAGAGAGAGAGAGAGAGAGGGATGGAGACTTGATATGAACTATTTGGATTATCCGGTATCCAATACGACTTAATACCGATTACGAGCCTTTCCGCTAATTCATTCATTATTGGACTTTATTGGATTTTATTAAAGATCGGCCAACTTCGAATGCTCCTCTACTCTCACCTTCTTACGGTATATTAAATACGTGTACATCGGTCATGTGTAGGAAGGAAATTTCATTGCATTGCTTATATCGATTTTACAAAGCTTCTTCTCTTCTCTTCTCTTCTCTTCTCTTCTCTTTTATCTTTGTTTATAAAGGTTTGTAAATCGGGGTTTTATAACCGGGGAAGTCAACAATAATGGGGTTATTTTTCCCCCATTGACGATTAAAGGGGTAGTAACTGCTTGGAAAAGCAGAATTTAAGCAGAAAAAGGAGTCCTACTACCGGAGGAGGTACTGCTAAGCTTTTACGTAGCGCAGCCTCGGGTCAACTACTCGGTACTAATGGGATGGATAACTTTGTTCTACACGTAATCGAAGGACAACATTTTTTTACGACTCGACTCCACAATCAATGATAACTACTACCATATTACAAATAGATCCGTTAAATCTCCAGCAAATATTGTTCACAGGAACATTGTATATACGGTTCCACGTCAATTCAATATGGAAAATGAATTTCCTATTCTTTTTAATATTGAGCATTGTCGAGTTAATATTTCTGAACTTCCAGTTCATTCTAGTTCTTTATATATGTATATAACTTACACTCAACTATTAAACATTTTTTATTTACTACTCTACTAGTTAATAATTTATTATTTCTAAAGCATAGAAATACGTGTCTACAAGAAATAACGATTGTAAAATTAATTTACGATTCAACAGTATAATAAACTACCTAAGAGAGATAAATTTAGTATGAACTTAAAGTTCAAATAACAATCGAGTTAATGGAAATTAAATCGTTTCATTTATTCTGCATTATGTGAATATAATTTCATATTGATATATTCTACTTCTTATCTAGGACTTATATAGAAGAGGTCATGTTTACAATAATAAACTGCTAAATAATTGAGGTTTTACACTACTATTAATGAAAAACAATAATATTATGTATACCTAGGCTACATAAAGAAAAAAAAAAAAAAAAAAAAAAAAAAACAATACAATATGTATTGACTACATTTGCGACAAATGTAAATATTATAGATTTATGTGAGAGATATTTCCTAAAATTGATCGTATATTTCTTACGTACCAACATCTAAATAAAATTGCAATAATAAAGTGAAAAATATTTCTGAGTATACAATATTCATTTCTACTAAAAAAAAATAATTTTTGTAAAAACTATATACGTTTGACGTAAAAAGCCCTTTCGGTATAATTATTTTTTCTTTTTTTTTTTTATAATTAATCAATAAATTTTTATAAGTAATGTTTAACACGTAAAATAATAGTTAACACGTTTTTATATACCATAATCGGATAGTTAAATCTCATTCGTATAAATTATCTTTGTACAAATAATTTAAAATGAACGTCATTTGTGGACGTTCGTAATATAAAATAATTTTCTAAGACATTTTAAAATATTTTCTATGCGTAAAAGAAATTTTTAAAATGACTACGCCACTCTTGTTTTGATATTTCAATAAATACGAGAGAAACCATTTTCACGTGATGGCTCGCATGATTCGCGCATGATTATTTTACGTACCAAAATAATTTTTAAGGCAACGACAATATTACATTCTAAAAGATTCATCAACGATTGTATTCCTATAACAGCAAGTTCATT
This sequence comes from Ceratosolen fusciceps, assembly GCA_018883505.1. Taxonomy (NCBI): domain Eukaryota; kingdom Metazoa; phylum Arthropoda; class Insecta; order Hymenoptera; family Agaonidae; genus Ceratosolen; species Ceratosolen fusciceps. Next base: position 2,439,885 of record RCIC01000026.1, read on the forward strand.
AATTTCACGGGGCTTTGTATAAGTTTTGTTTTGTATAAGTTTTGTTTTGTTTCGTTTCGTTTTGTTTCGTTTTTCGTTTTTCTTTTGTTTTTTTCAGGGCAAATACGAGTCCAAAGTTGTAGCGAGCAGACCTGGTATAAATTTGGCTGACTAAGATAATTAATAGATGTTCTCCAACACTGCATAATCATCGTTAGTTTACGTTTTATCGTTAGGTTCCACTTTGCTCGTACTCGGACTTACTTCTCATCTAGACAAAGAGGAACTTGCGACCGATCGTCCACTTATTGCTGATTGCAGGCTCATCATTGAGCCTCTGCAAAACATAAATAATTCTCGTGAAAATCAAAGAGAGATGATGTTATCTGTTAAGGTATTTTAAAGGCGCTATTTCGTTATTATATACTCGTTGTACGGATTATGAGTGAATCTCGTCAATAAGCTATCTAACGTAAGCGTAAAAGGAACGAATAATTTCAATATTCATTTCTAATAATAATATTTAACCAAAGTAAATTACTTGTAATGGGCTGATGGTAAAGTCTCGTAGAAATACATCAACTGTGCTTTATGTGAACTTATCGAAGGGAGAAATTCTCCCTGCTCTTCTGGATTCTGCCATTGTAATATATAAATTCCAGCTTCTTGCATTATATGAGTTCCCTGAAAATAAAATATTTTTTTCATAAATTGTAAAGATCCAAATAATTCTACGTAAGTATATTATTTAAATCAATTTAAATCACCTGAATGCTTTCTCCGTCGTGGCATACGATACTTTGCTCAACTTTTGTACAATCGACTCCCTCTTTCCACTCTTTGTGTCCCGTTACATCTTGTTCAATAACGGTTGTAACCTCCGGGACAGCTAAACATTCATAGTAGTTTGTTATTAGATAAAATCCGTAAATACAGGAATTTGATAAGGTTATTTTTTTTTTTTAATCGGTCTACTAAATACTTTAGCAATTGACAAAGAAAATTGACAAAGGTGTCGAAATACTTTAGCAATTGACGAAGGTGAATACGCACCTAATCCATTAGAACCACTTGATTTGGGCTTGTACAACACGGTAAATAAAACTTTATGACGCATCACGTCAAAGTCCCATGTAAGAACAGCGCAAGGATCATTGCAATTTATAGCAACGTTATGTACTTGACCGCGACTAAGACTGATAGAATGATATAAACTGTGTTCGTGCTCAGTAGTGGCTCCTTCGAGGTCAGCTTTGTAAAGATTCTTTGGCACAACTCCACCTTCCATAACGTACGTCTAAAAACATTCAAGAAACATAAATTTTACATAAAAAGGAGATTGTGCAGTTCATTTTGTAATTTCGTTACATTTAAATTGCGATAAACAGGTGATCAACGATTTCATAACAAATTCTATTATTTCATCCGTACTTTCGTTTCAATAAATCAAAATGAAACTTTACCTTTCCATTATTATCTACTCCATTATTATCTATTATTGACTTTATGAAAAATTTGAGCTGAATATTTTAATATCATTAAAAACGATACTTTATTTAATAAAAACTTAATTCGTATTGAAATTAGCTCATCTATTAAATCAACTTTAATATAAATTGTTTATTAAATTTCAGGAAAATATTTATTATTACGTACGTAGTTTTCGAAAAAAAGACTTTTTAAATGATCCGTTGGAATTTTTGATTTACAAAATTACAATTCAACGAACTGGTATCATTCGTTTAGGTTAAAAAATTTCAAAAAACTAATTAAAACTGTTTAATTTATAACATGAAGTTATGCTTCTGTTATCAATAATAGAACTTATTTAACAAAAGACGTAAATTGACAATGACACTTCTTTGACAGAAGCATGAGACATCACATTCGCACATACAATTCTTGTGTATAATATTAATTATAGAAACATTTAAGTGTGTGTTTGATCTTATTATTCATAAATTCCAATGGAAATTAATTTAATAAGTGCTTTGATGTAAAGTGCGATCGTCACATTTATTTAAAAAAAACATGACTGATAACGAATACGTGTTCATCGAAAAGGTGAAGTTTAGAGATTGGGAATTTTTTAGTTTTTATTAGTCTTACGTCATTGGATGAATCAAAAACGTAAAAGCGTCGAGGAATAACACAATACTCTTCGCACAAAACTTCCTGTTTATTAAAAAAGTAAAAAACAAACTAAAGAATCCACTCATAGAATATTCATATTATATATATATATATGCAATGCTCTGTTTGCATTTTCTTCAATAGTAAAAAGAAAAGATAAAAAAAAAAGGCTATAGAGTAACAATAATAAAAATAAATAAAAAAAAATAAATAAAAAAAAATAAAAAAAATAAAAATAAATATAATTGTCATTAGAATTGAAATATTTGTACCTCTGATGAACCGCCGAGAAAATCTGGTACGTATTCAGAACCAATATAATCGGTAAGGCCACCAGCTCCTTGCTCTTGATAATCGGTACCACAATAAAATATAAACTTATTCCTTGTATTTTCATCTGGAGAAGTGTGAAACATTTTTGGAGACATTTTTTAATCCAATGACATTAAAAAATTATTGTAAAAATAATGTAAAGGAATGTAAATGAAAATACGATTACTTACGTATGAACGTGCTAATGAGGGTCCATAATATCGGAAAACATCTTGGAGCTCTTATTATCAATACCCGTCCCATTGTTTCAGGATAATTTAGCTCAACGATTTCAATGATGCGAAGGAGAGCCTTCAAAGGCAAAAAGTCCAATTGTATATTATTTTCAGAGTCTATTGTAAATAAAGCAAAGGAATATAATCTTTTTGCCTTACCTTTATACCGGGTCTCCACAAATGACGCATATTTAACCCTTCCAGATCAATTAGTAATGTCCATTGTGAAACGGGATGGCCGCACGCGTTGGTAGCTTCTTCCATCAAGGAGAGACCTTCTTCGCAAATGTGCAGAGCCTGTTGTCCACACAAGAATATCAAGAGTTATTAGTAATGTAATGAAAGAACGATTATTGGCTTTCAACTGTAATTTATATATTTATTGTAAGGAATACGTGCCAATAATAATAATTCATCTTCGCCAATAGACTTTAATAATCCTTTAACATCCATTTGTCCGAGTCGTAAAACGTACAGTGGTCGGCCCTCTGTAAGGGATGTAAGGGATGTAAGAAGGGATCACCAGCGTAATATTATTTTATATTTTAAAGCGTTTACGAATCATGTACATGTAATAACAAACCTTTGTCAAAATGATGCCAACTACCAGGAAAGTAATCCTTCACGACTTGCGGAGCTTCGTATTCCTCAAGAAGTTTATCGATTTGATGTTTCTTCCTCCAATGTAACGACTGAGTTAACATTTCTCTAGCTTTTTCAACGGAGAATTCCCTAGCTCTTAGAAAACGTAATAGAGTAGCGTCTCCAGGCACAGAGCTACCCCTCAATTCTTCAATACTATGCCTTAACTGGACCAATTTGCTTTCTTGCATCATATCAAGCTTTCCAAGATACCTCTCAATGTAATCAGAAGACAATTGCATTTCTGAAATAATAATGTCCACGGAATCTTAACGACAGCATTTGCGCATTTCTTTCATTCAAACTTTCAATGACATTCAAATAATAGTATCGAATATCGAAATACCGTATCAAGATATTGAATCAGCTATATTGATTAAATAATTTATTAATTATAAACCCAATACGATACTAGTATTTGAATAATTAAAAGTTCATTAATTTTATTTAAAAATTAATTAACAGTTTGAACAAGTCATTGCTTTTACCTCGACTACTAGGAAACTTTCCTTCTACAGAATTATGTTCATTAATTTTATTAGCTACTTCCTTTTTCTCTTCTTTCGGAGAAATCCTGTTAAACAATTTCATAAATATTAAATACCGAATTAAGAAAGCTCCATTAAATTTTTAATAATTAATACTTACTTCTCTTCTACAACATCAGTTTTCTTTAATGGATCTTGCCATGGCTCAACGTACGTTATGCCCTCTTTTTTCAATTCATTCACAAAATACTCAATTATTTCCTTCCCCTTGAATACATATTATATATAAATTAACGGATCTTTTAATTGATATCGTATTTATCGTTAAATATCCTTACCTTCGCAATATTCTGTGCATACTGTTTCATTGCTAATTTCTCCATTGAGTTTTCAAATCCAAAAAAGTTTTTTATGTCCAGGCTAGCGGTTTGTTCAAAGCAAGTCCATTCTGGATTTTCTGGATGAATCTTGAATTACAATTATATTTTTGTATTATTATTATTATTATTATTTGCCTATTATGTTTAAAATTTAATTTTGAATTACAAATTTACTTACAAAATATCTACATTTTTCTATGACTGTCACCCTAGTGGAAAAGCTCTCGTTGTACGCTTCAATTTCTAATATATTATTACGACGATCAAGAACATTCCTTTGTATGAAATATACAAAGTCTACGCCTATTATCTATTACAAGCATTTGTATTATTATTAATTAAACGAATAATATATAAAAATCAATAAATTATCTTGTATATATATATATATATATTAAATATAGAAATAACAAGATAAAATTAATTTCATTTCATACTTACTTTTTTTAAAATGTATGGGGCATCTACATTTAATTTGCACCTTCTTTCGGTTGTTCTAATTTCTCCATTCTCGCTTTCATTGTCCATTGTTACTTCACATCCTACAAACACTGGAATTTGAGGACACGTGGGAAATCTTCGCTCATAAGCCTATGGAAATGTTTAAAAAACAAATAATGTTTTAAAGATGTAAATACTTCACGTTTCTGTTAAATATTACTATTGTATTTATAATAACTTTATATAATGGATTTTTATTTAAATTAATTCTTATGATTTATGGTAATGGAAAAAAAAATTTTATAAAAATGCTTTATATATATATATATATATATATATACTATGTGCAAATTTCACCTTTAATCACTTTCACTTCTGATTATACGTGCCATAAAATTTTATATTACATTATTCTACAAAATGGACTTCTATTATACTTGTGAATTAAAAATGACTAGTCATTGACAGTTTCATTTTCATAAACTGCTATTACTAAAACAAACATATTTGAAGTTTTCAATTACACCTTAAATATATAAATTCTTTTTGTGTTTAAAGGTTACAGTATGCTTCAAGGTCAAAGTGTATGTACTAGTTTACATTGTCAAGTCAGCTGTAATGACTATACTAATCCTTACACAGTTGATTTATAACATGTCAATGTCAAACTCATTATTTTTACTTATCAATAATGCAAAGAAAAAGTGATAATTCCATTGATTAGTATTGTTCATTTATAAAAGGCATCATTCTTAGCAGTTAACTAATTTTTTCAATTCATGCTAATATTGAAAATATACGAGAGCTGTATATTGTATACAGAAGTGACTGCTTTGAATAGAGTAAAAAATAATTAATTTAACACTATTTATAATGCAGATCTGTACCTGATATTATTGAGGACATGAAAATATTGATTTTATGCAAAATAATTAAATATCAAGTGATGTCAATGGTTTTGTTAGAAAGTAGCTTTTTGACAAATGCATTATTTATTATACTCAATGAGTAACAATCAAATGGGGGAGGGGGGGAAATAATAATAATAACATTAATAATAATAAAAAAAAATAAAAAAAATAAAATTATTACTCGATGAACTTGCAAATGCTCAATTTTTTTATTACAAAGATTATGTTACATAAGACTCAATTAGAAGTATCTTTGAATTAGTAGTAATAATACTAATCCAGAATGCTGATTTGCAAAAAATATAGGATGATAAAACATACTTGTATATCAGAAGGAAACTTTTGAAAGTTTTGTAAATCTTTAAAACAGCTTAATTACCAATATAACATTCTCATTTACTTTAAATTGATATTTAATTGTATTGTTTTCTTTTTTTTTTAGAAAAACATGTTATGAGAATTTAATGACATATATATGTGATAAAATTAAAAAGATATAACAAAGGAATAACAATTCAATTGATGCCAATATGTACAATACAAAGGACACAATCCACAAATAAAAAAGTGAAGTACATTTGAAAATTAATTTTTTTTTTTTTTTTTTTTTTCATAAATACATCGTTGTTTTTATAAATATCAACGACTGCAAACTTACATGTGCAGTGGGGATTTAATTTCAAATAAAAAGGTGTTCATTGATTGTTTGTATTTAAAACAGTTTTAATCGCTATTGTTTTAGCTGGTTAAGTAATATGCGTATGAACGCGTATAGAAGTAAGTTATAAAAAAAAAAATATACATACATATATATACATATATATATGTATACGTATTAATTAAGAAAAAAAAAATCGATTATTGTAATAAATACAATAATTTAATAAAAAAATGAGTAAGATAATGGTGCTGAAAGCGTATATAATCGGAGATCCGCGATAAAGAATGAATTTGTATTCTAAGTTTCGTATGAGTCAGAATGAATAAGCTTTTAATGAATAAAGCGTGCCGTATAATTCGAGTTTTCTATTCAATTACGGCAAGGTTTTGGTAATTGCATCGTATCTCCTTGATGGGAGAAAGGCTGGAAGAAGAAGGTCGAGATTAATGTATTCCGTGTAAAATACTCTTGCCAATGGATGTAAACACGATGGCACGAGAGGGGCGACGGGACGGAGGTGGGTGGAGGGGGGGAGGGGTAGGTAGAAGAGCAACGAGTGAGAGCGGAGAGTGAGAGCGTGAAGTGAGAGTCAGCGAGGGTGCGAGGAGGAGGGGGAGGAGGAGGAGGAGGAGCAGAGGAGCAGAGGAGTCAATGTAGGATAGGCTGTCATTGAATTAGACGCGAGGGAGGGAGGGAAGGGGAGGGTGATGAAAGAAACTTGCGTGTGCTTGGTATCACGACGGCGAAAGCGATAAGCGTATAAGCGTATAAACATAACGCACCAGCATAACCAGGGCGAAGGGGTACTTGTAAACCCGTACGGGCGATTGGTACTGCTGAACCATATTGTCCTTGTCCTCGTCGTCGTCGACGTCGTCGTCGATTGTGAGGACGTACCAGGTCAGGGAATTTCACTTTTCTCCGAATCCGCCCCCTTCCACGCTCCCTCTCTCACTCTCGCGCGCGCTCTCTCTCTCTCTCTCTCTCTCTCTCTCTCTCACCGGATGATCCCCTTTTTCGAGGCTGACGAAGTTCGAGAAGTCACGAGCCCAGACCACACGCACGCACGCACGCACGCACGCACGCACGCACGCCCGCACGCACGCAAGCACGTACGCACGCACGCACGCACGCACTCGCGCAAACAAACACACTGGCTTTGTGCACTGGGTCGACGAATCCAAGGAGGCGCGCCCGAGAGTTAACCCTTAAGGTGACGGTCAAGTCTCAGTGACTGGCTTCAAGTCCTTTCGAGCTTCGGCAACAGCAACAGCAGCAGCAGCAGCAACAGCAACAGCAGCAACAGCAGCAGCAAGAGCAGCAGCTCCTCTTGGCAGTGGCTCAACCACGGCCTATCAACATCCGCCTATATATATATATATATATATATATGCATCCAGAGATGCGCGTATCCGTTATTGTCTCTTGCGCGGTACTGAGGCGCGCGAGTGAGACTCGAGCCGAGCGGACCGACAGACCGACCGACCGACCAACCAACCAACCAACCAACCAACCAACCAACCGAGGGAGCGAGCGAGCGAGCGAGTAGAGCGAGTAGAGCGAGTAGAGCGAGTAGAGCGAGCGTACGACGAGACGCGCACCGACTGTCGCTCTCCCCCCTCCTGCCGCTCGTCCTTCCTATTACGCTAGTTCACGCTCTCTGCTCCCTACGTAGGAGCCCCTGCCCACGCATTAGCCTCGGCCTCCCGGGGGCCTTTAAATCTCCGGACGGCGTGCGCATTAAAGCGACCGTTGCTCCTTGGCTCCGCCATTACGAACGCCCGACGACTTATTTTATCCCCCCACCCGACCTCCATCCACCCTCCACCCTACACCCTCCACCCTCACCCCCGTCGACCAACTTTCTTTCGCTCGTGAGTACCTCTACCCCCAATAACCCCAATAACCCCGATAAGCCCAACGACGACCGTTACACCTACGCTTTCACTGCAATCACGCTCAAGCAGAACAAAACCAAAACAGAACAAAACAAAACAAACAAAATAAATAAAATACGAATGAGGCTTTTTTTCTTTTCTTTTCTTTTCTTTTTTTTTTATTTAACGATTTTATCGCCCGCTTAATCGCTGAAGGTCCCGTCGTAGTGGACAGGGGCAGACAGGAGCAGACAGGAGCAGACAGGAGCAGCATCCTCCTCCTCCTCCGCCGCCACCCATGCCGCAACGATCGAACCAGCAGACTTTGTATAATATCATCTGCAAGCTTTGATTTTATTAATTAACAAGGAGCTCGTGGATTCGTTCGATCATAGCCTATAATAAATTGTACCGATTACGTTAAAGCTTGGGCTCGGGGCTGCCACGGGGCCGACATCGATCAGTCCTCGTGCGAAAAGCAGACTCTAGTAGCCCCGCCCCCTTACCACCCCCAACCCACCCTTACCACCGACCGTCCGTTCGATTGATTCGCGGAAAATAAGCAGCGAAAGAAGGCTTATTTATTCCCCAACTACGGGAGAGCGCGCGCGCGCGCGCGCGCGACGCATCCGAGAAAGTGAAAATTTATATATACATATATACGTACATACATATATACGTACGTACATATATACGTACGTGCATATATACGTACATATAAAGAAGTCGGTATAGCTCGTTTAAGCCTCTTTGGAGCTTTGGCTTCGTGCAAGGATGGCGACCAGTCGTACACGCACGGGACAACATTATTAACTTACTTATTCGTTAAAGCTATTAGAAAACGTTAGCCGAGACATCATCGTCATCTCCGTTCGAAGCTCTATGGTAATGATACAAAGAGCGCGGCGATACGTACATTCCTGGGAACGCTCAGCGACATCCCACGGTAAAACAGTCTCGTGCTGTTCGAATATTCAAATCACGCGCAAACAGACATGTTATGCAAGCAAGCGAGTAAGCAAAAAATAAAAGTTAATAAATAGAATTGGCCATTCCGAAACCTGCATTCTCGTCTTACGAACGACATTCTTAATCATTCTTAATTGAAGTTTTAATTATTAAGGGCTGAGAGAGAGAGAGAAAGTCTTAAAAAAAAGTTAAAGCACGGGCAAGTAAGTGAGGCTTTGGTTGTTTGTGAGGAGGAAGGAAAGTAGGCTGGTGGAAAAGTGGAAAAGTGTCGCGCGCAGGAAAATCTAAAGGTATATCGAGGAAGGGACGTTAACCGAGCTGGCAAAGAGCCCCGTCGGGCCGGTAACACGAGGTAACCGGCTGCGAGCCGCGATATTTTAAAAGTTCCAGGTAAGCCGTGCAGAGGGCGCGGCCAGTGTCCCGGAGGACGGGGTTGCGTAATACACGGAACGGAGGTCAACGTCGGAAGCTACGTCGGGTCCCGATGTCCGGGGTGGCGCGTTCACGGGCGCTCGACAAGATGGCGCCGCGCGCAGCCTCTCGCTCGGGCGCCGCGCTCCTAGTGCCGCTGCTACGAGTCCCCCGCCGCAGAAGGTCCGCCGACTCGAGACAATGCGGAGTCGGAGTTAATGCTCGAGGACGCGCGTCGCTAGCGGTAGGTGTTTAGCCGACGGGGGCAAGCCTGTGACCTCCTCCTCCAGCCGGCCTTGTGTGCTACGACCATGGTGCCTTGTTGTTCCCGAGGACTAGACGACTCGTGCTTCCGGGGCCCAGTGTGAATTGTGCGCGAGCCCAGAGGAGCAATAATAATAACACGCCGCTACGAAAGCTGAAAGGAAGGACGGCGAGGAGTCGCGAGGAGGAGGGCCACCAGCTCCGGGATAATGACGTTCGGAGTGGCGAGCGGAGGAGGTACGCGCGACCGCTACGAGACCCTCGAGTCCTGAGGGATAGACGAGCCTGTCCCCTCTCTCCGGCTGTCTGTCGGTCCCGTGTGTGTGCACCTTTGCTCTCGCGTTGGCCAGTGATCAAGAGTAAGAGACTGAGAGAGAGAGAGAGAGAGAGAGAGAGAGAGAGAGAGAGAGAGAGAGAGAGCAGAGTGAGAGAGCAGAGTGAGAGCAGAGTGAGAGCAATCTCGTCTCGGAACCGAGCGACCTGTACACCCACGCGCCCGCTCCTCGCTCCTCTTGGATCAGCGAGCAGCACGCACACGCACACGCGCACGCACACGCATTGAAACGGGCGCGCAGGCACGCGTGTACGTAGATACTATAGAGATACATATCTATATGGGGCTGGTTCGCGCGCACGAGAGAGAGCGCTAAGACTATTATTCTCCTTTTGTTTACGCTGGCGATAATTTTTTTTTTTTTTTTTTTTTCTTTTTCTTTCGGCCAGTGCCGCCACGGCCGACGACGACGACGACGTCTTTCTCCTTCCTCCTTTTCTTTTTCGGTCTCTCGATTTTCTCGCCGTGACTGTCCCCACGCGCGACTATAACGCGCCTCGCGAGCGAATGGATTGAGGCGGAGGAGCAGCGGCTACGACAACGGCAACCGAAGACCGAGAGAGCGAGAGAGCGCGCGAGAGGGCAGGAGGAGGAGGAGGAGGAGGAGGAGGGGAGTCGGTGGGGGTCAGAAGAGGGCTACGAACGAGGTTTCGTAGCTCGCAGGAAAATCACGACCAAGTTGGCTGGCCCGAGCGAGAGCAGCATCGTCGGTAGCCGCCGCCACCACCACCAACACCGCTACCACGGCCAACACGACCAACACCAGGACCATCGATACAAGGACAAGTAGAACAACCACCGGCGGCAAGCAAGAGGGACAAATGGAGCCGACGAGCACGAGTGCGCAGCTCCTCGTCCTGGCCGCGCTGTTGCTGGCACACCTCGTCCACCTGGGTAAGTGCTGCTCTATCTTTATCTCCTTCCCTCCCTCACCCCCCCTCTCTCTCTCTCACACTCACTCACTCACTCACTCACTCTCTCTCTCTCTCTTTCTCTATCTCAACTTCATACGGTCGTCTCTCTTCCTGACTGGTTCGAATCTTTCGCTATCGTTGCCGGCGCTCGACCGACAGAGACGTCGCCGACGGCCAGTACCGAGAGCAGCTCTCAACGAGCCACCGACAGGCTTATAATAAATAGAGTGTCCGGCGCTCCTTGAGAATTGTCTAGCCAAGGATTGCCCAGACGAAAGGCCATAAATAATTGATGGGAGCTGCTGCTGCTGCTGCTGCTGCTGCTGCTCGGATGGGTCACACGTGATTTCTTTCGTTACGTTTTCTTTCGTTATTTGTTTGCCCGCCTCCCCTCCGTCCCGTCCCCCTTTGCGTCCCGACCTCTCATGTCGTCGTCGTCGTCTCCTCTTAGCAGCTTCCTTCCGTCCTTCCGTCCTTTCTCCTCCCTTCCACCCTTCCTCCCTTCCGCGAAGCCGCTCTCACGGGAAAGTAAAGTACACGGTAATGATCGAGCGGCCGGCGGTTGGGAGGGAGGGAGGGAGGGAGGGAGGCGGAGAGCAAAGTTTTCACCGACATGGCTGTATTATGCACAGCCTCCGGGCAAACTTATTGCCCCGGTAATAGTTTTTACACGTGATGTAATTGTGCGCGCGCGCGCGCCACCCGTTATCGTTATTGTTACCAGCAGCTTATAGAAATGTCTGGCAGAGATGCGCGTATGCAATAAAATGGTTATTGGTCCACGGAAAACGTAAACAACGGGAGTGCTTAGCGTCAGCGGGCGACCAAGCAGCTTATGTATATATTCGCTGACGAAATTAATCGGCCCCATCGATCGGGAACGACAATCCCTTATCAATCTTAAACCACCTTATGAAGTATAGAAGGGATGGCTCGGGTACAGAGCCCCGGCTGTCAATACACTTTAATTGATAATCCCGTGCTCGATACTCCTTACGGGCCCGAGACAGCGTTGCAAACCCATTGGGGTAACGACGCAACACTTATACACAAGCGGTATTATTTTATTCATTCATTCATTCACGAAGCAAAAGACGCTTCTTATGGCAATGAATTTTATGGCTTTACGTAACGCCTGACTTTTTGCCACGACCGCCTTCCTCCTTATTTGTACGCTTATTTGTATTATATTATATTATATTATATTATATTATATATAGCAAAAGAAAAAGAGCGGAGGCAAAAAATTAAATGGAATAATAAATAATAATTAAAAAGAGCAATGGGGGTGGGGTGGGGGGGGGTCAGCCTTGGCCCTTGTCATCGAATCGATTACTTATATATTTGTCCCGGATTATAATTGCTAATAGATACCCGAGCCCGACATTACATTTACAGACGGACGATACATTCCCGTAATTAATGATTGATTTTTCCAATCGTCAATACAAGTAAAACAAACGTATCCTCTTGGCTCTTGGCCCGTGGCGACTAAAGTCCCGACAAAAATTATTTCAATTAAACGCACCGGAGATCTTTTTTCGTTATTTTTTCCATTACTATTGTTGCTGCTGCTGCTGTTGTTGTTGTTGTTGTTGTTGTTGTTGTTGTTGTTATGAGCCGGCTATAGAGCCGCTCGGCCCAATACTTCATTTGGGTTCATTCGCTTTTTGCATCTTAATTAGCTTAATCACGATTACGGTGTAGATTTATTATTGTCCTCGGAATTCAGATGCGAAGAATAGTCGAGCAAAAAGTACGGGGACGCAATCTGGAATTTTAATTACATTTTTAAAGTCGCGAATAAAGACGCGACAATGTCATTAGGTGGCTTTAAAAAATTTCTTTTCTTTTTTTTTTTTTTTTATCGTCCATCCCCCGCTCCAGCCTCTCCACGCTTCATTATGACTATTTAATAAAATTTAAGCCATTCCATTGGCCCGGAGGAGAGATCGTGCGATTGAAAAGTATAAAGTTTTGAGTGAAATTCGAAGAAAGGCGTAGACAATGACCTTGAGAGAAGGATAGAGAAAAAATTCTCATTAGTCTCGATACCCCTACCCTACCCTACCCTACCCTACCCTACCCTACCCTACCCCTTCTTCGCCCCATCTAATCTTCATTTTCCAGTATGAATACATCTGCCTGCGCGTATACGTTTGTCTGTATATATATATATATATATACATGTGCAGGCAGATTGAATAAACTCGTAGCAATTTGCGACGCACAGCATGCCCCGCGTGAAAATCATGAAACGATAGAGCGGAGGCTGATCGAATGTACAACAGCTAGAAGAAAGTTGGTGTAATTAAGCGACCGATTGGGAATAAAGCCCGGTTGTGCACGAAACGGAACGCGCGAGGTAAACGTAAAGGTGCGCGTCCCGCTAAAGAAAAGCTTTATAACGCAGGAGCCAATTCGAGTCCGCGTTCGAGGCGGCGTCATTTCCTACCTCCGCGAATGCATCTCCAACGAGCAACGAGAGGCTAAAGCGTACCACCCGTCCTATACCCGGAGCGTAAAAAACAAGAAATCCTCCGTGTTTTGTACGCCCATATCTCTCTCTCTCTCTCTCTCTCTCTCTCTCTCTCTCTCTCGGTCTCTCTCACGCGCACCGAGAGGGAGACACGGGCGAGCACTTACACACACAGCTGTCTCGTTTCTATAGCTCTTTCTTCCTCTAAGCTCTGCCCTCGCATACGTACGGAGGCGTACAGCCGTACGGACGGGCACACTCTCCCTTTTAGCCCTTCCGCCCTGAGTACAGTGTCCTTTTCTTATAAGGCGAGGAGGTGGCCCTCCTCCTCCTCCTCCTCCTCCTCTCGCGAGACGATCATCTCGGACGCCTTCGCGCAACCGCCGCCGCCGTCGCCGCCGCCGCCACCGCCACCGCCGCCTGGCCTCCTTCATCTTGTTTACCTCTCTCGCCTCTCTCGCCTCACTCGCCTCTCTCGCCGTGCTCCTCCCTAGCCCGATCCACCGCCAACTCCACTCCGGCCGCGCAGTCCCTAGCCACCGGCCGTTCCCTGACCGCCCGTACGTATTCCACTACATCCGATCCCCCTCTCGAACCGTTGGCCGATTCTCCACGCGCTTTCGCGGCTCGCTCTCTTTATCCTCGCGCCCTTTCCTCCGCGCGAGATCCCGTTTCTGCCTCCTCCACCGCCACCGCCCCCCCCCTCGCCCCTTCAATCAGTCAAAATATCCCACGTCCCCTGCCGAAAAATTTGTCCCATAAAAGGTTGTTTTTCCTTCTTCCCCTTCTCGTCTCCTCTCCCCCCCTCTCTCTCTCATCTTCGTATCCGCGAAATAAATAAATTCTCTCGGAAAATACTTTGCCCGTAGCAGCCGCTCTCGGTTGATAATTCGAATATCGTTGGAGCGCGAGGGCGAGCCCGTCCGCGTCGCCAGGGCAATGGGAGGCAATTTTAACGTATCACCGAGCCCGTTCTAATCAAGTGCAGAGCTGCCTCTTATCACTGTCTTCTCGTTGCCGCTCGCCCTTAGCATATTCCATTCGTATATACTCGACTCGTGGACGTCGTTCCGATACCTCGCGAGTACCGAATTGCCCCGCTTAGCATACGAAACTATCGCGTTCGCGGCTCTTTTTTCTACGCAGAAAGAAATCCGACGAATACGTGCCGTTGCGCAACGCTTGTATTTGAAAAAATTGCCGGCTACTACTGCTACTGCTACTGCTACTCGCTGCTACTACTACTCGCTGTTACTACTCGCTGTCGAGCGTTGCCCACTGTCGCCGCGAAATACCAATGAAACGAAAGGTAGCGAGCGAGCTTAAAAATTTCGCCGAGTTACGGTTGGCGAACTCTCCGCGTGTAAATCATTTCCTCGGCAGTGCGTTAATGCTGGACTAAAATATTTAGCATGTCAAAAGAAAAGCAGAGTTCAGAGGTTGCTTGGCCTTTATAGTCGTGTACAAAAATTTTTTTACCGTTTCCCCGTATCTGATACGGCAGAGGCTGGGAGCAGAAGCAGAAGCAGCGTGTGTCCAGGATGGAGTTTTGCAAGTCATTATCTGATATCGAACGGCCGTAATGATTGTTGCAGACCGAAGAAATCCGCGAGACCCGAGAGGAGGGAGGAGGGGGAAGCGTTAGCAGTTCGGAATATCGAAAAGGGCTTGGAACGAGAACATTGTCGTTTACGAACTATTCGAATGTGTCGTGCGTGAAATAATGGGCTTCGTGGGCGGCGGCGGTGGTGGTTATTGGAGGGGAAGGTGGTGAGAGGTGGGGGGAGCGGGTAAGGCTTAATAAAAAAAAAACAATAGTGGAATCGTAATGGTTGTGGCGGAAATAGATCGGCCGAGGGAGAGCGGGCAGGCAGGTAGTAAGTAGTAAGTGGCATTGCCCGGGTCGGCCGAAGACACCCGTCGCGATGTAAATAGGAAATTTTCTAATAATACGATGTCGGAAAGACCTCGGCGGTCACTTCCTCGGCGCGTCTAACGACGCGTATTGGATTTCGCAAGGGAATAGCGAAGTGCCGTTTCGCCCGTGAGCGCAGAGAGGTATTGCGAAATGGGATTTTTTACTCGGGATGGGTGGATGGATGGCTCGGCGGGCTAGGTCGCGCCAGGTTGCGCTAGGTCGCGCTAGGTCGTGCCTACGCGCGCGCGCGCGCGAGAGAGAGAGAGAGAGAGACGGAGAGACGACTCGCCGTGCTGTGTGAGTAATGGCGCCGAGAAGAATAGACGGGGCCGAGCGAGGAGTGTCCGCTCGTCTGTCCGGCTAAGAATCCCCCTCTCTCCGCCGCGCGAGGCTTTCGTCGTTAATCGAGCGTTAATCAACGGCGGGAACGGCTGACTCTTTGTTAAATAATAAGCGCGGACGAGGAGAGCCCCGTGTCGCGGTAGTCCCGATGTGCGCGAACCGTATGAAATACCGATCGAATGCCGCGCCGTTCGGCAGCGTCGTCGTCGTCGTGGTCGTGGTGGTTGTGGTGGTTGTGGTCGTGGTGGTGGTGGGGGTGGGGTTGGGTGGTTGGGTGACACCTAGACCGGATCATGGGCCAAGGTTGCTGCGACACAGATGATGAATATCCGGGGATCGAGCTTTTGCGCGTTCCCGGCTTTCCTCGGCATTTACGAGACAGACGTAAACCACTTGGGTTGTTATGACCGGGCCGGTTGCCAGGGTTACCACCGGTCGTCTTCGTCCGATATAAATCCAGCATCGCTCTTTGGCGAGTAGAAATTTTACTTGGCCGCCGGTGCAAAGTTGCAACGCGACGCTCCGCGGCTAAAGGGTCATCGCTTCCTTCGGGAAGTTTCGCCCGGGCGAACTTCAAACTCTACTGCCCTTTGATGTCAAGAGCGACGACGACGGGCTGCGGAATTCCAGTCTTTCCAGCCACTCCTTATTTATTTATTTATTTATTTATTTATTTATTTATAGACGTCGAGTGCTATTGGAGGCCATCTAACGCCGCGAACGCGTGTCAATTCGAATCCGAGTGGCCCAGGCAGGCGTCATCCTCTGGCCCTCGCGCCTCCTCGCTACTTTCTCCGATCCCAAGGCCCTTCTTTGTTTATTTCTCCTTTTCTCTCTCTCTCTCTCTCTCTCTCTCTCTCTTTCACGCTCATGGCGCATGCAGCCTCCCACTCACTCCCTCCCTCCCTCCTACCGTCTTGTCTCGTGGCTCCTCGCCCCCTCCTCCCCCTCCCTCTCTCTCTCTCTTTTAGTCCTCCCTCCCCAAGCCCCTTGGCAGCCACCTATCATCCCGTCGCCCGTGCTCTCAATTAGCTGTGCGAACGAACGCCGTCCCGGCCTGCCCCCCCCTCCCTGCATTCATTGACTTATTCGTTTTTGCTTTCTCTTTGGCGCGCGCGCGCGACTCCGGCCCCCACATTCGTAGATAACCAGTAGTATAGTACATTTTGTAGGACTAGTATCGCACGTAAAGCGCCGAGGAGTACGTGGAGCTACCACTACCACTACCACGACCACTATTACTATTACTATTATTACTATTACTATGCGTCGATGTGCTTTGTTGTACGTCGCCGTAATGCGGCTCTCGGTATGATGAAAACTCAATTTCTATTCGATTATCGATAATTAATCAGTTCCACTCTATTATTCGGAAAAAGGCTAACTTAGGGGCATTTTCCCAATCGGACTCGAACGACTCATAATAAATCGTATTATTCCCTATATCTATTTATTCCCATTCGATGCTGCTTTTCTTCCATTCGCTTCCTACCCACCTTTATCTCCGTTATAATGGAAGCTGGCGGTCCCGCCGAGCTTACTTTTTTTTAACATTTTTTACTTTCTTATCTAATCTCTAATCCTGCTGTTTTTTTCTGTAACGGAACAAATCGCATTTCACCCTTAACTGCTCGACAATTTTTATCTTTGGACGTTCGTCGCGCTCCTCTCTCGGCTTCCTTCCCCCCCCCCCGTCTAGCAGCGTAGAAAATTGCACGTATACCTCCCTCTTGCTCCTCTAACCGAATCCCCGAGCTCGCATTAGAACTATGACGGGAGAGAGGAGAGAGGAGAGAGAGAAAAGAAAAAAAAAGGACTCCGATTGTATTTCTCTTTGAATTCAAATAGCTGATTAACCGCGGAAATAAGTAGTAGCAGCGGTAGTAGTAGCCGTACCCGTTGCTCGAATGGCTTCTGTATTTAAACTCTTGTTCGTCATTTACATTCACGCTTCTCGCGATTATTAATATTATAAATAATCAAGTTAAATTGCAAGCGGATTGAAGTAAAATGCTCACGAAATTTTGAATAAGCACTTACCGACTTGCTATAAGCTACGTTCGAATGATCAATAAATATATATATATATATATATGTAGGTTAATATAGGCAATGCTTTATAAATAAATAAATAAATAAATAAATAAATTATTACGGTCTATCGTAAGATAAACGCCGTTCCACGAGGCATTAATTATTAATTTTGCTTATTCACGTGTTTTTTACAACTAAAATCGATATTAATATTGATTAAAGTATTTCATACAAATCTAGCGATTGTCTGTTATTATTCCTTGTCATGATACAACTTAGCGAATCATCCATCAGTATCGTTTTAATGCCGTGCCGACTAATGGTATATAGCGGCCTATAAACTTTTTAAATAACGAAATGTACATTCTGCTGTACTATTGTAGCGCGTATCGCTGAAAATTGATAATCAAATAGAGATTGGTGACGGCATTCAGAGACGATATTTTGGAAATAACAGTTGCGCCGAACAATAGATCTCGAGAATGATCTAAAAGATTCCAAGTTATTCAATGTGTCGAGAAATTAGGGATCAATCGCATTGATATCGCTCGTCAATACGATCATAACCAAACTAATAAAAAAAAAAAAAAAAAAGAAGAAAGAAATGAAGAAGCTTGTCTAAATGACGGAATTCGAGGGCAAAGTTAATCAAAAGTACGTAGTACAACGTACAACGTAGAGGCATAAAGTCATCTTAATCGATGTTATCCAACTTAACTTTGCAAAGCACATTATTCTTAAGAAATTTAAATCATATTGATCACGAGAACGTTACGTATGAAATTAATGGAATACGATTAAGGGGAATTAGTAAGTAACGCGAGGCTGGCCGTCCCGATGCTTTTTCATATCGAGGCCCGTTTAATTACTTGGACAATTTAAACGGTCGTGCGCCATAATAATAATAATAATAACAGCAACAGCAACAACGACAACAGCAACAACACCAATAGTAATAATAGTAATAATAATAATTGTGCTGAGAACGCGTTAGCGAGGGACAAAGTCGTAAAAAGTGCGGAGGCAAATTACGAATTACGAAATTCAGATGAGGGGAGAAGAAAAGAACGCCACGAAGTCGTTCGGTAATGT
The DNA here is from genome assembly GCA_018883505.1 of Ceratosolen fusciceps. Classification (NCBI taxonomy): domain Eukaryota; kingdom Metazoa; phylum Arthropoda; class Insecta; order Hymenoptera; family Agaonidae; genus Ceratosolen; species Ceratosolen fusciceps. Next base: position 2,458,702 of record RCIC01000026.1, read on the forward strand.
AATTAATATTGGCTTTGGCATCGGTAAGGCAATGCGATATTCGATTATCGAAAGTCGGCTAATTAGCCCGACGCGGACAAGGCGTAGCCAGCCGCCTTTGCCAGTTGAAATCCGGATAATAAATCCAACGACATTGGACGTCAAGGATCTTCGATTATCAATTAAAAAAGTCTCAAGTGCCGGAACCACTGCCGGCAACCAGATTCGGTACCATAGCCGCGGGAGCATCGAACGGATGAAAAAGCAAAAATAAAAGAAGGGCGGCGTGGCGTGGCGTGGCGTGGCGTGGTGGGATGGGGTGGGGCGGGGCGGGGGATGGTGGTGGTGGTGGTGGTGGTGGTGGTGGTGGATGGAGCTCGAGAAGAGAGCTCGAGCGAGCTGTCGACGGCTCGTTCCCGATCGATCCCGAGCACTTTAATTCGTGCGAGAGAAGTGAGAGATGGTCGACGCCCGGGGACTCGGGGATCGAACGGTCGACCGACGGAGAGGGGGGGGTCGGAGGGTGGCTGCGAGATACTTGTCACGTTATGCATTATCCGTTCAAGTTTGCCCATAGAGAGAGAGAGAGAGAGAGAGAGAGAGTAGGGAGGAGGTGCATGTGCAGTTGTTCTGTGACTGCCGGCAGGTAAAGGAGGAGGAGAAGGAGGAGAGTGTCATTACCATAGGACCGCGGTCGCAAGAATGTTCCGTATTGTCGGTTAGCCAGAGGCTCGATAATCTCTTTCCGCTTGCCCGGACGAGTGTCCGCGCGTACGACAGCGATCGACCTATCGAGCTATCGAGCTATCGAGCTATCGAGCGTTCTGTCGAAGAGGAGGAGGAGTAGGAGGAGGAGGAGGAGGGGAGCAGCGGAGTGGGGTAGGGTGGGGTGGCACAGAATTATAAGCTTTCCGTTTGATATTCTAATTTGAATACGCCTTTGCTCGAACGAGAGAGAGAGAGAGAGAGAGAGAGAGAGAGAGTCGGAGCAATTTCGCGGAGGCTACGCTGCTTGCTCTCCTCCAGTCTGTTGGTGAGGCCGCGCTCTTGGTATCCTTGCTATGCAATTTTTTTACGCGAATACAACAACCGTTGCAATTCGGCTTTTATCATTATATTTCGTTATGAGCTCGCGCTGGTACCTTCGGCCTCCCCCGTAGCAGCATCCCCGACACATCCGAACGACTACGTGATGGAAAATAAAGAAATATACGTTAGAAAAAAGTACGTTACATCGGCTGGGAGGGACGGGACGGGACGATGAAAATACTTTTTTTTCATTCCCTCTTGGTTTGTTTTAATAACGCGGATGATTTTCGTGCAGGCGCTCTCGGTCTGACGTAGACTTAAAAAAAGGGGTGGGAGGGGGGTGGTAAGAGAGAGAGAGAGAGAGAGAGAGAGACAGAGACGGGGGGTGGGGGTGGCGTTGCTATTTTAACGGGATATCCGAGAGCTCCGGTTGCTGTTACTTTTTCAGCGACTGCATTTATTGCGTAGGATATTATCGATTGAAATTCAATGAGCTAGCCAGACAAGCTAAAGTACAATTGCGCGCCCGAGGTATCATTAAGCTCTTCGATGTTTCAATATAACTCATTTGACTCGCGGGCCATTTGTTTAACAATTACTCGTTACGTTAAAAGAAAACGCGCTTACGCATAAGCGGGCCGCTTGAGAAATTGCCTCGAGATCCACAAAGGGAATAATAATAATAATAATAATAATAATAACGGTCTCGAAAGTTAATAAAGCTCGTTCACGTGGTTATTGGGGTTCGCGGGGAGCCGGGCTCGCCCCGAGGGCACCACCACCGAGTCCATATCCGAAAATCCGCTTGGCCAACGGCGAGTCCGGCTTTTCCCCCGCTTTTCCATAAGCGAAATCCATTTCCTTTGCATCTACGTCGTATCGATGCGAGGAAAGGTTTAACGAACTTTGTATTTGGCCGCTTATCCTCTTTGAATGCCATTTACAATTAAGTCATTAGCCGCACAAAGTTTATGCACCCTCTCCTCTCCTCTCCTCTCCTCTCCTCTCCTTTTCTTTTCTTTTTTTGCATTTCTTTTATTGACGTCACTGAGGTTGTTATTGCAATTTCCCATTAGTTATTCGCCCGTTACGTAGACGATGTAGCTTCTGGGACGCCTGGGACACCTCGAGTGCGTAATTAAATTTACCTCTCATTAGGTGATCGTCGGCTCACTAGGATACTAGGAAAATAAAATAGCCCCTCACTCCGGCGCTCGCTCGCTCGCTCGCTCGCTGCCACTTATTTTTTTTTTTTTTTTTTTATTTCACTCCTCTCGATCCACTCCGAAGCAGAGGCATCGTTTCTTTGCCAAAAACAAAAACAAAAAAAAAAAAACAAAAACAAAACAAAACAAAAAAAACAAAAAAGTCTACTACTAGTTTAACGAGTTGTATCGTGGAGACAATCGCCAATCACCTGCTGCGTCTGTTCGGGTTTTGAAATTTGCGAGTCGGTCGCATTGCACACGCACAAGCGACCAGTAATATCGCTCGTAGCTTTTACCGCACGAGTCTCTTTATGCCGCCCCCCCCCGCCGCCTTTGGCCTTTCGGTAATTGCATTAGTGGGCGAACGACCGAGAGAACCTTATGGTATTTTCGTTACGACGTCCGCGGCCGCAGACGCATCGAGCCCGTAACTTTGGGAATTCCCAGCAGCTAACGAGGGAACTCGTCAAACGGCGATTCGCCGCCCGGCGGCACCTTCCCCGTAAGTTCTTCGCGAGCCAGGAGTTCCGGACCCTTCTCGCTTAAACAAAAAGCCGATCGATGCGGCTAAATAATAATAATAATAATAATAATGCATTCGGTCGGCGCTGCTGCGAGTCCGGCATTACATCCTCCGAGACTGGAATACGAATCGGCGCGAAAAGCCGGAAAGCAATAAATTACAATAATAATAATAATAGCTATCCATCGAAATATCTAGGTATTGGCTACGGGGACGTGCTGTTCTTTATAATAATATGAGGCGAAGTGACAACGTATTAATGCTCTCCTACCCGTGACAGAACTCCTCGGCAATTACATAAATAATCACTGACTGCAGCGCGTTTGCCCTTGAATTTAGTCGGAAATTAGATTTCGGCCCTTTTTATTCAGCTGCTCCCTTATTATGCCATTATGGGCATTAAGAAAATATACGAAAATATACGAAAAATGTATAAATAAATTACGTGATAATAATGCATTGCTGCTGCTTTCGAGAATGCAATTACGTGCCAGTCTGAAGTTTCGTAATGTCATAAAGGGATATATTTACAAAACGGTTTATCAGATGCGGCGGAGAGTACTGCTGGCCGGTATAATTAAAAGGAATTTTACGGTAATAGAAGCCACGCTAGCCGTAATATATTTCATCTCTATATTTTTGACGTTTTGCACAAACAAAAGATCGTAAATCCATACGATTTTATAGATTATCCGTTCGAATTTTAACAAGCATTTTAAACTTTGAACTTATAAATATGAATAACGTTAATACAACGGCACGCCGAGCAGATTCCCCGTCATAAATTTTATACGCGGCTCGTACGTACGTACACGCTTTTTGTTTTTGTTTTTGTTTTTGTTTTTGACTGCGCGCTCGATCTCGATATCCACAAGTACATACGCATACGTGTATACGTAAGAATCTAATGAAATATAATATTTACGAGTTTTATTGAATTTACGGCAATTAAGGCTCGTAAAGTCGACCGAGTTACTTTAATGAGCCGTTTTTACGAGCATTAAGTGAAATATTTAAGCGTCGTAAATTTATTATAAATATAATGCCTATTTAAGAACAAATTGAAAGGTAAGTCGGAATCGGGGCATAAAATTCAAAGATTAAGATCGGGCTCGGATGCCAGATTTGACGTAGCAAATGAACGCAAGCTTGACAAAACGACTTTTAATATAGCGCTGGAATATTTCAAAAGGGTCCCCCCACCCCTCCACCCCTTGCCACCTGCCTTGCCTGCCTGCGCTGCCTATCTTACGCGTACCTATCTTACGCGTACCGGGGCAGAGATTTTTTTTGTTTTTGTTTTTTGTTTTCGTTTTCGTTATTTATATCGCTCATTACATCTCCGAGCTGCGTTACGAGCAATACGAATGTTTATAACGTCGAAACGATTGCACAGCGCGGAACCTCAAGTCCATTCGGTTTTATAATTATAATTGATCGGGTAGCGCACGCGCCCAGCGGACACGCGCACTCAATAAACTATTATTTTAAGAGCAACGCCGTCTGATGGAATGTATTTACAGATGTCAGAATGGATTGGCAATGTCGATTGCCCTACGATATATTTATTACAGCGTGAAAATGATGATCGTCGGCGTCGAAGGGGCGGGGGGGGGGGCAGTCGCGTGGTCGCGAAAGCTCCGAGCTAGCTCTCCGTGAAGTTTATCTGGCAGGTCGTCCGGCTATTGAAATTCTACGTAAGAAGGATTATTTAACGCGGGGGGGGGGAGGGGTAAAAAAAATATGTTATATTATTCGTCAGGCGTAATTGTAGAATTGTAATGACACTTGTAGTCCTGGCCATTATTGCTCTGCCGATAAGTAAGCCACCTTCTTTGATCCGTCATTGCTTTTTCTACAGATGCGTTAATTAATAAGCCTTACGGATACGCGACGTTGTATTGCAAGGCTCGTCGGGTGTTTACACGGGATATCCGTCGATCGCCGACAAATTCCCTCCCTACGTAAAGCTCCCATAACCTTTTTCGCGCGGGCAAATGATACTACGTTTTGATCGGCGCTGCCTATCGAGCCAAAGTTTTTTTTACCCAAGCGGCACGTAAGTGGCTATTGATGTACTGGCGCCTCGGCTTCCCCGGCTTCTCGACTGTCGGCTTCACTTTTAATTCACGGCAGCGACTTGTGCGCGATAAGGAGCGCGCGGGCGGGCGGGGGAGGCGCGTGCGGGGAGGTGCAAGGAACGAGTACTCCACTCGGCTAAGAGGTTCGTCTAAATAGCGGCGATACAAAACCAAAAAAAAAAAAAAAAAAACCAGAAATAAAGAAGAAAAGCGGGTGTAGAGGGGGGGGTGGGGTGGGAGGCGAGTAAAGGAGGAGCAGTTAATTGAATTCCGCTATCGGACACGAGTAAAACCGAGTGATCGAGCTTGGCTTTTTCGACGGATCGATCGCGTGAATCGGCAAATGCACTCTCCTCGCGGATGCCCGCCGCTCGCCGTGTTCCACGAGAGGGAGAAAGGCACGAGAGTAGGCGGCGAGGGGCGGGGACGGGGGGAGAGCAAAAGTGAGCCAACGAAGTAGATGAGCGCAACGACAAATGAGCGCCGCGTATAGAGGGAGGCCAGGCCAGACCAGGCCAGACCAGGCCAGGCCAGGGCAGACCGTCCATGCACGTGAGCCCGAGGTAGGGATTCCTCCCGTAGTCGAGGTCCGAGAACGAGAGAGAGCGAGAGAGAGAGAGAGGGGTGGGGGGGAGAGTTCCTTGGTGAGCAGCAGCGGGCCTTCATCGCAGCGTCATTGGCCACATGCTGATCGCGCTAATGGCTAAAACACCTACTCCGACGCATGGAACACCTCCGTGCCATGCCCCTCTGCCCTCACGTCTCATCACCACCGACAAATAAAACCGGAACGGCGATTCTAGCCGGAGATTCCAGGCACCGATCGACGTGCCACGACGCCGGGCGTCGTCGATTCCCACGCGAGGGGGGGGGGCCGGCCGGCCACCTCCTAGCCCCGAGAGCTTTCGAGGCACTTTGGTGGGGCTTCGTCATCGGGAAGCTCGGGGTGGGGGTGGGAGCGGCTGTCGTGTACCCGTGATTTGTCTGCCGCTCGGAATTTATATTTAGCGGAGGCTCGCGCGAGGGCTTCCGATGCGCCTATCGACCTGATGGACAAATTAGATAACGGTCCGCCCGACCCTATAATATATAATTTATGAGACTGAACGCTCCCGATTTTTCCATCCAGCCGAGAGCAACTCTCTCTTCTCGATGATTAATTATTCCTCGCTCGGCTCTCGATCCGCGAAAACGAAAATACGGCATCGGCAACCTTTCCTTCGCTCCTCGCTCCTCGACCCCCGCCCCTCCCCTCTCGCCCTATACTTCTCTCGTGCGAGCGGGGACTCTCAATTGAAACGTAATAATTTCGTTAAACGGATTCGACAGACATTTTAGATTTCCCCGGCAATGTTTGTTCTCTCCTCCACCCCCCCCTCTCTCTCTCTCGTACGACAAAGTTCGTATGCTTGACGAGGCCATTGTAACTCCGAGCCTTTGAAGCTGCTCTATATAAAATTTAGAAAACCTCGGCCAAAGCATAAATCTTATTTAACTCCCTTAAATTAGCCTTCGTCTTTATTAAAAATATTCGTCCTACTTACAAGCTGAATAAATATTTTTTACTCATTTCTCATTAAAGCAATACTTTTAGGAAATATTCTCGAGTTGACGCATACATACGTGTACGTGTTTATATAAGAAGTGCTTGGAATCAAAGGAGTTTTATTATGCCTTTACGGCATCTGATAACACGCATTGCGCATTACAATGCAAAACTATAAGTCATTGGCATTGAAATCTGGGTTAAAATCGTAACTAATAACAATAATAATAACAATAACAATAATAATAGTAATGAAAGTAATAATAATAAATTTCATAACGTAGATCAGTAGTGAAAAGAAAAGAAATAAGTTCATGAAATTTTGATGAAAATTTCTGCGTAATTAGCTATTGGAGCGCCGCACGTATTTTGATGCAAACTAGTAACAAAAGCTTTGAAAATTTACGTTACTTGTAATTGAAATGAAAACAATGACCTTCTTTTCCATTGAACGCTCGACGCGCCAGCAAATGAATGCAATTGCACAGCGAATCCCACTTCTTTTAAAGCGCCAATGAAATCTGCCGCTCGTTAAATTAAAAAAACGGCCAAGTTATCTATGCGACCGTAATGAAAAGTCACTTAGGAAAGGAGGAGGAAAGGTGACGGGGCGGAGGAGGAGGAGGAGGAGGAGGTGGTGGTAGTGGTGGTGGTGGTGGCGGTGGTGGCGGCGGTGGGACGGGGAGTCGTAGAGTGGCTTTCTAACAAGATTACCTTTCAGTCAAGCTTATCTCGGCGCATAAAATGTAAAAACCCGCGTCTTGCTGCATTCATTGGCGGCCCTTTGACCAGCCGCACGCGACATTCGCACAGTCGCACGCGGCCTCCCTCTGCCTCCCCCGCCCCCGCTGCGGCAGGTCGGCTCTCGGACGACTCCGTCGGGGGGCTCACCGAGCCCTCTCCCGCGTGAAAGGGCAAAGCGTTGTGCAGCGAGCGAGGATTGTCGGAGCGCTGGAAAAGAGAGAGATAGAGAGAGAGAGAGAGAGAGAGAGAGAGAGAGAGAGAGACGTATAGCGCCGCACCCAGCAGAATGCGCGGAGCGAGCTCAGCATTGCGGAAAATCGCGAGCCACCCCCACTGGGGAGTGCTCTGGGGAGTCGACGAGAGAGCACGAGGGTGAACCAGCCGGTCGGTTAAGTGAGCTACCGGCGGGGGGGCGTGGGGGTGTATGAGGCGTGGGGTAGAGAGGGGAGGGGGCGGCTCGAGGATGGCCGGACCCGCACTTTGCCGGCACGGATTTTCGTTTGAATAAACTATTGATTAAGGAGATTGGTTCCGCTTATGGGGGCAGCCGGCTACAGAAGCTATAGCGGCGCTGGGGCGGCGGAGGGGGTCCGAAGGGCTCGCTCTTGTAAAAGGATGCCGAGGGGAAAAGTAGTGGGCAAATGTTTGATTATACCTTGCAACCAAACAGATTCTCGGACGATTATTGATTAATACGACTAATGAATTCGTTACATACGTCAAGGAAATGGGAACACACGAGCGGATTACTCCATTGAGGAGGATCCATTTTCTCTCTCCCCCCCCATCCCCTTGCCGCCACTTTTATCTACCGCAGTGTCGACGGTTTACAGGAGGAGAATTACAAAGAAGAAGAACGAACGCCAGATACGATTTATCAAGTTTACATTAGCGCTCGAGACATTGACTATCGATACTATGTACTTAGATGCGGCGGTAGGCCGAGGCTGGGCAAACATTTGTTTTAATAATGGTAATTACATGGACGGAATTTATTATCGAAAATTTTCTAACTCGCGGCCACAGTGCTCGGGGGGGAAATTCGTATATAAAAAGAGCGTAAAGCGTTCCTCGTGTGAGGCCTTGTATCATGCATAAAAGCCCAATTTATGTGCTAGGCGCGCAATTTTCATCGTGTAGAACAGCGTTTTAGTCGATTCGACGTGAAAATCATCAAATCGCTTTGCTTCCAATACCTTAATAATATATCATGGGCAATTTAGCACAGACGTCTTTAGTGTAAAGCGCATTCCAGCCAGATACATTCACATTCAAAACCTTTACGCGTCACTGACTTTTATTCATTTATTATATTAAATTTCTCTCTCTCTCTCTCTCCCCCCCTTTACACAGACCTCTTTATAAGCATAGACGTCGTATGTATAGTATGAGAAATAAATTCAAATTTCCTTTTATCTTGCACGGGGATAATATTGACGCGCGCGCGCGCGCACGTGGTAATTTGTCATTAATTATTTCATTCGCCATCATGATCTCTTAGGATTTTCTTAACAAGCCGAACCCTTGAGCGAGTAATGGAATTATTTTGAAGGAATGCTTTGATGAAATATCGCAAATTAAGTATTCGTGTAAATATAATTTTGTATTCACCTTCGTAATCAATATCTTAAAACATCTCAAAAGTATTTGCATAATATTTATGCATAGTTTTACGTAATTTGCTTGAATATGCGGACGAAGCGATATTTTCGAAAGCTCTATTTTAAAAAAACAAATTACCGTTTATTTAAGAAGCATTTATTTTAAAACGTAATTTGAAAATTCCCAGCGCGGAAGAGATAATTTCTCTCTCTCTCTCTCTCGTCGTATAATAATAATAATGTAATTATAATAGTAAAAGTGTGAGCAGAGCCTGAAGGAAGAAACGGCTTATTATTGTATCGAGTACAATAATTTCTCTGCGTATTCCTTTTACTTTCAGTCGTACGTAGCTAATTGAAATATAGAAGAATTCAATACTTTCATCAGACACTTAATCGAAGGAAACAATAAATCGCTAAACGTCTATTTCATTCGATTATTCCGATTCCATCTTGAGGGGTTGCTGGATTTTATTATATACATATATATACATATATATACATATATACGTATATATACGTATATATATATTGAAATATTACGTAGGTAAGAATAAGAATATTGAGGCTTGATATTACACAATGACAAGCTCGGGCAGTCCATTGTTCTCTATTTTAAAATTCTAGCTATCTTAATTGAATTACGTGTTATGAATACATTTCCACGGCAAATGCTTCCTTGGATTTAAAAAAAAGCCCCTAAGCATCCGGAGTCATAAAGAATAATCGGTAGAGGCGCAACGTCGATTCGATATTTATTATACGTATCTTTTGGCCTCGTACAAAACTTTCGATTGTTTCCATTTCGATGTTTGCGTAGACGAGGACGACGACTACGGTACACGCGCATTTACAGAGAAACAGCGCTAAGCAGGGCAGCGCGCACTTTTCAACAATGAGAGCTCTTATTTATAAAAAAAAAAAAAAAAAAAAAGAAACTTATCATCAGATACCACGTGGAGTAATATGAATAAAAAGCGAAAAGGGAATCCATCCATGCATTGCGTAAGTAAAATTCTCTAGGTAGGAGAGGCACAATGGACGAGAGCGAGGGCGCGCGCGCGCAGGTGCATTATTTACGTAGAGGCGAGTATAGCCGTGAAGCTCGGGTTCGTGGAGTTGATGAAAAAAAAAAAAAAATGAGAGTATTGCGAAATGCGTAGGAAGCGCGGTGAATCAAACCGAGGGGTCGACGACTATTGAGTGTAGGAAGGGGGACGGGCGGAGGGGCGGGCGGAGGGGCAAATAAAATGTTGTTGGAGAGGCAATGGCCCGAGGAGTACGAATATCCCATCGATGCGTGGAAAGAAAGTACTTACCACCCCCACCCCGCCCCCACCCCTAAAGGAATCGTTAAGATTTTTATCTCGAAGAGTTTTCTGCAGCGACCGTCGAAGTGAAACTTTAGCAGCCTAATTGAAAGTCGATACAAAATCACTGACGAAAATGGCCTTTTTATTTAAACGTAGATTACTTCTTCTATTCCTATCCCCCCCTCTCTGCCTCCCTCTCTCTGCCTCCCACTCTCCCTCTGCCAGGGTCAGCGTCTCTTGACTCTGCCGAGCCGCGGGAAAAAACTAAAAGCTTATCTCTCGTTATATTTTTATCGCATTTAACGTCCCGGTCGGCCAACGGACTGATTTTAAAATCCGATAAAGCGTAAATTATATTTACGGGCACGGAAAAACGTGCCAATAAGCCGCAGATTCCGTAACACGTAATTTGTGTAATTGACGTTAATGGGCGTGGGCCGATAAAGCCTCGTTATTAAGCCTTGGCTCCGTTACCTCGTTGCTTTCGTGGATCCAGCGGGTGCAGCTCTCCCCAATAGCCATCGAGGAGTCATCGAGAGCGGCTTCTTGGCTTCCCGTTAACGCAGTCTTCACCCGCCAGAGAGAGAGAGAGAGAGAGAAAGTGGTTGGGATGAGTGAGGCGTGTATACTCTCCGGCACCGAGTATCCCGCGAATATCCCGAGCGAGGCCGCGCTCGTCATAAAATGGCGCGGGCTCCGGGCTCGGGGACCGCGACGCTTGCGACGGGGCGAGAGAAGCTTTTGTTTCCGTGGCAGGGGACGATACAAGTCCTGACCACGCTTTGGTGACTCAGGCGTGGGTGGCCTTCCGATCGGACACCCCCTCGAGAACCTCCCGTCGATCAGTCGAGCGCTTTATTACGAGCATTGCCCCCCCTCCCCACCCCGATAAACTAACCATAAATTAAGGGATGATTGGGGACGCACGCATACCTAGTTTGTCCGTTCTCCTCTGCCCCCTTACCTTGTCCGGGAGAAGAGAGAGAGAGAGAGAGAGAGAGAGTCCTTCCTCCTACATGTGTGGTCGCGACCTTTTCGACGTCGTCGTGCCGCGGCCATTATGTCGCCGGTACGTGCGCGCAATATCGCTCGGGACTTTGGCGGAACGATCGGACCATTTGATATATTTATTGCCCTCCTTGTAACTACGCTCGCGCAATTATTCGCCAACTATTGACGAGAGCTCCTCTATCCTCCCGCCCCCCCGCCTCGTTTTTTTCGTTGTTCGTGTTACCTCAACCCTCCTTTCGTTTCGTTTATCATTTTTCCCCTCTCGCTCGCAGCCCCCACCCACCCACCCACCCGCCCATTCAATTTGTATATACGTACAGACGACTCTCTACGCTGGACGATTAGCAGAGATTAACGGGAGAGGCGAAAATTAATTTGCTCGACGCCGGCCGGGGTCGGTGCCGGGGTCGGGACGGGGTCGGGCGCCGGTTGTAAAAGCCAAATGTTCGACATATCTAATGTTGAATTTTACCCGACAATAATGAAGCTTATTCAAGTCGGGGCGGGAGATAAGCTTTATCCCCCCTCCCCCGCCGGCTTCGTGAATGCGTTAATTTTCTGAAATTTCTATCTAAACTCGGCCCTTTATTTATAAAGCCTGCACAATGTATAAAAGATACTTTTCAATGCTATCTTTATGGCTCATTACTTGTACAAATGTTTACTGTATCGACTTCATTCTGCGCCGCGTTGAATCGTTTTACGTGTGTTCGCGAGCTCTCGCGTCTATACACACAAGCTTACGCGGCCTTTATCCCCCCCCCCCCAAAGAATATTAAAACTTACGGCAGCATTTAGAGCGCGAGCATTAAATTATTCGTTTATAATTTATTTATTTATTTTTTTTTTTAGTTTTGCCCTCCCAATAATTAATTAATTAATTAATTAATATATATATTTATGATGTGCGGGATGACGAATTCGCGAGCGTTAAACCCGGACAGCGAAGGAAACTCGCACGCCTCTTACATCGGAATTATAAATCTAAGCTCTCAAACGATAATAAAAGGACGGCCCAGTGTAATATTTATAATAATTATAGACTTTCAAAATCGTTGCGCACTCGTAACATACATGTAGGTTTATAAAATGCTAGCAGGCCGTGTAGATTGGGAACCGTGAGCGAACCGTGGGATCGATACTTATCCCGAGTTTAGCGGCTACGTCAATTACATTCGAATAAGTTAATTATTACTTAGTCGAGCGGGGGCAATATCAATTTATCATAGGGAGGCCACTACTACTACTCGCCGCCTACGATTCTGTGAAATGTAACGTTTGATTTTGGTAAAGAGTCATCAAGCGCTGGCCAAGCCTTCCCGAAGTAACAGTAGCACTTTGGCCGAATAATAAAACTGGCTGGAATGGAATCGAATCGAATCGAATCGCTCTAATTTTTACCGCGGGAGACTATTACGTTTTATTATTATTACGCCGAGTCGAGCGACTTTACCCTATTCTTCTTATACCCTCCATTATATTTAGATGAACAATAACAATTCCGTACGTACTGTCCCGTAAAGGCAAAAATAAGAACGAGACGAAAAATCAAACTGTTCGTCTTTGTTGTTATTATTAGTATTACTACTGCTACTACTACTACTACTGCTACTATTTCAATGAATAATAATATATAGAGTCGAGCGTGGCATAGGGGATATTGTGCGGGAGGAATCCAAATACGGACAAGCAGCGTCGATTGAATTAATTGTTCTTATCGGGAACCCGAGAGCTTGTTTGTAGAGCTTTGCGGACAGACGCGCTATTCATGTGTAAGATCGGTATGTGTAAAGAAAAAAAAAAAAGAAGAAGAAGAAGAAGGAAAAAGAAGAAAAAAAGAAAAAAAGTGATTTTTTGTAACGCGCTGCTCAAGCGTCTCGTAGAGGCTTCGAGTCAAGAGCTTATGTAAGTGCTTTGATTCCCACTCTCTCTCTCTCTCTCTCTTGTTTATTTTTTTAATTCTATATAAAAAAGACAAACACTTGCGGGTTTAAAGTTTCCTCATATTGTCTCAATGTGTTTGAAAAAGCAACAAAAAAAAAAAAAAAAAAAACAGACGTGGCGTGCGTGGGCCGTGGCGTTGGACGGTGGTGGGGGTGGGGGGGTGGGGCTGCGACGAGTAGAAGACGCGTGGCGCCGATTCGATTCGGGTGTAGCCGTTTCCGGGTCTAAAGCCTCGGTTCCTTGGCGAGGTAGGAAGGCATCCGGGGATAAAATCAGCATGCAGTCGAGCACGAAGGAAGGAATATCGAGTAAAATCTTGGAGCGGCAGAGCCAATATACATACATAGATTATCGCGCTGCCGGGGCGTGCGTACAACACGTGTACGCATACCAACGCTCCCTGGTAGAGGGCCAGTGCCGGCATGCACGAGCGGTTTATCCGGGGCACGGGAGGGTAGGCTGGGGTAGGCTAGGGTAGGCTAGGGTAGGGTAGGGTAGGGTGGGTGCACGTGCTGTACGCCGTCGTAGCCGTCGTAGCCGTCGTAGCCGTCGCTGGCGTCGCGCTACAACCACCAGCGATGCGTCAAATGCAATCGCAGCTACCGCGGGCATAATGTACCCTGCACGGAATTATGGGGATCGGGATGACGCGGGCGCGATGCCGTTTGTCAAACGTCGGGGAACTCCGGACTCCCGAGCGAGAATTGAGTGGGTGCGCGTGTACGAGATCGAATGGGCGAGGGTGGGAGCGGGGTAGGGGGCGGGGGCTGCGTTAACGTCGATTCGAGGATCGCGAGCTTTGCCTACACATTATGCGCGGCTACGTACGCACTCCCTACTACTATCGGGGAGCTTACTCTGTACATCTGTACACGAGGCGGCAGCGTACGTGTTTTGTTAGCGCGAATGCACAGGAGTGAATTAAACGTACGTGCTCTGATGAGCGTGCGGGAAGGGGGGCGGGGTGTCGTGTGGAGAAGTAGGGAACCCTACAATTTATGCTTTGTTTACGGAAATGGTTTGTTTGTTTTTCATAGCGTTTTCCATATTTATGGACGCTCGCTTCCCACCCCACCCCCACCCCCCCTCTTCACCTCCATTGACCGCTAGTGTTGTACAAAATAAAAACGAAGCAAAAAAAACAAAAAAACAAAAAAACATGCCTTTTAACTCGGGTCCAATGTTAAATTTAGTCCCTTATCTTATCCCGTTACAACTTTCCCCTTCGGTCGCGCATTAAATACGTAATGGTTGATTTTATTACTCGTCCAGGTACTTTATTATTTATTTAAAATGAAAAAGAAAAAAGAAAAGTACCGCTCTTTAGTGTAGAAGAGGAGAGAATAAGCCGGTGGCAATATTCCAGAAAACGGTCTCTTTTCCCCATACAATTTCTAGTCCTTTTCTTTTTAAAAGCAATTAATTTCTAAAAAGCGAGCCTCTTTCTTCTTCTTCTTCTTCTTTTCTTTTTTCTTTTCTTTTTTTTTCCAAGCAAAGAAAGGCCGGACTTGTCTTACACGGGGAACTTTACAAGCTCGGATAAAGGATAGATACAACACAGCCGCTCCGGTGTATTAACCTTTATGCGAATGTGTGCATTATTGCGTGACTTTGCGCTTAGTATTTTTTTTTTTTTTTTTTTTTTTTTTTTTTTGTCCCGGACGGAGCCTCCTCTGTACGTGTAAGTACAGGGGAAACCGTTGAAGCTCGCTCGTCCAAGCCAAGTCGACGTTCTTTTTCATTACGCGGATAAATACTCTTTAGGAAGCCGATCGGGGGTAATAACGCTTCCGGAGTTATTCTCCGCGACCGACAATAGCCGATCATTTATTACGCGATCGGTACAATTACGCGATGACCAGTATTAATCATGCCTCTAGTAGACCCTTTAGTGTCGATATATAGCATTTATTTACTTCATCGCTGGGTAATTATCATTTTTACTTACCCGTCGTATCATCATACTCGATACTTCCACCCCCTCCCCCTCCCCCCAAGTTCTCTTTCGTGCTCTACCCTATATAAATCAATTTTTGTTACGTAATCGTTAATCATCTCTCCCGTCGATCGACGAAAAAAAAAATATTGTACTTTGCACAAAAATGCTTGTAAAAAAATTAGTTGTGTATATATATATATATATATATGTATTTAATATCTGGCGGTATCGACATTAATTATAGCTGCGCGTGTAATTTATGGCAATTTTTGTAACTGGATGGGAAAGGCGGTGAGCAGCAACGGTCATTAACGAAACGTTCGAATTTTCATATTCTTGGCTACTGACAAACATTTGCTTGCCAGTACTTGCAAAAAGGATTAAAGATAATTTAGAATTTTCAGTCTCGAAGCAGTGCAATATATATAAAACGTTTCGACTCTTTAATCAATACAAGCTCATATCTCGATATAATAATTAATTGATTCGGCTATGGCACACATACGTATAAGCCACATACGTAGGCTAGTAAGTAGATCGTTGTATGTATTTTTACAGATGTATAATTGTGAGTAGAGTTTGAATGAACGAGTTGTATAGATATAATATATATATAGAGGAAGCGTATGAAATAGTCGGTTTGATAAGAGCGCAGGTAAAGTGTATGATTTAGCCTGATAAGTATCCAAAGTAAATTTATAGCGAGACAGTTCGTTTTCAAAGTCCAATAAATTACATAGACTCCAGTCGCTTTTGAGGCATTTTAAGTGAACTCTGGTTAAAGAGCTTCCGGTGCGCGAAGAAAATTAAAGAACGAGTTACAAAT
Source organism: Ceratosolen fusciceps (assembly GCA_018883505.1). Classification (NCBI taxonomy): domain Eukaryota; kingdom Metazoa; phylum Arthropoda; class Insecta; order Hymenoptera; family Agaonidae; genus Ceratosolen; species Ceratosolen fusciceps. Next base: position 2,474,446 of record RCIC01000026.1, read on the forward strand.
TATCGGCTGAAATTACGGGGCATGCCGGCGGTGCTCAACCTTCAAAATTATTCCCACTCCTCTCTCTCTCTCTCTCTCTCGGCCGACGTAGAGATAATATTAATACGACATTCAAAGAAAGAGGAGGATTGTGGGGCTCGGTGGAGAGGGTGGGGGGTAGACGACGACGACGACGACGACGACGACGACGACGACGACGAAATCACAGCCACCTGCCATAATTTACGTCGCAACTGCTTTACGATTAGAAAAGTAATCCCGATAGACGGACGCGCACACTTTCATTCGTTCCCATCGAGCCACGCACCCACGCAGCCAGCCACACACCCACGCATACGCGCGCGCACGCATACGCGCATACGTTAAGAGAGGGGACCTTCGCATACGTTAGCGGTTAAATGGTTTCGGATTACGCGCGCAATCCCATTGAGGCGTGCACAGTCCTCTTATGCCGTTACAAACCGGCTTGCATATTTTAACGCTTGCCGAACAATATTAGCAGCCATCTAACGCTCAAGCGAGTGATTTCCCGTGCCAATGCGAATTCGAAAGGTGTAAATCGTCGAAAGCGAGTGCCACGCGCTCCCGCATCCGTTGAATTATCCGCGGCCGGCTTTCCTCGTCAATTAACATATTTCGACGAGTGGTACTGTGCGGCAGGGGGGATGGGTGAGGGGGAGAGGGAGCAAGTGTTGCAATTACGTAGCGACACTAGTCGCAATATTTTAATGGATTCGCTTATCTTTCCATTTAAAATCAGGCATCCTCGGCCTCGTCGACTATCGAATAACGCGCTACGAGTGGCGCCTTACTTCCCCCCTGACCCTTCGTTGTCGTTGTTGCTGTTGCTGCTGCTGCTGCTGCTGCTACTCTCTCTCTCTCTCTCTCTCTCTCCCCGAGACGCGCGTTATATTTTTATTCAAGATATTACAAGCTACGTTTTAAGTTAAACTTAATAAAGCTCCGAGCGAGCCCGACGAGAGGCCAGTACATAAAGGCAACAAACCCCTTCCATTATATTATTTCTGTAATTGCTTATTGATACGAACGCTCGTTGCCCCCCCCCCCCCCCCCAAGGTCTTCCAAGTTTCTAAGGACCTTCGTCCTGCGACTCGGAATCTACGAGTTACAAACTTTAGATTAATATTATTACATTGGCTCGGTCGCACAGAGTAATTCCTAGTCGAATACGGATAAACCAAGTTAATTACCGGCTGTCTGGTGAACAATGGTCGGCGAGAATTAACCACCGGAGTAATGATATGCCTTTTCGGCTCTTACGAGCCAAAGTTGTGATCGAGATAGGCCGTCAGCGAGCGGAGGTGGTCAGCTGCCGGGCTCCTGGTAAAAGATAGAAAAAGGAAGAGTAAGAGAGCAGAGAGTAGAGAGAGAGAGAGAGAGAGAGAGAGAGAGAGAATCTCCGCATATAATTACAAGTCCTCGAGCTGCTAGAGCTGCATTATTATTATTATTATTATTATATGCCGATAGCGATGGCCTAGCATCCATGGAAATCTCTCGGCATTCTCGGAGAAAAACCGTTACCCGACTTTTCAAGCTCGCTAAAAAGGGAGAATAGCGCCGGCTTTGAAAACCCGGCCGACCCGAGCGCACCCCGAAATTCCCCGGGAGCTTCGTTATAAAACGTTAACTGACCGAATATCGATCGAGCGGGCGCATCCGCGCGGCATTCGCGATTACGAATTCCCGAGATACCGAAGTGCCACGGCTGCCAAGTGTGTCCGTCTGCCGTGGCAGCCGATGCTTGCCGACGCTTGCCGATGCTTGCCGATGCTTGCCGGGATGAGGTTAACCGACACGGGGGGGACGGGGGCCGGAGACGGCGTTATCGCGGAAGACGTTCGTTCGGGTTGCGGCCGCGGATCGCGGTCACCCGAACCGACTCGTCCACGTGGCCCGTGCGGAGGACGGCTCCTTAAGGAGGAAGTCGAGCCCAGACAGGAAGTTATCGATCCTCTGGGCGTAGGTGCGTGCCCTAGTTGTAAGGCCTGCGGTTCTCGTCATATTGACGGGGCTAGGGTCGTGGGGGCGGCAGGGCACGCAACTACTGCGTACCGAATCCACGGGGCTCGTCCGGGGCTTCAGGATCAGCTGTGACGTGATGCATTCGAAGGTCCCGGAAATAGATCGTCGGCATCTGCTGCAATTATTTGCCTCCTCGTCGCTCCCTTCGCCGAGCCCCGTCGCACACACCGCGCACGCGTTCTCGACACACACCGCGCACCACCGAACCTTCCCTTATGCCCCGGAGTGCAACATGTGTCGGTGCTTCCGACTGACTCGGACTGACTCTCCGGGCCATCAACTTTATGACTCGAAATGAAACGCGTGGCGAAAATAGCTGTACAAATATGCTAAAACTTCGAATGTAACAGGTAATTTAGCGACTTTAACGAGCTTACGCGCGTGTGCGTGTGTAATATTTCCTATGCGCCTCAATGCGCCGCGATCCCCTGGACATTGAAAAATTAAAGCATGCGCTCGTAACACTCGGTAAATTACTAATGATCTATACTTTAGTGCGGGGAACGGCCATTCGGCAATTCTCCGCATAAAGCCGGCTAACAAACACAACGAACGCTCGAGATGCAAACAGCATCTCCTTGTTAAATAAGTTTTTTACGAGATGAATGTACACTTTCTGCTCGGCATCAATTGATTTGGATTTTATTTAATTCGAATGGCTCGCGGCCCTTTATTATTTAATTGCTTCGAATTGAACTTAGATCTTAAATAACTTAACGGGGCTAATTATTTTATCGGATTAATAATAATAATAATAATAATAATACGTATTCTCCATGAGCAAGGCATGTACAGTAGAGCGGCATTCTCCCATCAAACTAGTTTAAACCTTTTTAAATTAAAATCTACTCTGATCGCGCATCCAGCGAATAAGAATTAATAAAAAATTACTCAGCGACGACTGCGTTCGCTTTAATTTCTCTGTCTCTGAGGCTCGCTGTCGCGAGAAAGGGCCACCACGTGATATTTAAGTGCCGCTGCAGAGAGAGAGAGAGAGAGAGAGGGGGCCCAGGTCGGTCGTCTCAGCGCGTCTTCAAGGACGCGACGGAAACGAAAATCCCAATGACAAACGAACGGAAAAAAGTGCCGTATTGGGATGGGCATTAAAAAGGTACCGGGGAAGCTGGTGCTGGAGCTAGTGTAGTTGAAATTGTCGAGGCAGTGGTAAAATAATGCATGGGCGGGGAGAGAGCAGCCGCGTGTCGTGCGCGGGGAGCTCGAAAAGTTATGCGCGGATAAATCTCTCGGTGATGGTTGTGCGGTAGTTGGCGCAGAGCTCGCGCGCCAGGCTTGGATTTAATTACAAAAAGATTAGTTTGTGTAAACAAAATGCTTCCGAGTTGGGGTTATTGACAAGAGCCGAGGCGACGAATAACCGAGACTAATGGACAAAGGTCAAGTGGGAAGGGGGCTGGGGAGGGAGCGTCTTGAGATTAAAGGGATGGATTGTGCGGGTGACGTCGAGGGGATTCGAGGTAAATCTAAAAAGACATCGAAGTACGGGCGTGGAATTATCGGACTGATCCGAGCTTAGAGGAATGGGGAGGACGTATCGAGAGGATGACGCGTCATCCAACGGCCCGGCCACGCATAAAACGCGTACTTAGCCGTCCTCCTCGCGCTCTACTCCTACGCCAAGCGCTAATAATAAAGATAAGAGGGGCCAATAACGAGGCCGTAAATAAGGATGCTGAAACCGGATTCCTTCCGATTTCACCGGCCGATCTCTTGATTCGCCTCTCTCTCTCTCTCTCTCTCTCTCGGTGAGAAACTTCCGTTTCCTCTCTCTCTCTCTCTCTCTCTCTCCTTCCTCCCTCACTGCCCGCACCTTATATTTAATTGAATATACCGTGCTCCCGGAATAGCCTCTGGCTAAGGGGAAGGCGTGTACGCGCGCGCACGTACGTACGGACTCGTAAGAGTTAGCGGATACGAATTTCGGGGAGCGGGCGGGCCTCTTTATTCTTTTACGAGGAGATGGCATCGCGATCTAACGATCCGAAGAACGCTCCCTTTTATTATTAAAGTGCATTACTTTGGACTTTTGAGCCTCGAGCCGCTCACCTTACCCAGCGAAGAGACTGTGCGAGAGAGAGAGAGAGAGAGAGTACGACGAATTTTTTTAATTACGCAGCCCATCGGCTTTCTTAGCCGAATAAAATATAGCGACCCCGAGCGGCGTCGATACTTATTTTTACGTATGGATGCTTACTCGTCGTCGTCTTCGTCTTCGTCGTCGTATTCCAAGTAATTAAATTTCCCCGAGTGCATGAGCTTTTAGAGCTGCATTTAGAAAACGACGGCACGCTTATTATTATTATTATTATTATTATTATATCGATGCGGGAGCCGCGGGAGGGGGCGGCAGTAAGGTTAACCGTATAATTGCTCGGATTTTATTTTTTCTCGGAAATTTTTTATTTCAAGCGAATTTTAATACTCCCCCCCCCCACCCCCCACAGCCCATCAACCATCGACTACCATCGGACATCGGTCGTAACATACTTTGTACGATTCCCTTATACTCACTCGGTCGTTCGTTAATTTTTTGCTTCCTGCGTTTTACTCTAATATATTCTTGCCTCGGTTCGGCGCTTCTCTTCATTCAATGAGAAAATAAAAGAAGGCCGAATTAGTGGCCGCATCTCGAAAAAAAGAAAAAAAAAAGAAAAAGGTTCCCCGGCTCCGGTAATCTTACGGCCATTGTAATACCGCTAAACGAAAAGTCTTTTTTAACGAAGTACCGATACCCGCGGAGGGCAACTTTTCCCAAGACCTCGCTTAATTATAAATGTAAATCGAAAATAAATAAATATAATGAATAAAATGAATGAATAAATAAATAAATAAATAAAAAAAGTACTCCCTCAAGGAGCACGAAAAAACATTTTCCCATTCCGAGATGGAATATATTAGTAATTATCATAGCAAGAAGGAGGAGGAGGAGGAGGAGGAGGAGGAGGAGGAGAAAGAAAGGATGCAGGAAGAGGGCGATTTTTGTTAAGAGCGCGGGATTTCTTATAAATTTTCCTAAAAATCCTTAATGCGATAAATTACGTCTTGAAAATTAAGGAGTAAAAATTTTCTAAAGGCTTTAACGTGCCTCTACCGAACGAACGTCTTGCTCGAGGAATATCGAAACCTGTTGTTACACGCGTAGGCCGATTTGATTAATATCTATCATTAGCGGGAAGAAAAGAATATTGTTTAGGCATTTGGTTCCATGTAAAGCAGGCTACTGTCTCAAGTAAAAGATGAAAGTATCGCAGGATAAAAATGGGACGATGAGTGGCGGTGGAGGAGGGAGGGGGGGGGGAGGGCGTAGGGTCGCTAGGCCGGGCCATGTATTACTCGAGATTAATCGGCAAAACTCCTGTCCTTAATTATTTTACAACGCGCACGGTGCACCGCCGAGCCTCCTTCTTCCTACGTATGCCTTCCAGTCACACCTACCCCCCCACCCGCCTCATTCCATTCACCCCTGGCCAATAATAATAATAATAATAATAATAGTAAGAATCATTGAGGCCCAGTTAGATATCCGTCATTCCTACACAAAATCAAGCGTGACTACTATTTCTTTCTTTTCCTTTCTTTTCTTTTCTTTTCTTTTTCTTTTTCTTTTTGTTTTCCTTGCGATGGCACAGACGTCGATTCCAATTCAAATTAATGAGATTTCGATTAGCGGGGTACTTTGTCAGCAAGTGAGTTGCTTAGAATGCAAAACGACGACGACGGCTTTATAGGATGTACGATCGATCGAACGATCGCACAACTCGCGGCGATATTCACGTAAATTTTGTTAAAAAAACCGGAAGGATTGTCCTTCCGTCGGAGGGGTGGGGGGGACGAATATCTTACTCAAACGCCGCTCGCCGCTCGCAGCTCGCAGCTCGCAGCTCGTCACTCACCTCCCGGCGAACGTTCACTCAGGTATTTTAATTAAGATAACCGTCCAGATAGACGTACGTACGTACGTCCGTCCGTCCGTCCGAGTCTGAAACGACCAAAACAATCTGATTGTCAGTAGGATTTATAAGCCAATGAATCCCCCGCGCGCCGTATCGAATATTGCATATTCGGTCCGTACTAATGGCGCTTAAAGTCAAACTCATCGGCTACCAAATAAATAAATTTCATTCCGGGAATTCGCACGGCTGCCTTACACGCGATCTACCTGCAAGGGGCTGGGGATGGGGGGTGGGAGGCTGCAATGCTTTAAAACGGGATCCGCTCATTGGGCACAGGTCGCCGCACTCGAGCCTCTCCCTCTCTCTCTCTCTCTCTCTCACGGGTACACGTTCCTTGCCGTCGTTTTATCATCTTAAACGTCGGCCCGCGTAACCCCCTCCCCTCCCCTCCCCACCCCACCCTACCCTCGCGCATCATTCGGCGATCGCGTGTCTCGAGCGGCACGGCACATCCACGATTTATTCGCACATTCGTCTCGGATGCCTGAAAGTGAATTTGTGGAAAGAACGAGGAGACGTCGACATCGGGACTCTTTATTATCTCCTCCAGGTCGATAAGTAATATAAGAAATCTGTCGTTAGGTAGGCAGATCCTTTATTTTTAACTCTTTCTTATATTATACCCCCGTCTACGTACGGTACGGTATGCCTCCCCCTCTTGCCTCTTCTAACCTAATCGGCAAAAGCTATTTACCCTCGTGACGTTTGAGATTGTCGAGAAAAGGGAGGGGGTAGGGAGCATCGGATCGGAGACATTACAGTCTCACGGAATAAGAAATCTTCCCTGTCGTGGAATAAATATCGGGTGTGAGCGAGCGTTTCCATTACTTCCCTCGGCCAAGGATGTCAAGGGCTAATCGCCGTCGACTTTGAGCTGAAAATGAAATATCCGTAAGAGTAGGAATACGAGTCTCAAAATCCTTTTGCCACCAAATCTCATATTCCCTCCAATTAAGCCGATTTAGCTGCTGCTGCTGCTGCTGCTGCTGCATTATACTTATCAGTGATGATACCGAACTACTTTCGTTTGCTCTCAGGGCTCGCACGCACGCCTCGTCATTCGATCGGTCCGACCGCAAATAAAGTCAGTCAATCGAATCGAATCGACAACGAGCGGCTGATTTTCTCGACTTCGGTCGATTAAAGGCCAGTGCAATTGTATTTTATATTGTATTAATATTGTATGGATACGCGCACGGCTCGCGGACATTAATTAGTATTGTCGTAGTCGAGCGAATTACGAGCGAATTGTCCGTACGAGGCCGTGCGGAGGTTAATGTAGCATACGTGGTAATTACCGCAACGCTCTTCGGCCACGTACAAAGAATAATCTGCGCAATGTATTTAATATAAGCAATTTATGTAAATGCCCCTTAGAACGATTTCACGAGACAAGCTATTATCATTGTCACGGTTATAGTTGTTATTCATAATTAAATCATGGACAACGGGGACCGAGTTAACGGCCCTTTTCAACCGTTACATTCAACAATTAAATATGCAATTTAGCTCGATGATTTTAATGATTAAATTACCGTCGTCTTACGCACATGGCTTGTTATGTGCATGCATTGACATTTTGACTTGGATCCATTGAGCCCCTAATTTCGCACATACACACACTCCTTCCTCTTCCTCCCTTGTTGATCTTAACAAGTCCCGGGATCATACCCCGTTCAGCTCCCGACTCTGGATATTATACAGCACTCGCGTACAGTTCTGTTTTGTTAAAGAAAGATCTCGAAATCCTCTGCCACGGGTACGATCTGTCGGCTGCACGTAACCCTGACGTAGCATTCGCGTAGGAAGCTTTCGGTTTCCTTTCCCCGAATTCCATGTACTGATCCTCGGGAGTCGTGGAATAGAAGAATATCCTTTCGGACTTACCGACTACACGCGCGCCTTTTTATAAACCGTAATTTCTTAACTTCGACGGCCTTCGACGGCCTTCCTCGCCTCCCTTTCATCCATTTAATCTCACATTCGTAAACTTTAGTATTTTTTTTTTTTTTTACGTAAACTTTCCTCGCACTCATTTGCAATAACTTTATTATTAGGACCGTAGTTAATGTCTTTACTCTTGGAAACGACTCCCGCGTAATGAGACGCGAAATTATAAATCTCTCTTCTTTAAAAGTATAATAAAAACCGAAATTTTACCAGTACGAGTTAAAAAAATTCCCTTTTTCCCTTTTTTTTTTTCTTTTTTTTTTTCTTCCCCCGAAGTAACTTACATTAACAGTCGTAGGTGTACGGTATTATTCAAACAGGTTAATGCGGGCCTTTTTTGCAGCTACAGTTTATTAACTAATTGGCAATTTAAAGTTAATTGCACTGTTCAATACGTATATACATGGTTTACGTGACTGAAGTTTCCAAAGCCGGTGGTTCGGCGAAAATCGAATTTTTTAACGAATGAACATTTCGTCGTAAGCCATTATTGGTGCTTACGCGGACTTGTCCATTAAAAAGGCGAAATATTGGATAATTTAAAAATCAGCCGCGTAAAGTAGGGAGGAGCTTGTTAAATCTCATTGGACGCGTGCGTTAGAATAATAATAGTGACGAAACCGTCGATTAAGAGGAGGGCGCGTTTCTTACAAGCACTTCTGTCGTCCATATTTTACATTTATACAGGAACATATTTGGCCGACTATTGTTATTAAACGGATTATTGTTAAGAAAAAATAATATAATAATAATAATAATAATAATAATAATAACAGTAAATTCTGACGGAGAAATTAGAGTCTAGAGGCTAGAGGAGTGGGGGGGAGGGGTAAAGAAGAATCGAGCAAGAAAATATTTTATTAGACGAGAAAGCCTTGGGGTTATTGAATCGACAGGCTTTTCGCGGCAGCGAAGCCGTGAAATAAAAGAGAAAGAGGTCGGGGGGACGCGGGACGCGGGACGGAACAGAATCCCACATAAAGCTCGGAAAGAAAAGACGTGGGGCGTTCGTTATGTGCACGTAAGGAAGTGTCGGGAATCTCTTGACGGGGGGGGGGGAGGGTGAAATATCTTCACCGAGCTCGAGCGGACGCGTGCAGGGATGCGCCCGCACACGGGAGACGGTTATTGGGGTGAGGAGGAGGAGGAGGAGGAGGAGGAGGTGGAGGTGGGCCGAGCGCGTACTAAAGGGGTCATAACTCAGGCGGCTCGCTCTCAAATTTGGTTTTTTCGTAGTTATGACGAAAGTGCGTGGGAGCGAGCGAGACAGGCGTATAAAATAAGATCGAGAGGATCGAGAATGGACCGGTTGCCGGGTACGGGCATCCTCCGGCCCGATGATCCATTTCACATGCTACCAATTCGCGAGTCTATATTTACCGTTACGTACGAGAAGGAGGATTACGGGTTCCGACGGATTTGTAGGGGGGGTGGGGTGGGGAGGTGGAGGTGGAGGGCGGTGGCGGCGACTCTCGGGCCGACATTAAGTAGGCCCTTGGCCGAAAAATACGGGTCTCCGGAGATATTCGAGCGATATTCTATACCGTCAGCTCGCACGTACCCGGAGCGAAATTTCCTAGCGGGAATAGCAGGACCCGATGACGGGTGGATGGGGGCGGGGAGGGCGGGGGACGGCACACCTTCACGCGTGGGAGATGTCGAGAAGCTTCGCCGAAGAAGAGGAGGAGAAGGCCGATGGAATTAGAAAAGCAGGCTCCCGGTGTCGCGATATTTATCGCTCCGAGCGAGTGAAATTTCCCGCGACCGGCGACCCGCGACCCCCGACCCCCGACCCCCGCCCACCGAGCTTCCACGAACCTCGCAATAAACCTGCCTCCGACGTTCTATCCTACCTATCGGTTCCTCCGTTATCTTCTCCCTGGATACGCGTACTACCCGCACTCGTCACCCAGTTCGAGCATTATACCACGAATAATTATTTTTAGCCTCGAAACTTACTTGCAATACTTTTTTCCTTTTCCTCGTCTTTTTTTTTTCCTTTCTTTCTATTCTTTCAACGCGCCAAGTCGTTGGTATGTACCGCGCGAAACTAGTTTACGACTACTTTCATAGTGCGCTTGTCCAACGGGTAATTCAGTGGGACTATTATGAACCATTATGAATTTCTAATATTCCATCAATAGCCGCTCGGCTTCGATAATTCTCACTAATACTCTGCCAAGTCATGTATAATTTTAAAACGCTACTCCGATAAAAAAATGTTACATTACGAATAAGCGCGCGATAAGATTCCGCTCTCTCTCTCTCTCTCTCTCTCTCTCTCTTCCTTTACTAACAACAGCCGACCTCCCCCTCGCGGCAATGCCTCCGCTACACCGTCGCACTCGAATACTAAACCTTCTTTCTTTGTTTCGCATACAAATTATTCCGCGGCATCTCGGTCACTCACGCTTTACATGCTTTTCATTTTTAACAAATGTTTAAGTGCCTTTGGCGCACTTAACCACGAGCGTAATTTTATACACTGCGCCCATTAATTATTATTAATTAATTATTATGACGATAGCTTTTTATCAATGTTATGCATTGTTTAGTATAGCGCATACACTTGATTAAGTCTCAAATTGATTAAGTTATTTATTATTTATGCTCTCGGAACTTGTAAAAAAAAAAAAAAAAAGAAAAAAAAGAAAAAAAAAAGACGAGGAATCGAGTGCGATTATGTTTCAAGAGACCATTATTGTTAACGAAACGAAAGATATATAATACTTTTTCGTTATAAAACAAAGATAATAAGGTTGTGTGCACTTAGCGATAATAAGCATTGTATTTAAATAAATAATAAATACAGTTTTATTTGTGTGCATATCCGATCCTGGCACTTGCGAATCGAAACGATTAAATTCTCGTTTTTTAAAAATAGATCTCCTTTCCGTCTTAATTGAGTTCGTAAACAAATCGATGAAATACTTTAGTCTTATTTGCCATTGGTAATAAATAAATTTTCAGCTTGACGTAATAATTTAACGTTTTTAACATATTTGCTGCGCGTGTGGGATTGACATTATGAAAGCCAAACGAGATATTTGCATAAATCAAAGGCTGAATATTTCCCGGTCAGTTTTCCATGTACCAACAAGCGTACGTACGTACTTTTACATCGTAAAAAAAAATTCAATTAAATTTTGTCATGCATTACCGGCAAAGTTTTATAATTTTATAAGGTCTTTATAACGTTCTCAAGGATGATTTTTCTTCTTTTTTCTTCTTTCTTTTTTTTTCTTTTTTTTTCCTTTTTTCCTTTTTTATATACACGCGAACGTCTTAAAGTAATTTCGTACTATATTCGTTACTTCATATTTATCATCTCGTACATCCTGTTATGTGTTTGCATTGTATGTCGTAAGAATAATTAACACGTTTATTACTGCAATGCGTATTTGTAATATAAAAATTTCTTTTATTTTACAGGTAAGCATATTTTGAGCGCAGCCTAAAAGACGTAACGTAAAACGTGGCCACTGGCAAAAGGTCAGATCATATTTTCACCATTTAAAATATAATTTACTTCGACTATCGATTCTTTAGAATTTCATTTAGGAAAAAAAAATTTTTTTGTAAAAAGTACACGAAGCCTTTGTGCTGCCATAACTGTGATTGATTGCATTTACTCACGATTTCCCAACCAGTGGATTGCAAATTGAAAGTATGGAAATTCATTTATTCGATTTGTACAAATTTTTCCGTTGGCATGTTACCGGCGGACTTTGTTTTTGTTTTTCTCATTTTCCATCTCCCCCTTCCCCATTCTTTATTTCTAATTTTTAATTTAATAAAATTTAAGCGAAACGTCAACGCCGTTAAATTAAATAATGTTTCATTACTTCATCGAGAGATAACGACGTTACGGACAATACCGTGTAATTTACATAATAATAATAATAATAATAATGATGCCCAAGGCACAATTCATCAAGTGTATCCCATCGAGTGATTTGCTTTTGCAAAGTAGCAACTATGCAAGCTAAATAATTACATTTCATGCGTTACTCTATTGGATAATTCAGACTCTTTTCTGGCTTATATTAAAATTTTTAATCTTGGAGTGGGTTCATCGATACGTAGATCGTATAATAGATATTTATTTAAATCCGGCATTTAATCTCGGCAATTATATTTCACGCTGAAAATTTATATACCGAATTTACCTTATTGAATTAATTTCCAGCTTCTGGTACGCATTGAATGAAATAGTCAGGAATCCTTACAGTTCTATAAGAAATGAGAAAAAAAAAACCCCAATATAATTTAATAACTGTACAATAACTGCTTGTATGGGTGATTTTTAAATAGCTGGTAATCACGAGTAGCCGATGTTACGATTGCTCGGCGGAGTTTATGAATTTTTATCAATTCGTAGTCATTGGAGGCACGGGGAGCGCTTCAAAGGGTCTTTCGGTTGAGTTAGATAAAACAAGGCTAGAGCAGAAATATAGATGGTCGGATAACAATATATTTTGGACGTTTATTAGATCTGTTACACGGATAGTCTCTACATAGTCACAAATCCATCAAAGCGGCGCATAAAATATGAAAAGACGAAAAGGAACGCGGTGTGCTCGTTCGGCACTACACGTTCGAGTGCAGTGATAGAAAAAGTAGAGAGAGAGAGAGAGAGAGAGAGAGAGCAGAGATGGAATGCAGATAGGAATTGTAGGATATCGGGGAACGTATCGGCCGACGTCTAATCTGCAATCTTTCTGATCTTTATAATGACGGCCAGTGTAAAGCGATACATCATGGGCATTCCGCCGGTGGAGTCGCGATCGTGGAAAGCATTTATTTTTCCTTCGGCTTTTACGGGACTGGGGCAAGTGGGGCAAGTGGGGGGGGGGAGGCTTTTAAAGTTCGTAATAAAATCTTTAGGGATAAGTACATCGGGATAAAGGATTGACAGGTTTATTCGAGAGGAGGGTAAATGACATTTTTATTAAAGCTCAAGTTCGTTTTCGTACGGCGGCGGGGGGAGGGGGGAGGTGAAGGTCGGGGTTATTGTAGAATTGGTGGACGGATTCACGGATCCGATTGCCTGTCCTGCAACGTAAAACGGAGTATTGGATTACTAGACATTCTGAAGCGGCTGGCTCATCGTTCCCGATGCGGCGTCGATCTGCCGCGGTAACGGCGAGCGGCGGTAGGGGACGGGGTTGGGGGAGGGGTGAGGGTGAGGGTGCGGGGGTTGTGAGGAGGGACCGACAGACAGGTGGGAGAAATAAATAGAGGAAAAAAAAGGCATAAGGTGTTTTGTCATTTGTCGATAAAGGATCGGTTCGGCCCGACCTACGAAGCCGGTTGAGATGAGAAAGGCGGTAGAGAGGGAGGGAGGGAGAGAGGGAGGGTAGGAGGGAGGGAGGGTCCACCAGTCCCATTATAATAATACTGGTAAATTTACCGAGAAAGTAATAGGATGCGATTGCAGCGCGCCGATCCGCGCGCACACACGCACACGCACGCGCACACGCACGCACACACCACCACCACCACCACCACCACCACCACCAGAGGCTTATTATCCGCGCCTCCAATCGGCATCGAGCTGTGCTACACAAAGCCGCCGGGACGCTCTTTCTTCGAGATATTATTCAAATACGAGGGGTAGACGAACTGGAATAATGAAAGGAGCGAGCTCTCGGGCCTATCTATCCCGTCCCGCGCCCATGAACCGGGACCGCGGCAGCAATGGGCCGTGGCACGCAAGGCCGTGGCTTATTTCCCATACGAATATCTCTGCATAACCACTACCAGCTTCCGGTATACTCGGCCCATTAAAAAAAATCCCGAGATCGTCATTATTAGGGAAAGATCAGCGCTTAAAGGACCCCCGTACCTCCTCCTCCTCCTCCTCCCCCACCCCGACGGTCATCTCCTCCGTTTCCCTGTAAAACAATGGCGTTTAATTTCCATTAAAAATCAATGGTCTCTGGGCCGGGCGTCAATGCGCGCAAAGTAAATTGAATTTGTCCTTGGCAGTAATGAATACGTTGCGTGGTTTCACGTCCAAGCACTCGGCAAGCTCACCCGCCTCGTTACTAATGCGTAATCTCACTCAATTTTACTACGAAACCTATGTACGTAACATCGTATCCTTCAACGCGTTCGAACGTTCGCGAGTATTGATAAGCATTCAATTACGGTGTCGCGTAATTACCGCCCTTAAGCTCGACAAATAAAATACCACGGCTGAACGTCACGTAAGGACATTTATCAACGCGTATTATTATTATTCTTATTATTCTTAATTATTATTATATCATTGTTCGAGTGCACGGAGTCGATATTTTGTATTGGTAATATATTGGGAGCGGTAATTTGTATGTTCTTTCTTTGCTTGAGATATTTTCGATTGCTTTGCGTAGAGTGGACTGGAGAGGCTGCCGATAATTCGCCGATAATTCGCCGACGACATTACAAGTCAGTATCGGATGAATTAATTAATTAACCGAATAACGTTATCCCGTATGTCTTGAAGCCCGGTGAACAATAATTCTATCCCGTACGTCGTTATTTACGTTTAGCCGGCAACCGGATGTAGCTCTAGACTGCTACGTCTACTGGTAGCGGTCGCACACGAACGTGTAAATATCAATTGGATCCAATATCGAGAGACGCTGTCTTTGTCTCGTGAAATCCTCCGCGCCCGTCGACTCGTCTCTCTCTCTCTCTCTCTCTCGCTCGCTTATACGCGCAACGTAAGCACGTAGACACACCTCCGGGCTTTTGTCAGCGAGCGATTGCAGTCGCACTGGGACCGCGCGAGGCCGACTAATTAAGTTACTTTGTGTGCCGGGGCGCGTGTTCGGTAATCGCCGAACAATCGAGCCACTCCGCCCAACTGCACGCCCGGAGGTGCAATCCCCCCTCACCCCCCAATCTCCGCTTTGATGCCGCGAAAGGTGTGCGCTCAGGACGAGGAGGCGATGACGGAATCCGATCGGCCGGCCTCCTTCCTACCTCGAGGCGACTACGACGACTACGACGACGACTACGACGACTTCTTAAGGGCCTGGGCCTGGGCCTGGGCCTGGGCCTATCTATCCTATGGGTTATTACCGCGAGAGCACCTTTCCTCGTCATCAGCTGCGCGGGCAGCTCAACGATTCGAAATTTAAATTATTCATACATTTATACGAATATCCAGACTTGGCCGACGTATCCTAAATATTCCATCGGCTTCGTTATGCTAACGAACAAGAACTCGCTACTAAGCCCGTCCAGTCCTCCTCTCTATCCTCGAATTTTTCAAAATAAAGGAAGAACGGTGTTTTAGTTAACGATCTAATCTGCCTCGCGTATCCGACAACCCTCTAATGAATTTCTTATTGCTCCCATAAGGAGTAAAATTATGTTAAATTATGACGGACGTACCATATGCTTTGAGTAGAGTGGTAAACGGTCGCCCAGCAGAAAGTATCCTTTGATTTTAATGTATAATGTCCGTCGAATGGATTGCCACTTAGTCCAATGACTAAATAAATGTTACATTTAATTTAATGCCTTGTAATGACTTTTTTTTTTTTTTTTTTATTTCCTTACAAAGACTTAATTTAACGCTCGTTAAATTAAAATGTCAATTTCACCGGCGCTCCGACCTTTCGTCAATATCCAATTATTATTCCTTTACGTTTTGCAAACGCAAGAATTATGTTATGCCGTGACGTTAAATGTCACGGCGACAAACTCGCGACGCACAATAATACAGTTGTTTATTATATATATATAAAAAAAAAAAAAAAAAAAAAAAAAAAAAGAAAAGATTTCTCATTTAATTGTTAACATTAAAGGGATTGGCCGCTGCCTCGAGTTGTGTATACGCGATGGAAAAGGATAGGAGATTCCGTAATGAAAAGCCGAATAATAATGATAATTCCCTCGGACAGAAGACTACCTGCGCTGCGCTGCGCTGCGCTACGTCTAACCAAAACGAAAGACGTTCTTAACGTTTTTTTTTTATTAAAGCTACAATTTCTGTTTCGTAAGCAGGTTTTTTGTTCTTGATTTTGCTTGTTTTTTTAATAACCCCAATAACGAGATTGAAAGTACAAAAGCCGGGAGTGTATGTAACTTTTGAATTAGATAATCGAATTTCCTCCCTCCCTCCCCCAACTCACTCTCTCGATACGTCACGCGAATCAGGGTAGTAGTAAAGTTTTTCTAATTTACCGAGATATTTTTTTTTTTCATCCACAAGCAAAGCTCGAGCATCTCTTCATTTTGCAATTCCCAGCCATCGTATATTTAATTTCGCCTGCATCCTGAGGGTAATAGTTTCATTAGGAGTGGAGGCTCGCATCGTATGCCCTGCTTGAGCTTTAACGATTAATGAGTTCCAAGCCAACTGACTTTTTCATAAAAATTCATATAAAGTTTCGTATAATTATAATTTTTTTTTTTTTTTTTTTTTTTTTTTTGAAAACTCGCCCGACTCGTGTTATTTGAGTATTATTAGACCATCTCTCTCTCTCTCTCTCTCTCTCTGCTGAAAGTTGATCCTCCGTTAATTCAAAGGCATTTCTATGATTTTGAATCGCACCGTTGATTCCGACGCTTTAAAAACTTTCTATCCCTCTTGTTTATATAGGGGGGGGGAAAGAAAAAAAAATCAGAATTTTACGTACATTAATTAAAAAACTAAAAGCGCATAATTTTTCCTTACGTTTTTATCGTTACTCGCGCTCTCCTCCATAATCATTTGGATATTCTTAAACACGTTTAATACGTACATACGTACATACACACACCTCTATACAATATTACACAATATTACGTTAATTTGCTTAAGATTATTTGTAAAACGGAATATTTATACTACGATCGAACTTTTGAAGGGAAGTGAACTACTACTGCTTTCATTTTTTACTTATAGTACTTTATATAGTATGAGGAAGTAATTTTGTCTTTATCGAAGCGCCGATTTTCGCGTAAAATACGCTCGAAATGCTTTGAATTATATTATGACATTTCACAAACGGGATACAGTAGAGAAGTATTAGGGATAAAAAATGTGAAAATGTTTTTTTTTTTTTTTTGCAGTCTCTCGACAACCTAACCTGCCTCCTCTCGCGATATTAAACAGTGAGAGTATTTACAACGTTACATGCATAAAACAGCCGAGAGCTATGTATATGGAGCCGCGCGGTGCACGAGAAAATTGTCGGCGATAATTTAGACAGACGTCGGCGGGGGGGGGTGGATATATTACGGTTGGCGATCGTAATCGTCGTAAATACACAAGGAACCCCAGTTATCGGTTGTACGTAGGTACAGCCAAAAAATACAAGAGAATGCCGTCGTCGGTGGCTGTCTATGTTACCGTTGTTGTTGTTTTTTTTTTTTGGAAAATTATCGAAACGTTAAGACGGAAGTGCGATGCGATTATGAGCTTAATAACGTGGATGGCACGTAGCGCGGAGTCAAACGTAGTTGAAAAGTCAGCCAAGTCGAGCCGATAAAGCGCCTCCTCAGGATAAAGTCCACGGCAAGTGCCGACTAAGTGTTGCCGGCGCGTGTTACAGATAACCGCGCTGGCTTTTCATTATTTATGCTTTTCTCCTTTTATTTCCCTAGCATTGGATGCGTGATCGCCGCGCGCACAATAACTCGGCGCGAAGAAAAGCTCCAGTGCAATTGTCGATAAGGTTATTGTGCGGGTGACGGGCAGCGCGCCCTACTAGTGGCCACTTCAAAAAGATCCGACCTGCGGCAGTCAAAGCTTTATCATAAACGGAATAATAATTATTAACTGCGGGGCCAGCCCGTGCGCTTGCACGTAATGCGTTTCATTACGTTCGTATATTATTTTAAGACTCGGTTATTTTGATAATTATCGTGATTCATTATCGATTGCGCGGGACGTATCAATTCGCGCAATATTTACAGCCACACACAGAGTGAGTGAGAGAGAGAGAGAGAGAGCTAAATTACTTTAATGTACGGCGTTTCATAATCTTTGTATGCTAATTAAAAATAAAAAAAAAATCAATAATATTATTTGGCTCGTTTATGACAGAAAATAAAACATTGTTTCTTAATATCTTGGCTATTCATAAGGTGGTTACGCAACCATAGAATGGCTATAATAATTCTTTATATTTATAACGAGTTTGATTATTGTATAAAAAAAAAAAAAATAAAAAATAAAAAATAAAATAAAAATAAAAACGAAAACAAAAAAAGAACGAAAGAAATTATCTTACGAAATAGGAAGTCAGCGAATGCCGTAGTAACACGGCAACATAAAGTATATCACTACATTTTTATCGATCGCAATTAATTTACGACGAAAATTGCATATCAACGGTCTTATATGAACAATATTAATGATACCGATGGCAATAATGACGTTCGATAATATCACTAGTAAATAAATATTATTCCGAAAAGTAAATATATTGTCGTCAATTAGCGATCGCCATTACATATATATATATATATATATACGTGTATATATACAAATGACGTAGTTTTTGAATTTTTAAGGATTAAATGCTAGAGGAGATGTTGCGACAAGATGCTCGGAAACGAGAATTAAGCTGTTCGGATGCTAATCCATAATCAATGGATGCACCAACGGCTTGGCGTGCGTTTGTTGTCGTGGCCTTTGACAATGCTTTCCCTTCGCTACTCTGTCATCTTACTTTACGAGGATAAAGATGGCATTGAGCATCTCCGCGACTTGTGTTTCTACTTTCTTTTTTTTTTTTTTTTTTTTTTTTAATTTAGCGCGCCATTGTCAATACGTTGTCATGGGATACGATAAGCCATCGATGGCATTCTCGATTTTTCTATCGATCGGTCTAGCCCGTGTTTTCACATGCTTTTCGTATTCAGTCGTGCCAGTGCTGGTACGAGTGACTGTTGGTCGGGACACGAGCCTTTCTTTCGAGCCTTTACGACGAATGACAGATTAAAAGTACCAAGCCGGCATACGTAGTGTAAGCATGCGTCAATGTCTCTTGGCGTGTCCTTCGAGATGGAGATGCCATTTACGAATCCGAGCTCTGAAATTAATAGCGTCGAGCCTTTAACGTCGACAATACAAGCTACGTATGTATGTATGTAGCTCGAGCGCTCCTCGGCCTGCCTCTCCCCCACCCCTTCCCTTCCCTTCCCGTAACAAACAATATTGCCATATCATTAGGCTCTTGTGTACGGGATACGATTACATCGTGCATTGCATTGCACTGCACTTCACCTCACTGCACTGCACTGCACTGCATTGCATTTTGAATGTTCGCCGTTCGGATGAGTATTATATGCTTAAAAGGATCGTTTCAAAATCCAAGACGATAGATCTTAACGGGGCGCTAATGAGTAGATTTAAGGTTCCAGGTTTGTTTAACGACATTAAGCGCGTGGCTCCATCCCTTTCAATTAATTAAAATAATTTTGCAGTGCAAGACGTGCACGTTTCGTAACACTAGACATTCTAAGATATTGCAGTGCGCAAAGAAGTGGGTAACGGGTCATCTAACCGTTACGAATGGAGAAGATATGTCACGTAAAGGGCTTATCAAAGCGAGCGAGCGAGAGCCGAGCAGAGCAGCACAAAAGGAATAGGGAAGGAGGACGATACACTCGTACAGAGACAGGGGGAGACAGGGAGAGAGAGATTGCTGTGGGGGGGGGGGGAGAGAAATAATCTGAAGGAAGCCCGACAACGGGAAAAGGGAGAGCGAGCCGAGTCAGACTCTGCCCTCGAAAGATAAGACAAAGGTGTCGGACGGACATCGGAGTGGAGAATGAAGTCGAGGATGAAGATGGGACACGCTTTGTCCCTCTTCCCCCCGCCCTCTCTCTCTGTCTCTCTGTATCTCTACGTAGGTAGATAGGTAGGTGGTAGTCTAGTACTCGAGAGTTAGCCGGAACCCCGCCGCCGATGTACGAGGAAGTAACCGAGTCGCTTAGGAGGAGCTCAAGTGGTTCGTCGGTCAGGAGAAGGGGATATCTCCCACCGAAACCGAAGTCGAGGGGAGGGGGGGGTGGGAAATTCGACTGCTGGGATCATTGACGTTGCATCGGAGCTATCGGACGTATCAAGCTCTCGCGGCTGATTTTCTTCGATGGCCGGCAATAAAGGAACCTGGGAAGTTTATCGGATCGCGGGCCGCGGCGTCGCCGAACCGTTGATACTAACGCGCTCCAAGAGTTACGACGGGCATTAGCGCCTGAGCAGAGTGGGAGGCAGAGGGGGGGCGGAGGGAGAAGCTCGGGATTAAAATCGCCGGGGCTTTTAATGCGCGCAATTAAGTTATCTGCGCGAGGCTATTAAAATAACAAAGCCGGAACGGTACGCGCGTCGAAATTTTACAGTTTCAGTCCGCGAAGCGACTCGCGTGGCTTTTCCATTTCCCGTTGGGCAGATTCCTTACGGCGTCCCGCGGTACGCAGATTCGAGCTTTCCTTCGTCTCCGGTCTAAATTAAAGAAGATTACAAAAATATCTTCGTCGTTATAAATATTCGAAAGCTCGCCCCGACAATTTTTATACCGACATTTAAGGGGGGGAGAGAGAGAGAGAGAGAGAGAGAGAGAGAGAGCAGAGAGAGAGCAAAAAGAGACACCCCCCCCCGCCCCCGCAGCCACGACCGATACTATCCGGTTGATTAAATTCGACGTCTTGTCGAATTCATTGTTATTATTTACCGGTAAACGCCCGCTTACGTTAGAAAATAACAATTAACGCGCGTATTGCGCAATGCGAGAAGGGAACAGGACGAGAGCGTTCATTTGCAATTTAAATGACGAGTGGGAGGGGGGAGGGAGGGTAGGATGAGGGCCGCCCCTTCACACGAACCCGCTCGAATGCATCATTTGTTGTTTCGATTGAGAGCACAAGAGGCCCATTACGTAATATCGTCAAAAGCGTAATATGACCGGAGCGACTCCAGGTCACGAGGAGACTCGCAAGTCGACCGACCGAGAGGCCAACGAGATCTCGCGATCTCCTACCCCTACCCCTACCCCTCTCCCCTGTCCCCTGTCCCACCGCCGCGCGCTCTCGGGCTTTCCCAGCCCAAATGCAATATCTATCCCATGGGCGTGGATGGCTTTATTACGTCTGGGTCGAAAAGTGCCCACGTAAGAGTGAGGAGGGGGTGTGTGTGTGTGGAGGGGGAGGGGGAGGTGGAGAAGAAGAAGAGGAGCGAGCGAGCGAGCGAGCGACTCCTCGCGATCCTGCTAATATAGAGCGACGTTAATTTTCGCCTCGTCTCGCCAGCTCATTTCTCATGTAAATTTCACGGGATATGCGGACTGACTTCATCATTCATGCGTGGCGTTACGATAAACGTGTACCTTCCAACGTGCCTCTAAGTAATTCCGGTTTTTATGTCGTCTCCTCCTCCCCCTCCCCCTCCTCCTTTTCCCTCCATCATGGAAATAAGTCTCGTACGCACGCACGCGCGCGCGCGCGCGCCCTCTTTCTCTACCTCTACCTCTACCTCTACCTCTACCTCTCCCTCCCTCCCTCCCTCCCTCTCTCACTATCTATGTATCTATCTATCTATCTATCTACCTATCTCTGTCTTTTCTCAACCACTTCTCATCCGCCTCTTCCTCTGTACTTGTTTTCTTACTCTCTATCCTCCTTATGCTTATTTTTCTTCTCTCCGTTATTTTTCCTACGTTCTCGTGTACCCCAGAGAAGGACAATTCTTCAAAACACTTTTCTTTCTTGCAATTGTAAATGCAATTGTTTATTGAAGAGTACGAAGGACTGCTAGTATGTCTGCTAGTATGTCTGCTAGTATGTCTGTATACATTAGAATTCCTAAAGCTGATGACAACCTCCTCGTCCTCTTATGGGCTTTTAACGCTTTTACGATTCCTATAATGCGTAAAATTGTAAATTATCTTATAGGGACGGCGATGATTTATGCCCCGTGACAATTAGAAAAACCTTTAAATGTGCCCTAAACCAGTTGAATTCGGTCTCAAATGTCCGCAATAAAATGCTCTCACAAGAAATGTCACCTTATGACTCGATGATATTTATCTTCCCATTTACATAATACAATCGAGGCCAAATTTACCTTAAATCAAAGGCTTTTTTTATTCTTTACTTCTTCGTTAGTTTTATTATCGCTCGTTGTCATTATTCTTCTCATTCTTCCTTCCTTTCAATACTCTTTATTTTTTTTTTCCGTTCTTTTTTGTTTTCGTTTTTGTTTTTTTGGATGTACGCGGTAGATCGCAATCCGATATTCCGTATAATCGCTTACAAATCCAAAATAACGAGTAAACAATATAATTACGAGCAAAGTTGAAATTGATTTTTTTACTATTAAACTTTTTCGTTGCTCATAAAATACTCATGAATTTTTATGGTAACCGGCGCTAAAACAATTCCGAAACAATGTTCTAGATGTATACACATTAATATATATATATATACATATATATAAGCATAATTTTTTTTTTTGTTTTTTTTTTTTTTTTGTTTTGCTAGCTCCAAGTTAATTAACTTTAGGCTTCATGAAATTAGTGTAAATTAAGAGCTCTGTCGATTTGATTTACAGTCCCAGTTTTCATTTTATATGGTAAAGTAATCAACACTTTTTCCCCCTTTCATTAAAAATATTCTTATAAATTTAAATTAATTTATACGCCCAAAGTAAGTAAGTTATACGCAGCGCCGTAAGGAGAATTTATTTATTCAGATGGAAAACTTTACTTTAACGGAGGCTCAATTTCGAGCCAGTTAATAAATTAAAATAAAATATAGGAAAAAGTTTAAAGGCTATTCGCTCGGCGAATTGTTTTCCAAGCAATTTCATAAATATAAGTCGTAAGCTGTACGTAAGCTTGAATTTTTCTCCCCCATTAACCGCGCCGATGATATTCAGGTATTTCGGGTCTACGTTTATTCTTCCACCGTCTCCATTTATATATATATATATATACGTGTGCGTGCGTGCGTGTGCGTGCGTATGTATATGACAAACAAACAGACGTAGGAGTAACAACGGTACTACCCGTACGTACGTACGTACGTACTTTAAATACTTTCAAAATACTTTTCTGCTAATGAAACATTTTAGCCTCGAGAGTCGCGAGTCGATTGGACTCGTAATTGAATTTACCTCTTTTTTTTCTCCCAAGGCTCGCCGCAAATTTTTATGTCTCTCTCTCTCTCTCTCATGATCCTGTAACGTATATTTTTCCCAATTTGTCAATCACGTAACTAATGCGAGGCGACACGAGGCAAGAGAGTCGTTCGGAATAATTATACGTACTGTGGGAGCATTAGTTTATATAACCATATACGTATACATGTAAGTGGAGGCAGCGTCGATTGGAAAAATAAATCTCGAAGAGGACTCATTCGAGTATCGGTAGTAGGAGTATCGGCTTTGTTTTTGTTTCTTTTTTTGTCGTTTAACGTCGTCGCTCCGAGAGGCAATTCATCGGGCTCGAATTTAATTGTACATGAATTTTTAGCCGAATAAAATAATCCGATATTGTGATTAAGTCGGGCTTCTCCGCTCGTTCCTCGTAGACTATTCGTCCATGTCTATTATACGATTGGCGGCATTCTCGAATGTGCTTTAAGTCTTCTCGCGGCGATAATATACAGAAAATGTACGTAAGGAATTGCACCACTTGAGATATTGATATGGATTTCCAAGCGAATGGACTTGACTTGCAGAGCGGGGACCGCTTATCTTATTTTAGCCATTCTAACTTTTTACATTACACTTTATATTCCTTTTTTTTTTTTTTTTTTTTGTTTATTCCAATCTGATGTTCTTGCTTTCTTTAGCCGCGGGGCACGTCACTTTGCTGCCGGGCGGCTCCGTTCGAGATCACAACTCGTCACACCACGATCCAGGCATTTCCGGTACTTTGTGCCTTGCTCTTGGATTAAGCAATAACTCTACCTTCCTCCTCCTCCTCCTACTCCTACTCCACCGCCTCCTTCTGCTTCTCCTTCAGCACCTCCGTCTCCTTGGCTCGCGTACTTCATGGCTAAAGCGTGCGAGGCCGATACCGAGTAAAATACGAGAAAAATAGACAGTCTGCAACGCGTATATTATATCTTCGTCCCATCCGTCCTTTAACCTCTATGTTTTTTTTTGTTTTTGTTTTTGTTTTTGTTTTTTTTTATTCACGTCGATAATATTACTCGGCGGCCGTCGATGTTCGGACTGGCCCTCCTCGCATTGTGTTTTTTTTTTTTTTATCGTGACCCACCCCGGCCGGATATGTGCATGCCTTTGTTAATACGTGCGTACGTAGGGTTACGATGTTACGTGGCGTCATAAAATTCGGATTATCAGAATTTAACGGTTGTGTTCGGCCGCGCGGTGGTTGCGCGGCGGGGGTGGGCGAGTCGAGCGCTTCATACGAAAATAACCATACAATTTTTTACGAGCTCGCGGCCGTCTCTCTCTCTCTCTCTCTCTCTCTCTCTATCTTACCGAAGGCTTCTTCTTTTTCTATCTCTCTTTCGAGTACGACGTTTTCATTCGTATTAGTTCGATTAAGGGCCTACGCGAGGTGCATCATACTAAGAAGCTTTACGATTTTTTTTTTCTTCTCTAAATGCTATTTTAGTCGCACAGACGCGTGTGAACGAACTCCTCGGCGCAGTTGCTAATGCAGCCTTGTATCAATAAAACGCACTTCGATAAATATAATAATATTATACGAACCTGTAAAGTACCATGTAATAAAATATCATCTCACTTATCCCGACTCTGCCCAAGATCGTAATTTCTTAGTTTTTATGTCCCAAAGAAATGTTTTAATACGCCCTTATTAAAGGCATAGTACTACATACAATATCCGATTATTTGCGCGCGAACTTCATACGTCCGCGTGTAAAATAAATTTCCTCTTCATCCGAACGTCTTTGTGCTTTTAATGTTGAGAGTGTCCGCTTCAAATTTTCTCGAAAACGAGAATATCTATTGGTTCTTATCAATTTCGCACTTTGCGTTCAAAAACATTTAAAAACATTTAAAGCCTCCGGTGTAGAATTACTAGTAAATAAATTTTACGACGAGCACGAATCAACTTGCAGCCTTGAATATATTTCCATTCTCAAATTATAAGTAACTTATAAGAAACTTTCCTACGAGTCGTCAGCATTACAGTTAAATAAAAACCAAACGAAAAGTAAAGAAGTTTTCTTCTTTTTAAGAGCAGAGAATCTTTTACGAGAGATAAATAAGTCTTGGGAACTACGAGATTTGATTAATTAAAATTTCCAATCCTCGATTAGGTCAATAAGTCAATGTCTTTCTATTAGCCTACTTTTGTAGTCAGTCAGTCAGTCAGTCAGTCAGTCAGTCAGTCAGTCAAGTAAGTCTGTTAGTGAGTCGGAGGCGTATCAAGAAAAGCAATTAACGGCGCTAAGCTACGATAAACCTACTTATAATCCTTAATGTAAATGCCTATAATTTTTAATTTTGATAGTCCCATATAATTTTAAACAACATTGACTAATCAATGCTTTTAATTAAAATTACCGTCGCACTGGCGTACGTACTGGCTTACGTCTATGGAATCATTCCCACCTCATTCCCAGCCCATTCTTACTTATGGCTATATTATTTTACTATTAAGCGTTTGTTCCTTTCCCAATAATCATTCCACGTGTAATCTAATTATTATAAGCAATGTTAAACCGACTATGAATTCTCTTTAATTAAACTCGAGTCGTGACTCTATGCTTTCAAGTCCATTAGTCGCAGGGCGTCAGAGTTGAGCCAGGCATTTATAAAATCTATTTGAAATAAATAGTCAAGACAAATTCATGGGGGACCGGAGTCAATCAAACTTTACATACGTCTGCCTTTAACGCATGAAAAACTAGCCAAACAAAAAGTACAAAGCTTTGATGCGCGTATTGCTATTTGATTATCCGCTGTACATCATGTTTGTTTGCATAACTCAAATTAAATCAAAGAGCAAGCGAGAAGAGGGGAAAAAAAAGAATTTACAGAAACGAAGGAGGATTGTGCGATTTTCAAAACCCAATGATTTTCTCTCCGTAAATTTATCGAATCTCGTAATATTATTGTTGTTGTTTATTGTTGTTATTGTTGTTGTTGTTGTTGTTGTTATTATTGTTATTATTGAGAAAACAGGTTAAAGTTATGGGAGAAGAGCCATTGAAGCCATTGAGCGCCTTGAGGTTTAATAAGAAATTATTTTCTTACGTACGTTCGGTAGTATTGACTACAAAAGTCAAAAATAGAGAAAGAGTATGAGTTTCGAAGCCAAAAGTCATTTAACGTATCTTTCGTATAAAATCATGTTCTTCTATGCGAATGCC
The DNA here is from genome assembly GCA_018883505.1 of Ceratosolen fusciceps. NCBI lineage: Eukaryota > Metazoa > Arthropoda > Insecta > Hymenoptera > Agaonidae > Ceratosolen > Ceratosolen fusciceps. The sequence goes on from RCIC01000026.1 coordinate 2,500,713, forward strand.
TTCCCCCCTCCCCCTCCTCTCTCCGCCTGGGAATAACCCGTACTCGTAACCCGTGCCAATATTTGAATTTTTACATTTGTAATTAATTATACCATCCCGAGATAAAAATACCTTGGTCTCGGAGAATTGCAATTTTATTAAGCCAATTGTTTAAGCAAGCTTTGCATTCCTTACCGAGATCCGTATTGCTTATTCCTATACTTTTATCGACAAGACAAGGTAACGGAAACCTTTTTACGCAGAAGAAAAAATAATAATGCATTTAAAAATTATTATAATTTAATAATTGTTTAATACGTACACGATTCGTTGTTATTTATTTATTTATTTATTTTTTTTTATTAATTTTTTTGCTCCGGTTACGGGGATCGATGATAATCTATGGTGTTCGGACGTTAAGGTAAATTAAGAATCAGAGACAAGACAATCGGGGATGAGATATCAAAGAAAGCGCTACTGTATTTACTAATAGAATGAATTAGTAAACTTATCGGAACAAGGATCAGACACGAGAGGAGAGTTTTGTTTAACTTTTTCTTTACAGGAGCGATTACGTAGAGGACTCGTTCTTCTAGCCGAGCTTGATAAAGCAAACAGTTTGCGTTGCGCGAATACGATTGTTTTCCGTAATACTGGCCTCGCATAAGGTCTGTAAGGGAGCGTGGCTGGGGGAGGGGGGAGGGGTGGAGCATTAGGAATCGAGCCGAAAGGGTGGCAATTAATCAGCTCGAGGCGAGAAGGGTCGAGAGAATAACGTTTTCCTCGATTATCCGAGCGACGCGGCCGTAAGGGCTCAGTACCAAAAAAGCTCCCAGCCTCCTCTTTACGTTCGGCGGGTGAATAAGAGGGGTGAGAGAGAGAGAGAGAGAGAGAGAGAGAGCTTCCGTCCTATTTTTCCAGCTTCCAGTTTCGGTCGCGGACGTGGCTCGGACGCTTTGCCAAAACGGCCCCCGCGCGCATATAAAATGCCTGTCTGTGAAAAAAAGGAAAAATAGTGGGCGAGGCCGGGGAGGAGGGGGGTTGGGCGGAGTATGAAAAAGTACGGGGGAGGACTCCCCCAGGGCTGGGTTTTCCGTAGGATCGTCGTAGTAGCCCCGGGGCCCGGGTTCCGGTGCCTGCCGCCGTCCCATCCCGACGCCAACAAAAGCCAGCCAACACTCGCCAGATGTCACTCACACACGCCCCGGCGCGGCACCCTCCGCCCCGGCACCAAACACCAAAATACACGCACACGCCCGTAACCGCAGTGATAAAGCCGCGGAGATTAGTCGCGCCTGCGCCTGCGCCTCTGCCCCCGCTTGCTTTACGTGTGCGTGAGAAAGGCTGTGAGAAAGTAGGAGGGCCGGGAGGAGGGTCCGGCTGGCTCTGCTTTTACTTTAGCGATATAGCGGCAATAGCGGTAGAGTAGGGCTGCTGCGAGCTTGGTGCATGTGCACTGCTCTGTATGTCATCGTCGTGGTAAATGTCTGGAGCACGCGGGCCATTACGCCGGGACGGGCTCGACTCGGCAGAGCTAGAAGGAACGAGAGAGAGAGAGAGAGAGAGAGAGAGACGGGACAAGGAAGGATACCAACGAGCCTGTATTTGTGAGATACTGCCTCGGCCTGAGGGCGGCTAGGGGCGGGGCGGGGCGGGGTGCGGTGGGGGCTTGGGGGCTTGGGAGGGCCGAGCGGAACGAGGCGAAGGAAAGAAGGTAAGAGCGAAGAGAGAGAGAGAGAGAGAGAGAGAGAGTCCGCGAGTCTATTTCGGTATGTCGTGCGGTAGGTTGTCGCCCGGCCTCGTAAATCAAACACTCGCATATAGGAGGTTTATCCCCTCCCCTCGGGGGCCACTCTTTCTCTTTTTGGATAAGATGCTAAGACGAGAGAGCCGAGCTAAAGCGAGTGGGAGAAAGTCGCCGTGAGAAAGGAAGGGAGGGGTGAGGGGAGGGGAGTGGGGCCCGTACTATTCTTGATGAGCTGAGAAAAGCTTGCGAGATTTCTCGGTAAAGTAAATGGGGAAGGGGGGGGAGGAGCGAAACGGAACGGCAGAATCTGGCAGAATAAGGGATAAGGAAGAGGTTTAGCGCGAACTTGTGAAACCGAGGGGACACGGGAGGAAAATCTCCAAAGGATTTATTTTAGCGAATAAATCACGACGTAATATTACGACTAACTAGAGCTTTTTATTACAGAAACTTGGACTTAATATATTTGTAATGCGCGGCTCGCGTAAATCATCCCGCACCAGCTATAAATCATTACCGATTACTTACGTATTAAAATTAAGAAGCCGCTAAAACTGCAGTAGGAATTAGAGGTTAGGGCGTGTTGGAAGCGCTAGAAAGTTCCCGCAGAAAAACCGGATAGCTAGCAGCTGCCTTTCATTTTAAATAAGATATATTTTTTTTATGCTAAGCAAAAATCAACGCTCTACTTGAATTTGCATCGACGGACGTTACGAAAACGTCGATGGACTTGACGAACGACCATGTAAATTGGAATTTTTCTTCTACTTCTTCTTTTTAAATTTAATATATCCAATTGATAATTTTACGCGACAAAGCTTATGGATCGTCGTCCCATTTCTACTTTCTTATCATTCTTATTATTAATTAACATCATCTTTTACCCTCGTCATTCTTTGCACTTGTATTCTTTACGTGTATAGTAGTAGTGGTAGTGGTAGTAGTAGTAGTAGTAGTAGTACAAAGTGACTTTCTCTTTGCTAAAAAAAAAAAAAAAAAAAAAAATAATCTTAAATTGTAATAAATCTTCCTCCGTTGGTTTCACTTTCATTGGTTAATTTGATACGTATGTAGAAATTTCCTCGAGCAAAATTGATGCTATTGAACGAGAAATTGTTGCACGATGAAACAGCTATATTCCTTATGTACCATACATATATGATGTATTGGTATATAGTTAATGAAAAAAAAAAAAAAAAAAAAAATTACATTCTGAACCTACTTTTCCCGTTGCTGTTTAATCAAGCGTTTTCGCGGATTTTTCTCCTCCTCCCGATAATAAAGCAAGTAGTATCGCCCGTACGAAAAATATAATTATAAGAGTAAAATTAAATTACACGTGATTCATGGGAGGGGGTGGGTGGGGGGGGGGGGAGCGTGCAATAATACGCGCATGTATATATATATATGTATATGCATTACTAAACTTCTCTCGTAAAGTATGCGCGCCAAGGAGCTCAGATTTTCATATAGAATTACGGAAATTAAGCGTCTCGACTGCAAATACCCTAACGCAACAATTGCAATAATACGGAAAACTTTGAAGTTTTAATGAGGATTATCGCGCCCCAATAACCGTGCAAATTACAAATCACCGCTCGAACCGCTCCCTTAAAGCACGCACGGACTTAACAAAGCCATGGGAATCATTTACTTAATCATCTTTATTAGGGAGGAAGGCAGACTTTTCAGCGCACGACTCTTTGAAAATTGTATTGGAAAGGCCGCACACGGTCGTTCCTCGGCTTAGCCAACCATCGTCCCATGTCCCCGACAGCCATTGCCAGTCTAATCAACCGAGACAATAACGCAGTTGCATTATTATTATTATTATTATTATATTTTTGTCCGCGTAAAGATGAGCGCTTGGTTATTGTAAGTTTTCCACGCGTTCGCCTCGCAGTGACCGACGGCTCAGGGGGAGCGGCAATTGTACCGAAATATATTTATTAATCGATTATCACTTCATTGTACAATGGCTTTGTACAATATACGGATGCCTTGGAGACCTTACGACTTTAGGTCGTGTTCCTGTGAAATTATTATTTCCCCCGTAGTAAATTTACAATAAAAGGGCGGACTAGTAGTTGGAGCAAGTAAAAGCAGCTCTAAGCTCTCTAACAATATGTGGAGTACGAGTTGTTTTTACTTTGAAAACACGTGGCCGTGTATCAGAAGGGCAAAAATAAAAGAAAGAAAAGAAAAATATGAACGCAAATGTGTCGAAATGACGGATGTAAAGAGGTCAAGGATCGAAAATGTTCCTATTTATGCAACTAACTTCAGAGTCACTCGAGAAAAAATTCGCGAGATCATTATAAAAGACTCTCCCTCTAAAGGGAGTAATTATATTTTAATCATCCGGCTTGTCCCGTCCTAGGCGTAATGCAAAAAGTAAAGCAAGCAAGCAAGCAAGCAAGCGCAAACTGGTATTAGAGATGGCAAGAGCAAGCTCGCGAGGTAAAAATGCCTCAGGAAGCGCTAAAAGGATAAAGAATGAGGAGAAAGAGGAGAAAGAGGAGAAAGAGGAGCAAGGGCAAGACAATGGAGGAGAAATGTCGCCGAGGCACAAAGGGAACGGGGGGGGGGAGACATGTATAATGAAGGCTAAAGCAGCTTCTGTACACATTCTAAATTTTCCTCCCATCTTTGAGCCTATTTTCGTTGCTTTTCACCTCCTTTAATTTAGATCTGCCGTTGGCCCAGAATTTCGCGCTCCTCCCTTCTAGCCAAGGTGCACTCGCTACTCGCCGTTACTTAGCCATAAGCTTAAATCGGCCAAGCGTAAAAGAAGCCGGCGAGTCGACACGCTCGTCTTTTTCTTCTTCATTGGTTTCTTCGCTCAAACTACTACTACTCTGCCTCCTCCTCCTCTACCGCCCGTCCTTATCCTCCTACTCCTCCTTCTCTCGCTCGCCCCCCCCCCTTCACCGTACCGACGCATCGCTCTTTTATCTTATCTTTTTATTGTTCTATTCACAGTCGAATATGCTTCATATGCAGATTTTTTTATTTTTATTTTTTTATTTTCTTCTTTTTCTTACGCACGATTGTGTTTGCAAAACCTCTTTATCTCAATTGGTAAACAATTTAGACGATTGCCATGGTATTATTTGCATTATTCACTTCAATAGTTTTACTTATTGATCGACTGCATCGACAATTTAAAAGTTCTTGTTTTTTCTTTTCTTTCTTCTTTCTTCCTCTTCTTCTTCTTCTTCTTCGTCTTCTTTCTTCTTCTTTCTTTCTTTTGTTCTTCGAACGAAGGAAAAGCTAATAGAAACACTCGGAACTCTTGACTAAATATGAAAAGAGATAAAGTCGATCGATTACTCGTCCGATCGAATAGGAATAATCATTGGAAAATCCTGCTTTGCCGTATAATTATAATAAAAACCTAGAGGGAATTGCCTTTTCGAACTAATAATAAGGTAGGATGATTTACATTGTATACAAAGCAATGAAAACGGCTTAATGGTAATGGGTTCTATTGCTTCTTGGAATAAAAAGGTACACAAACGTTGTGTGTGTGTGTGTGTGTTTTTTTTTTCTTATTTCATTTGAACGTAATAGAATACGGAAGATTGTGCAGCCATGGCTCGATAAAATTATGAACAATCATCAGCTAGATTATTTTTAATGGATAGAAAATATCGAATGGACATTCTGATCATTTCTTATTGTTGAATGTTGGTATAATCGGAATCCCTGATTATATGGCTTACGCAGAGAAGTTTCGAGAGAACCGTTACCGGAGACAAATTGACACGCCGAGTAATAAGGAAGAAGGAAGACTTGCACGGAATCCGATATAAAATTTTATTAAAATATAGAGAAATAATTAAATAAAATTTATCAACGGTAAAAAAAAAAGAAAAAAAAAAATTCCAAAGACTCTCTCAGTTATTTCTCTTGGAAAAAATAAAATGAGTAACGATAAATTAAGATGTAAGAAGGAGGCGCAAGAAGGAGGCGCAAGAATAAGAAGAAGAAGAGGAGGAGAGAAAAGACGAGGTCTGTTGGGTAAATTTCAAATCGAAAAACGTAAAGGATAAAAGGCTAGAATCGAGAAGTTATAAGAAATAAGAAATTACAGAACGAGCGAATAAAATTTATAAAGCAAATACACGTACGTATTGACCGAACTGAGGAAGTTTTCCAAGGTAAGTTAATACAAACACAAGATAAAAAATACGCTAGCCTAGCAATAAATATCAATTGTCGAATAAATCTATAGATAATGCATTGTAATGGCGCACATAATGCCGGCAATTCAAGCGTACATCGACAAGAAGAATCCGCTTTGAAAGGAATACTTGTTATTACTTAAGACTTTACAAAATCATAAATTAGCCATCGGGGATTCATTAATCGAGAACCGAGTCCGTGAATAATCAAGTCAAGCGAAATGCTGCTTCGGAAGAATTCTTAAATCTCTCTCGGCAACGCGTGAAATAAAATGTACTTTATTTACTCGGACAGGACGATGAGATAATTACAATCCGAGGCTCGAAGAAGAAGAAGAAGAAGAAGAAGAAGAAGAAGAAGAAGTAGAAAGAAAGTGAGGGAAACAAAAAACAAAAGGGTCGAACGTAACGCAAGAAGTACACTGGGCAATTTTACTATTTTCCGCGTGTATATATATTAGATATTTTATCGGACGTGTTATATTATTAGCGGGACGGGAGGGGACGGGACGCTCGCGCGATTCCTTCAAAGTATTATTAGATATTATAAATCGAGATCCGTGGTGGAGCGCGACGCGAGTTCACAATCGGCCAACACGGAATAATTACAGAATTCCGATAGAAGATAAGCGCGCATTGTACGAATGGAAAAAGGTGAATGAAAAAAGAAGAAAAAAAAGAAAAAAAATATCGCTTAGCCGATGAAACAAAACGTTGAATTAATATTGCTTTTTAATTGCTGCCTTTGAAAATATTGTTTTTTTTTTTTTTTTTTTTTTTTTGTCTCCAAATCATTTACACAGAGTATGTATCCTTATGATTTACGATACGACGTTGGATAACAGCTGACGACTTCGAGCGAGAAGTGCGCCAGGAATTTTTCTTCCCCCCTTTTCGTTTTTTGCATTATTAATGTACCGGCGAGTGCTGCGTCCTCGTGACTTACGTAACCGGACAAAGTACTCGTCAATTCGTCAGAGGCGACTTTTCGTTCGAGCCCCCGCTTTCAAATCATTTAAATAAATTTCGTTAAACAAAAGCTGCAACGGGGGGACGGGGAGAGGCGGGGAGGAACAATAGCTTTCTTACATTCTTCCGTCATCGTAAAATAATAACAATAACAGTATAAGAATAACAATGGTAAAGGAAGAGGTTGAACTCGTGGGAGGTAAGATTATTATTGTTTTTAATAATAATAAATGCCAAGAGAGGAAGTGTACGAATTGGAAATTAAACGAAACCATTGGAAATAATACGTGAATTCATAATTATCCATTAAGATCGATAGGCAGAGATGTTGTAATCTTGATATTACGTTGTAATTGTTTTTTATCGGCTCCCGTGCAGGTGTTGCCGATACGCCGAACAAAGAATACAGTCCCAATAACGACGTAATGCGAAAATCCCTCTCTGATATTACGGTGGTCTATAATTAAATGCTCCCTCAGCCAATTAGGATCGCCTATTAATAGGCGAACTACGAAACTTTAACGAAAGTCACAATTTCACGTCCGTTTAAAGCACGTCGCTAAGTTGAAGAGTGACAAAATACTACGGGCAGGCAAGTTTTCCCCGTTTAATTTTAAATTGCGAAATACTGGAGTAATGAGTGTGAGAGCGGGGCAGGGGGGAGAATAACCCATGATTGATAATTTGCGGCCGCGCTTACTACTCCCTTTTCGTAATAATACCGATCCAAGAGCAGTTCAAAGGCTTGGGTAGCGAGCTTCTTTAAGTAGCGAGGATCTTTAAAGATACGAGACGTCGACGAGTGCTCTTGTCGCCAAATGCCCACCCACTTACACCTCTCCCACCCAACTCTGACCCGTAGTACTGGTTTGCCTTTGGAAGGGTAGTAGGAGGGAGGGGAGGGTAAGAAGAACTCGCGTGGCCCCGCGACATTATTGCGGACTCGGCGCACTTTTTCGAAAGTTACGACTGCGAATACTCGCACGTTTCTCTCTGTCTCTCCTCCACCTCCTCCTCCTCCTGCTCACCATCCGCCCCCCTATAAACCATGGGAGCGGCGTATACCGAGGCGAGGAAGACGGGAGAAGAGCAGCCGCGTAACGACCTTCGGCACGTCATAACTCGTTCGCGCGTACGTGAAACGGCAAGGCTTCGCTACGTATTCTCGTCCGACCTTCGTCGGATAGGATATTGCCAGGATCGGTTATCATCTCGGCATCGGTGCGTTCCTACTTTTTATCCCCAGAGCTCGTCCCGTACGTCAGCGACGGTATGCTATGGTACCGCTCCGCCGGCTTAAAATCTTACGTAAGAGCGAGACTTTATGAAAGCGCTCGCGGAATATATCATTCGTAAAGGGCTCGAGGGACCGGGTGGGCGAGGGGGGAGGAGGGGAGGAAGACTTTAGACGAAGCTCGGAGCGAAGAAGTCGGCCCCACGAGCAAGAGTCGGCCGGTGCACGAGCGGCATTGTATTTTATACGAGGCCCGGGTGGATACGGCTCCGTCGATAAATATAACCCCTTCCAGAAGCTTTTATATATAGAATTTAGAGTCCGACTAGAACTTGTGTATTTTTTTTTTTTTATATTATTGACTCGGCAAGGAAACGCTCGTCCTTTTTTTTTTTTTTTTTTACGCTACCTTTTACGAATAAGGAAGCCTCTCTCTCTCTCTCTCTCTCTTTCTTGGCTTTATTACGATTAAGAGTCACTTAAGGACAACGAGAGACGTAAATCACGTAAAATTGACGAAGATTGGGAAGACGTTTGTGTATTAACTGAATTATTTATTGGCCGTGCAATTATCTCCCTAAACGAAGCGAGGATTTATTTATTTATTTATATTTATTTATTTATTTGAGCACGCGCACGTGAGCCTTTGAATAGCTGACGTTTACGTAATGCCGATGATAGACGAACGAAGAATAAAGCGATAATCGATCATACGTACGTACTCCATACTGAAATGCCGCCACGTATTTATTTTCCTTTTTTTCTTTATTTCGACACGAGCCGGCAATAAGTAATAACATAACATTCCCTTCCTTGAGAATGTGCTTCTCTTGCAATGCGTCACGACTATCCATGAGGACGGATGGTGTCAGGATCCCCTGCTACCGCCGACTCACGACTCGACCGCTCACTTGTCCTTAATAATCAAAATCCATTTTAAAATCTACACTCATTTCTATCTTAGTTGCCCCCGATGTATTAATATGCCGCGATTGTTTATGTAACGGCATGAAAGCATACGTTTACGATTATATATCATAATGGCCGCGCGCTGCCATTTTAAATCTCACTCGCTCTCACTTTTACCACTTTTTTTTCCCCTTCTTTTCTTTCCTGTCTATTTGTCTATAATAATGATTTTTCTTCTTCTTCTTCTTCTTCTTCTTCTTCGTACTGTCAACTACCGCTAATGACGTTCTTCGGGCGAGCCAATCCGTATAGGGCTTATAATTATAATAACAATTGATTTTTGAGACTCGGGTTTTGAAAAAAAAATGATGATTTTTGTTTTACGAATCCGAACGTTCGTCTAACTGTGCTTTTGTAATAAATACGTGAATTTCTTCGAGGAAATATTTGATATTATAGGATAAGTAACCGTATACCCTGACTGCCTACCACCACACCTATGAAAAAACATCAATTCGAGTTCGAGGAAGAAAAAAAGCTTTTCCACGGACGTCTACGGTTGCATAAAATGATTAGGGCAGCGTTGATATTTTTCTTTCCTTTCTTCCTTTTTATTCGTTTTTGTCTTTTCCATTCGAAAAGCTTAGATTTATTGCATTTTTCTTATCATTGCGTAATATCTGAATTTCTAATAAAGGCGATGGAAAGCTCATTGGTAGCGGCGGTACAGTTAGGCTAAGAAAATGATTGGTGGAAAGTCGCGTTAGAAAACAAGAAGGATCCGGAGTTTTCCATTACCAATTCGGGTCCATTGATCGGAAGGATTTTCCATCGCATTTTTCTATTGGCCGAGAGGGGGTATCCTCCGGCCTCGCGCGTACAATAAAAATTTCACGAATTACGCTTCGAGTAGGAATAACAGGGATTTACTTACGCGCTCGCGTGTTTGTAAATTTAGAATTAATGAGAACGATGGAGCGCTGGAGTATTCACGCAGCAGACGTGTGAGGTAAGTAATGACAGGTGAGTAAGTGAGTTCGATCGTGCGTAAGTTCTCGGTCAATTCAATCTCGTGAATCAGAAACGTCCGCGCATAGAACGACGCTTTCCTAGCCTATTATTGGGGTTATTATTAATGCCGAGGGCTCCGGAGGGCCGAATTTAGCCAGAGAATCGCTTTGGGCTTATCGGGGTTATTGGGATATCCAAGTTAGAATCGATGAAGGATTCCGGTTTATATACTTGTCAAATTTATCGCGGCGCTGCTTTTGTCAGTCGGGGATGAAAGACAGGCCGGAGGTGGGGAAGACGTAGCAGCCTCGAATCGGAGTCATTAGTCGGGCATCGGGCATCGGGCATCGGACATCGGGCATCGACGCGTCCGACGGCTGCTCGTTTATAAGGATCCAGGCTCGGTAAAACGGCATTAGGAGCAAAAGCAAGAAAATTGATTCGAGAATAGGGAAGGAAGAAAAATATCGAGCTCCGTTATTAAAGCAATCAATTTCCGGGACTCGAGGCGCATTTATCTGACTGGATTAACTAAAAAAAGCGAGAGGCTCGTACCGTTGTCGCCCCACCCCCCCACCTTTTCTCTCTCTTTTTTATTTTTTACTTTTTACTCGTTTCCCTCCCCGACTTTATATTTTAATTGACAGAAATTGAGTAACAAAGACGCGTGTACGGCCGATGGAACAATGAAAGCTTATCCGACGCGTCCGAGAGACGTCGGGTTAATAGGTGAGTGGAGGAGGAGGAGGAGGAGGAGGAGGAGGAGAAGCGGCCAGGAAGCCAGACAAAGTGGGTGACATTCAGATAGATAAGGGCATCGAGGGTTCGGGTGAGGGGCTCGCGAAAATAATGGCTCGAGTGGACACGGTTGGAGAGCTAAAGCCCTCCTAGACCTCCTGTCCCTCATCCCCCCTACCTTGTTATCCTCGGAGCCGATAAACGAGGAGGCTAAGCTTCGATAAGTGCGCGCCGCGACGACTAAACGAGCGTGAGAAAATAGGGGAGAAAGAGGAGATGCGAGGAAAAAAAGCTCGGCGAGGAGGCGTAGGGGATCGCGGGGCGATGGGTGGGGGGGGGATCGCCGGGGAGGCGCAAGCCTACAAGCGTGTAATTCAATAACCGCAAAGCGTTGTCCGTTACACGCACGCGGTCAGCACCACGTGCCCTTCTATACGTACACGCCATGGCCACAAGTGTATCGAGTAACGAGGAACATTCGATCGCACCCTACCTCGTGCAAAGTGCGCTCTCCTCCTCCTCCTCATCCTCCTCCTCCTCCGGCTCGCCCTCCAGTACCACCATCACCACCATCACCACCATCATCAACAGCACCAGCACCAGCACCAGTACAAGCACCAGCACCTCGCCCGTAGTCGCACCCAACTTTTGTATCTACTTTCAATCGGGCGGCCCTCCTCCACCCGCCCTCCTCCACCCCCCCATGCGCTTCGAGGATCATACGGGTATCGTTGTTGTTGGTTGCGCTCCGAGGTCGACGCTGCCCTTCCGCCCAACCCCAATAACCCCTCGCACCCTTTTATTCGCCTTTTATTCGCCCGATCCTCCGCGCGGAGCGTCGCGTATGACCTACATCGGCCCGCTTTTATACCCGCGTGCGTTATTTACCTACACCTACGCTCGAGCCCCGGCTATTTCGAATCTTTTAATAGGCGTGTCGTTGGCACTTGGAAGCCCGAGAGTAACGGGCTCTCGATCTCCCCCCTTTTCCCTTTTAATTAATATACCTGCCAAGATCATCTTTCCTATACCTTACCACCACCACCACCACCACCACCACCGCCCACCACCTACCGATGACGTACTCTTAAATTTCAAAAATACACTCGCCCGTGCAGACACGCGCGCGCGCGCGCGCATAAAGTACCCGGGCAGTCGCTTTATGCTGTCGGTACCCGGAAAGTAAAAGTCAAGCCGAGTTGATTATCAGGCCTCCTCGTCATCGGGAGGATGGCCTTCCTAGCCACCCTTACCTCTCGATATTCCTCAATATTCCAGCAGCACTCCAGTCCCCCCCGGGCTCACCTCCGTGAAATCGGGCCGAGAAGATGGAAAGCGTCCATCCATCGGTCCAACATCTCTCCTTCTTTCTCGGCTCTCACTCGGCTTAAATTAATTTATCCTTATATATTACGAGCACCACTGCCCAATCGTAATTACTCTATATTATTCTTATCCGTTATCATTCCATCCAGTACTTTGCTCTCCTTAATAATACTCTCGACTACTTTCTCCACTCGTATTTATTGCCGCCGCCGCCGCCCCCCCCCGTCCATCCCAATGCATTATTTCCACGTTTAGACGTTATTCCAGATATAAAGATATAACGACTATTCAGCCCTTTATAAGTTATATAACTTTATTATTAAAGCAGCCAATTGAGTTGACGGCTACGGTGGCAATGAGTCTTCTCAAGTTAGTTAGAATAAAAACTTTTAACGATTAAAAACAGTTATGTCCTTATTCAAATGAATGATAAAACTTGTCGATAAGATCGCTCCGATCCGATCATAGAGCAACTAAAAACTTTCTTACATTAGTAAGGAAGTACTTAGTTTATTGGCCATCCTTAAATCCTTCTCAGAAAGAGATCTTAATGATCCAAACATCGTAAATATTCGGAGTTTTTTTTTCCTTCTCTCTCTCTCTCTCTCTCTCTCTTTCTTTTTTATCGCTTTGATTGGAATTATTTGAGAGATTGCTGCTGCGCTTAACTACCTAGATTAATTTGTTAGATATCCATTTTTCTTGAATTACTATTCGAGTCGGATTATAAGAGGAAAAGCAAAAAGGAAGAAGAAAAAAAAAAAAAAAAAAAAGACTATTTGAGTCAATGGTGAACTTTATAATGGGAAACTACCAAAGCTATTTTAAGGCTCTCCTTGAGCAATCGAATAAATAATATCGGCTTTCCCATACTCACTTAACGTTAATTGATTATACTCGTAATTTTTACATTACTCAACTACTTATGGCGATCGTTTGAATCAGTACTTAAATGATTGGGCTACATTAATTCGATCATCCATGCTCGAATCATAAGAAAATACAAGTAAAATTTATATAAATGAATAAATAAATACATAAATAAAAAAGAAGAAGAAGAAAAAAAAAGTAAGCGTAGGTTTTAGTAGGTACGCAATAATTACGAAATTCGCGTGTGTGCCGGTCACGGTATACCGTACATACACGTACTCGTATGTAATTGCACTTTTACTACACTTAATTTATCATTCATAGGAAATATTTTCATATGCGAAAGAGTTAATGGTTGCGTTATAAAATTCTGTTTTCTGTGACATTCAGAATTACGGCATTAAAATTGATTGCGTAAGCTTAAAGTCACGCGCGATAATGTTCATATTATCAACTCGAGAATTAGTTATAACCATTCATCCAATTAATGGCATAATTCATTCCCGCGCGACATTTGCATCTTGCGATATGGACGCCATGAGAAATATTTTATTTTCCTCGCCTCGGTGTTTAGAATAAATAACCTTCGTACGCACAATTCCGTGCTTGGAGGAGGTTCCTGGCTGACCCTACCCCCCACCCCCAATAACCCCATAAACCCTAATTCTCCTCCTTCTTCCCCCCCTTCACGCCCTGTCTCCGCGGATTGTTGTTATTATTATAATTATTACGTAAAATATCATATTTGCCTGGGATAAATGGGAAAAAATAATTAGGGCCAAGGAGATTTCTCTGCCGGCCGAACAACTTACATTATATCTGCATCTTAATGCAAAGCAAGTAAAAATCATTGGACTCGGCAAAAAACCGGATTCCTGTTACGGAATGAAGGATTGATAGATATTGGCGGTGTGTATTAATAAACATGAAAGTAAATGTAGAACGAATTTACAAAGAATTTAGGCGCCAGCGATTTCGCAAACTCGAGACTTCCTTTTTTCTTTTTCTCTCTTTCTTTCTTTCTTTATTTCTTTTCTTTCTTTCTTTCTTTCTTTATTTCTTTATTTCTTTCGTTTTCCTCGTTACTTGCGTACATTAAAAATATTTGAAAAGTGATTCCTTTTTTTTTTTTTTTTTTTTTGAATTTTTACTCCTTACGACTTTATTATAACATTGCCGTGACTTATAAAGCATTTTTATCGTAATGAAATTCCTGAAAATTTCCACTCGACGGGAGAAAAGCGCGAAAACGAAAGGCCGTCGTCGAGTGCAGGAATAACATTAAAAGAAAGAATAACAACAATAATAATAATGACAATGATAATGATAACGACGACGACAACAATAATAATTAAGCACGACGGGATGGCGACAACAGTTAAGGAGATAGGATAAGTCAGTCGATGGGATTTACAGAAAGAAGTTAAAAGCAGCAGCAGCAGCAGCAGCAGCGAGCACTTTAGTGAGGAGAAAAGCCCCGTGTCGATAGTCGTCATTTTTTATTTGAAATGATAAAAAGAGGCGGCCTCGGGGGCGACATTCCTCCTGGATTCGTTGGTAAATAAAAGTGAGTCCGGCTCCGTGGAGTAATTCACGCGGGAGGATAAAGTCAGTGAGTGGGGTGAGAGGTGGGGGCTGGGGGGGGCATTGATGCGCGCGAGTGCGGAGGAGGGGCGATCGGGGATCGGGGCCCCGATAATCCAGAAGCCGCCGGATATTTTTATGTCCCCGAAAAATTATTCATTCCCCTGGTTCCCCCTCCCCGCCCCTCCCACCCCCTCACACCCGTATCCGCGGCGCGTTTCAATTCTAATGGGAAAATACCGACGAGTGCGACGGCCTTGCACTAGCCCCGACACTACCCGCTCGCTCGCTCGCCTCCTCGCCCGCTCTCACTCGCTCTCACTCGGGTACGCGTGGGCACATAAACAAACGCCCGGGAGCCTGGATACGCGGACTCGGTGTAAATTTAGCCGAGCCGGTAGTGACGAAAGAACTGGATTGCCCGAATCGGGACTGTCTGGCGGCGGGCATCGGTCGTTCGGCCGGCCGCCGGACCCGGATCGGCCCGAGGAATTCCCCGATGATATTGCAACTCCGGCAATGGGATTCGTCGCCCCGAGGAGGGATTTCACGAGGAGGTTTCCGGGAACGGGAGAACGTAACTCCGGCTCGCGCATGCGGGCCCGCTCCCCCGCGCCCTTTCATTGCCGATATCTCCCGATAGATAAAGACCCTCGCTAGAGTACGCGAGAGCTCTAATTGCGCGCGCGCTATTAATTGCCTTCCTAAGGATAATCATAGCCTGCGGACGGATAATCATCGGCTATCCTCTTAAATTATTACCGACACTGCGGAGAAGTTGATTAACCGACGGAGCTTTATTGTCGTTGTCCCACCACCGCCACCACCACCATCTCCTTGGTAGATAACGTTGCGCACGAGCCTTGGGATGCTACGGCCAATACGATTCAATGACATTTTTAAAACCAAACGGACGATAATAGCGAGGCTCTCTCTCTCTCTCTCTCTCTTACATTTAATAATTGCAATTGTGGCTCTTGCGTATTTCGTACAAAAAAAAAAAAAAAAGAAGAAGAATGAAAGCCCGAGCCGCTTAATTCCCCTTTTCTCTTTATAATAAATCTCTTTGCGCATTAAAAAAGGGAGCGCGCAATCGGAATTCTTACCTTTGAGACCATAAATTCATAAGCGTTTAGAAATAGTCCAGGCGTATGGAAAAAAAAAAAAAAAAAAAAAAAAAAAAGAAAAAAAAAAAGAACCTCAGTCCCGGTGAAATTATTGCTAAATCCCAGCGCCGATGGCTCGTAACAATAATAATACCCGATAATTTATTACCGGCTAATTGTCCGTGAGCCTTCGTAAAAAGTCACGTGAGGCGACGCGGGCTCGCCGACCGGAGGGACGCGTCGGGATAGCCATGGCAGTCGTGTGCGTCGGACAGATCGTTATTATTTTAATACGTTTTAATGAAACTGCGCGCAGCGGCTGCTTTAATAGGCAATCGGGGGCTGCCCGTGCCGAGCTCGTGCGCCAATAAACAATTAGCTTAAGCGTGCCCGGGGATCGAGGCTCTCGTTAAAATGTAGGAAAAGCGGGGAGTGGGCGAAGCACGTTTTTCAGTCAAGAGTCGCGGAAACTCGTCGTCGTCGTCGTCGTCGTCGTCGGCGACCTTTATTCGGCGGCCAGGCCAAGCCACGAATTACATTCATTAAAGGCGGGCCGTGTTGCCGGGAGGCTAAAAAGTCGGCCGGATTCGTGACTCCGAGGATAAGCAATGGGAGCGGGGGGGGTTGCGGGGCTGGATGGAAGAACAAAGGGAAGAGGACGGCAAAGTCCCACGAAAGGAGGGAAATTTTACCAAAAACGAGGCCTCGGCATTTTTTGTTCTTCTTCTACTTGTCTTTTTCTTTCATGCCTTTCCTCGTTCCTTCCGTTCTTCCTTCTTTTGCGAACGTCGCTCGCGTAATTACCAGAGCCGGGATCTGGAGCTCGTAAAGCCCGGGCGCTTACGTGAGGAAAAGCCAAGTCGAGTTTTCCCATTGGGGCTCAGCACGCCCACGACTTCAAACGGACGAGGCCTCCGAGCCAATTGCACGAGTCCGGACTTTCTCGTGCCCTTTCCAACGACTCCCCCCCCCCAACCCCCCCAATAACCAACGTAGCCCCAGCCACCTCGATGGCTTTCCGATTTTCCCCAATTGACTTGCCGGTGCAGCGAGTACGTATTAATCCGGCTCTTGGATGGCACGCGCGTATTATAAATAATCGGCCTATTGAACGGTATCGATTGATGCCTTTCCCATGCACGGCAACGCGAATTTCATACTTACGAAGAAACGCAAAAGTTTTCCTTTCATCCGCTCGCTCGTGTTTTAATTAAACGCGCAAAACGCGCAAAACGTGCAAACGAGCGAGCCGGGGCCAAGCCACGCGACGGACTTACTACGACAAACTAAACGGATACACGAAACGTTTACGTATGTAAAAAAATATGTCTTTGTCCGGTCGGTCCGCTGGTCATTAAAATGGACGATGGATGGAATCGTGACTGCTGGATAGCTCGCTCGCTCGCTCGTCCCTTAGATTTCATATTTATCAACTTGCCAAGTCAATCGGCCAAGTCAAGTCTTGGTCGCGGGCGTCCTTCCGTCCCAACGGAATGAACGTAGGACGGAAGGACCGGGGCGGGGGTGGGGGGGGCGTAAATATAGCTCGGCCCTTTGAATAATGAAATTCTTCTAAATTGAAATACGAGGCGCGGCGTTTTCCTTTAAAAAAAAAACCATCATCGTCGGGGTTATCGACGAAAAACTTTCGACTCCGACCATCAAAGAATACATTCTTCATAATTATCCGTGGCTCCCTCTCTCTCTCTCCCTCCCTCTCTCTCCCCGCCGACACGAGACCCGGGGAATTAGACTTCTTTCAATCGAGCTCGAAGCGTAATAAATTAACGAGGGAAGGTTTTGCTTGAAAATAAAAGAAGAAGAAGAAGAAGAGGAAGAGGAAGAGGAAGAGGAAGAGGAACGAGCCGGCTCGTGGCTGCATTCCATCATCATACGGTGCTCGAATAAAAAGGACGCGCGTATCGTCGACCTACTGCTGGATACGCCTGAGCGTATCCTCGAATGGCGATCGGAGGAGCCGATTGGAAGCGAGAGAAAGAACGCGCGTCAGAGAGAGAGAGAGAGAGAGAGAGAGGTGAGCGAGCGCGGTGGCTGGGGTGGGTGGGGGTGGCAGGGAGACGGATCGAGGAAAGGAGAGGAGCCGCGATCGCGATTAAAAAGGACGATGCGATAAGTCGAGCCGGGTTTCGTGCATCCGAGCCCAACCCGCATTACAGATTTTATATAATAACGCGTGTCTACGTGGCGCTGCGGCATTACCGCTCGCATGCCTAGGTGCAAATAAATAGCTTCTCTATATTTATCATAATCCTTTGACCGGCGAAATATACGAGTTTCATTAATTTCGGTGCATTACACGGGTCGTTTGCTTTTTATGGTTCTCAATTTTATTACACTGTAAAGGCGACGTGCGCCTTTTGAGACTCGAGCTTTTACGATGTATTAAGAGCGAGCGGGGTGGGTGGGCGGTGGGAGGCCGAGGTAGGAGCGCCGAGGGGTTTTTGACGTGGCAGGCAGTCGGGCAGGCAGTCAGGCAGTCAGTCAGTCAGACAGTCAGAGAAAAAGAGCGAGGGTGGGGGGGAGTTATCAAAGGGGGCGCCTACATTTATTGCGGCCAATACGTATGCAACGGACCACCAAGCACCGAATGATTGCTTATGATTAAGAGGAGCTTTGATTTACGTAGCGAAAAAAATAATTGCCTTTATCCCAACTCTATTCTACTACTACGAAGAAGCACTTTTATCTCAAAGATTCGCCCGGGCGACTCGCGTAGCCGAGCCGAAACTCCAGTTTCCAGTTTCCGTAAGGAAGGCCTCGCCAGACTCGCTCGACCTGCTCGTTTCGGGGCTGTAAAATACTGTAAGA
Organism: Ceratosolen fusciceps; assembly: GCA_018883505.1. NCBI lineage: Eukaryota > Metazoa > Arthropoda > Insecta > Hymenoptera > Agaonidae > Ceratosolen > Ceratosolen fusciceps. The sequence continues at coordinate 2,519,202 of RCIC01000026.1, forward strand.
ACGCCGGCCCCGTAGACTTTTTAAAAAGTCTAGCGCACTTCCACGGCAAATTCCACGGCAAATGGTAATGGGCCGTAGTATATTTTCTTAGTTAAAATTGGCTCGCCGGTGTCGCTTACGAGCGGACGGAGGAATAATATTTTTTCAACTAAAACCGACATACGTCGTTCTCGGCCTGCCATTTTAATTGAAGCCGTGGAAGAAAAGAAAAGAAAAAAAGAAAGAAATTCTTTTTTATTAACAAAAACATACAACCCACACTCGGGAATACGGCTTTACCGGCCGGATACGTTTTATCCCCGCTATATACTTTTATTTATTTTAAATTATACAATAATGGGGCTTACGGCGTCCTTCTCGCTCGGCCCGACCCCCACGCACACGCACACGCACACGCACAGGCGCACACGCAACCCTAGCCCGGAGATTAAAAACAGATTCTTTTAATTGCTAAAAATGAATACCGACGGCCTCAATTATATACGGAACAATCTTCGGTGCTTTTTTTTTTTTTTTTGCAACGTCGCAATCGAGCTTTTATTCCTCATCATAATCAGCGAAATACCGTAAATTAACTTTCTTCTCTCTCTCTCTCTTTATCTCTCTTTATCACCAAGTGGAAATAAAAGACTCACAACGCGAGAAGAATTGTACGTGTAAGACTTGTCGCGTTTACACATTGAATGTTTAATCGTTAAGGCCACTGGCGCCGTCGAGATATTATTATTTATTTAGACTCGCAGCCATTAGAAGGAACTTTTATTTTCAGACTTGAAATGAATTTTCAGTTTTAAAATACAATGACTGCTACTAGGCTAGACACACGTTAACGAACTCGACTCGTTCCTAAAGACGTTTTACAAAACTTCTCACTCGTCGGCAAATTTTCAATAAAATTTCAATGCAGTCGAATGCATTCATATATACACACACACACACACACACACACACCGAGAGACACATATTGCGGTACACGCGAATGCAAATAAAGGAAAGGCCGTCGTTTCGTTAATAAAATAGTTTGCGGAGCGTTTCCGAAAATTCGGAAAATCCCGGGCTCGAGTCGAAAGTCGAGTTAAACGAAAAATGCCAACGTCACGTACACGTGACGTAATTGAAATGTATATTATTTGTCCGGAGGATAATTGAAAGGGAAGCGACCTCGGGCAGGGCTTCGAGATACGATTGGCAATGTATCGTGTACGGGCCGACTTAAGCTTGGCCCAATGAAAAGGAAGCGACTTACTGATTGCGTCTATTCGTAAAAAAGATCCGAATCGCCTGTAGCCGTGATTGCGTTTCCGGCGTATCGTAATTATCGATTGATCGAGCCCCCCCCCCCCGTTGACTTTAACGCGAAACCCCCGCCCAAAGAGAGTCGAAGCTAATAAACAAACGAAAGGCTGAGACTTTCTCAGGCAATTGGCACGTATTTATTTCGTTATGTGGCTGAATTCGGGTTGGTCTCCCTTACGGAGCGCGCCGTTAGGGATGCTTAGAGTATGAAGAAGGATGGGGGGGGGGGGCACGCTTTGGCTGCGAGTGCTGCAGATGCAGGTCGCGCTCGGCGGAATCGAGCGATCCGAGGGTCGCAATTATTTAGAAAGCAGGTGTCCTCCGAGCGACGGTATTTTATAAAAATTTCGCATACCCAATGAGCAGCTGCTGCTGCTGCTGCTGGTCGTGGTGGTGGTGGTAGGGATGGTGGTGGTGGTGGTGGTAGGGATGGTGGTGGTGGTGGTTACGATGCATCGAACCGAAGGGCTTGTGGCTGAGAAAGGAGGGAGGGTGTGGGTAAATGGTCCCGAGGAAAGGTGCGTTTCGTCCCCCTAAGGACGGACCCGCTTCTTGCCACTCGTGGAATATCATTCGTTCCTTTCGCTCAAATAGTTTTAAGGCATCGCCGGCGCTTGTGACGCGGACGGCTAAGCCAGAGACTCCCCCCTCACACGTACGAGCATCATCGACATGGATTTCAAATAAAAAGGCGAATTTACGATGGCTTTTATACATCGGCCGGATGAGCTTCTACGCTATCCTACGTACATACATACATATACATCTCTCTCTCTCTCTCTATATATATATATATATATATATATATACACGGTGGTAAGCTTTGGTCGTAGCTCACACGTTACACGCATAGGAGGGAAAAACGTAGCCGCCGGCGTCGTAAAGTGTGAGCGTCAGAGCTTTATTGCTCGGCTGGCGATGAGTGAAAAACGGTGCCGCGGGCCGCCCCGCGAAATCACCAGGAGGCGCGAGAAAGGATCCTCGGGGGCCGCTCGATGGACAGGGGAGGAGAGGAGAGGAGAGGAGTGGAGTGGAGTAGGTACCTCCTAGTGCCGTATGTCGTCGTTGCGCCGGATGAAAGAGTCGTATTAGTGATCGGCTGCCGCCCCCGCCGCCTCCCTTGCCGAGTTATAACCAGTAGCGGATTAACGGACGGGGCGGGGCGGGACGAGGGGGGAGACTAGGATAAAGAACGAGCAGGGGGGTGCGTGGAGGAGACTAATCCGCTGTCGACAGTCGGAGAGTCGATCGATCCCCGGCGTGCGTGAGTCTGACGATAATAATACTTGAAGGGGCAGAGGGGGGGAGGGGCTCGGTCTGATTAAATATTCCCGCGGGAGATCGAATGCTGCTGCGTCGTCGAGTCGGCAGGAGCTTCATAAATATCATCGCCTTTCCGCACCTTCGCGCGCGATGATTTATAAAGGGCATTCGTAAGCTCACTCTCGGTCGCGGCAGGGGTTGGGCGGCAGGGGTTGGGGGGGGGGAGCTTCGCCGTCGGGCCGTCGGGCCGCCAAGCTAACGACGATCCCTCGATTTACTGAAACATTGATGGCGCGAGCACGTCCGTACGCGGGGATTAATTGTTCATAACCGACGAAAACTTATTTCATGAGCATTAGAGCATAAATTTCTAAATATCCCACCAGACGTCACCTCGCCCCCCCCCCGCCCCGTTTTATCCTCGACAGTTTATCCCCCTCCGCCTTACGCTCCATTTTACGCTTCGTTTTATATCGCGAATGACGAGAAGTGGTGGCATTAAATGAAAAAAACATTGCCTTTAAAATCTCCCGACTCTCTCTCTCTCTCTCTCACACACACACTCACTCTCTCACTCTCTCTCTCACTCAGTCAGTCAGTCAGTCTCTCGGCCACTCGTGGTCGCGTCTATGTAAGAAAACGAAGACCCGCTTTATGTTTATTGGCCGCGCGCTGGCCCGTCCCTCTACAATAATACAACAATAATCTTGCCCGACGACTTGTCAAAATGCAAAAGAACATCGAGAATGTTCCTTTGCATATTCCACTTCCCGTTTCATATTTTAAGCCTCCGAAGTGGAGCAGCGGCTCGCTTCGGCTAAAGTAAGAGTAGTCAGTAGCCGGCCCCACAGGAACGACCGCGACTTGCGACACCGACCGCTTGCGTAACGCATAATTAATTCGTTAGAGATTGGTATTATTGAGCCGGTGCGCGTGCGCACCCCCCCCCCCCATCGACGGGATAACGCAAAAGATTTCCTAATAAGAACGTTACAAAGTTCGCTGCTTCGTCGTCCCAAGTATAAGATGCGCGAGCTAGTGCACAGCTGCCGCATCGCTAGTTTACTCGCAACCCTACGCTCCCCCCCCCCACGCTTACGCAGCTTTACCTTCCCCAAAGCTCGTTTTTTTTTTCTTTTTTGCAAACGAATAACAAATAAACAAAAGACTTTCGCCTTGGCCTTGTTTTTTACCGCATCCGGATGATTCGTTCGCTCGATAGAGAAATAGAAGGAGAAATAGAAGGAGCAGCGGCAGGGAGGAAGGAAGGAAGGATGCTGGGGTTAAACTGTACGGGGTAAGGAGAAAAAGTAAATACGAGTCGAGGTAGAGGTACGGGGAAAGTTGCAAAGAAAGTCCCTTTTAGTTTGAAAATTTTTTCATAAGTTTTCTTTGATTCCACTCGGCGTTACGTGTTCCATGGTTTTCAATAAAGAAAGTGGGGGCGGGGCGGGGGCGGGAGGAAGAGGTGCATTGTACGCAGCTATTGAAAGAAAACTTTGGGAAAATTTTCGAAAATTCTTAATTGCGAGAAGAGGGACCCAAGATTAATTAAAAAAGTTTAACTGTTCTTAATGAAGGACAAAGCGAATGAGAATTTTGCGGGGGCGGACAGCGTTTGCAAAAAAATGATATTTTCAGTTCGGCTGTAGAGTTACGTCGGGACGAAATGGCCGCCGGCTGGACTTTATTTTACGGATGCCATCGATCGTCTAGCTTATTTTTCTAATGGACCAACGCAGCACACTGATATTAGATAACGATTCGACCTCTGCGCATAAACGCGTGTATTTAGCATAGCTGTTGTGGTCCACGGCTCCGATCCGTCATTACGCATGGCCGTTTCATTAGTTTAATGGTCCGAGTCAGTGTGGGAGAGTCTCTCTCTCTCTCTCTCTTTAATTATCGAGGCATCGTCGAGAGTTGGTTATGGTATTGTTATTTATTAGAGGGATCGACGTGCAGTCGTTAGGGTTCAGTCGATCATATTAGAATAATCGATTAGGCGCCGCGCTCTCTCTCTCTCTCTCTCTCTCTGTCGCGGGTCCACGAGCCCTCCGCAGAAAAGAGACAGTCCTACCTACATCTTCCTTAGAGCATGATGTATTTCCGGTGAAGTTTCACAGGCGATTGCGAAGAAAACGAATGGCCGGAGAGCCCGTGAAGGTCGTGAGGCGCTTTCTCCATGCGGATAAAGAAGCATTGCCGTCCGTCCCTTATGTCAGTCGTGAGGTATTAATTTTGGCCAAAGGGATAGGAGGTGGAGGAGGACGTGGAGGAGGAGGTGGAGGAGGAGGAGGAGGAGGGGGGGGGGGGGGGGATAGATTTATCGCGGCTCTACGTCTAGATTGAAATTGATTGATAATAAAAATTGATAGCCCGCAGCGCCTTGATCCTCGTTTTTGTGCCAGCGGTGGGCAAAGGGTCGGCGGGGAGGTGTTGGCGAGTGCGGTGGGGATACGTTGCGGTACGTCGCACGAGGACGGGAGGCGGGTAGACGTGTCATAGAACGCGCGTCCGATGTAGTTTGCGCGGGCGCTTGTAAAACAAAGAGGGCAAAGGGGGGCCGTATTTTTCTAAGCGCTGATGGCATTGTACGACAGTGACGCGAGGAAGGACGTAAGGGAGGGGGCGCCGTCTGTTTGCCAGCTTCAAAAGTTCTTCCATTCCAAGTGTCTGACCCTCCCGTCCCTCGTCCCTCCCTCCCTCACTCTCACTCTCTCTCTCTCTCTCTCTCTACCTACCTACCTACCTACCTACCTATCTATCTATCTATCTATCTATCTATATATCTTTCTCATGTACTCTCTCTTGCCCTCCCTCCCCGTCCCAGCCCGTCCCTCCCTTGCTCGTCCTCTGTGTTGTATGCCAACGAGAAAAAGTGTTCCATTGTAGTGAGAGGGGATTTGTTTTTGAACATCTTCAGCTGCTGCAGACAGAATCACTCACGGCTGCGTACTAAAAGCTGTATTATAAATTCCCGCAAAGTTCATATATATATATGTATGTATATATATAATATCCCTCTTTGCCATTGTTTGCCATTTGTATAAGACCTTTGTACTATTTCATTATCCGCTATTTTTTATGTCCTCTACTATTCCGCCGCGCTAGCCAGGCTCTCCTTTTTTTACCTCAGACAGACGCCGGATTTAAAAATGATGCTATCGTCACCTTTGATATAATATATATAATATATCTCTCGTAAGAGTGAAAGAGAGAGAGGAGTGAGAGGGGGTGGGAAGGGATGGCCGAGCACTAATTTAATGACAAATACTCGTAGCCTTCGTATAAATTGGGGCCGACCCTCGAAAGCTAGCCTCGAATAAACTGCATTTCATACGTCTTGGTGGCCAAGAGGCGATGGGAGGGTCGGCAGATAAAGAGCGTGAGAGAGTGAGAGAGAGAGAGAGAGACAGAGAGCAGAGGGAGCGGTTTAATGGTTTGCGAGTCCGAGAAAGGGGTGCGATAAAAGGGCCTCCGCCATCCATCTTGGTGAATTCGTTGATGTAAAGGCCGGCCGGCCGTGCCGACGACGACGACGACGACGAGCTCAAAGCAGCCCAGAGACTCGAGTCTCGACTGGCCTCGCGTAAAACGAATTAAACGCGCGTCGAGGAGCGTTCCGTGACGTCAGCATCCCCCCCCGCTCCATTGACACGAGCGTCCGTTAAAAAGAAAAAAATGGCGATCGGGTGGAGATAGGAGATCCGAGAAGTAGCTCCCGGGTAATGTAAGCTGGCCCGTAATGTAATGTACGGCGGTGCCCTCCCACCTCGTCCCTCGGCCGCCCCGTACCCGCCTATCCAATCAATTATACCTGGGGAAGCACGAGCCCTCCGACCTTCCACGGGCACGTAAAGCACACGCGGCTGGATACGCCCGCTGCTGCCGCCGCCCGCCGTCGCCGCCGCCACTGCCGCCACTGCCGCCACCGCATCCCCGCGGCCGTTTACGCAGACGTTTAGGGGAAGCTTTCTCGACGAGGATCTTGATAAGCGGCCTCTGTGAGCGCGTGCGACCGAGCGTAAGGTGCATAATGAGCTGGTGGGCCGAAAATGGGGTTGCAAGTGCCTGAGCCCGCCTCCGTCAAAGGAAATTGACGGTGTAGGTGGCAGAGGAGGGGCGGACGCAGCGCTGGCGTGGGAGAGAGATGGGAGATGAAAGAGAGAGAGAGAGTGAGAGAGTGGGAGTTGGTAGCGCACCGCGTCGGTTGATCGAAGGGAGACGGAGGACGGACCGGTCGGGATGAGCGGTGGTGGGAGGCTGTGGGTCGACGGAGGCATTGTGCCGCGTAACGCGGAAGGCCTATGGGGTCTCGACGGTACCCCAGCACGGTAATAACGACTTAAGGACGACGGATGATGGACGGATGAAAGGCCGGCCTCGCTTTCCAGCATTTACATCGTACACCCTGTAGTAGGGACCCTGGGCAACCCCACGGAGACTCGTCGGCCCTCGTAAGGTGAAATCGATTGCGTGGCCACGGGGTCTCGGGCTGGATGTGGCAGCGGAGGAGCAGGAGGAGTAGGAGGAGTAGGAGGAGTAGGAGGAGTAGGAGTAGGAGGAGTAGGAGGAGCGGTTACTTGTAATACCTGTCGGCCGAGAGATCCGAGTGCGCGGAACTATTTTATCCGGGGAGATAAATGGACCGATGAGAGGATTACCTACCCCGGAGCGGAAGCTCGCGGCTCTGAAGAATATAAGAGAATTTACTCTTCAGAGACCCTCGCGGATTCTCATTTTATGCATGGAAATGTACCTGATGTACGGCCTCGTTTATCTCGGATTCCCCCCCCCCTTTCCTTCCTCTTCAATTTTCTCGGCGCTGGCGAGGGGGCTGGTGAGGGGCGGAGGGGAGCTCACCCAAAGTCAGCCAAAGGGAAAAACCGTGACATCTCAAATAATGAAACCGCCGCTGTGTCTGCCCCCCGTGAAATTTCACAACCTGAGGTCACAAGCCACCCACGCGAGCCCCGCGTTCCATAATTAACGTTTAATCCGTCCATTGTTCCGAAGCCACCGATTCCCCTTTGTTAAGGTCTAACAATCGTGCTAATAAAACCTATTAGATATCCGTGCCGCCGGTGAGGTTTTGTGGCCGTTTACTCGCTATTTGGTCGCCGGTGTTCGCCGGTGTTCGCCGGCGACGATAATGAATGGCGACGGGACGCCCGGGGACCTCGAGAGCTCGGCCGAATTCGCTTGAATTTTTAACTCGAATACGCATACGCATACACATAATATATATATATATATATGCCCATGCGCGTATAATACGTATAATACGGTGTCCCATTATATTCTGGCTATGGGCGCGACTCTGCCGCTGCGAAATTGGAATATACGCCCAAGACGACGAGGGGGCGGGTCGTCGATGTCATTTTTTTTTCCTCTTGACAATTTCCAGCTGTCCCAGTCGGTCGCTCGCTCGCTCGCTCGCTCGCCTCTTCTACGCTCTTGCTTCCCTCCTCCTCCCCCTCCTCCCACCCATCCCCCGCCACCCCGCGTGGTCCAGCTGTTTTTACGATAGCACAGGTTTCATGACTCTCGTGTACTTTGATGGGCCGGTTATTGCGAATCGAGTATACAACGAACGGGCATACAAGAGGCAAGTACATGACAAATGAATGGGCGGAATGATACTTTCGCCCGATCCCGACGGCCCATTCCACCCACCAGGGAAGAGGGGGAAGGTTATTGGGATGCGACTCGAGGGTAGAGAGAGAAAAATAAAAAAATAAAAAGCTTCCGCGTCGGCGCCTTGGACGACCTGTGCTTGCTGCCACCGCTGCCACCGCTGCCACCGCTGCCACCGCTGCTCATTGTTAAAAAGTCCCGATCCCGTCGAATATATATTATTAATAAGCATAGCGAGCGAGTAGTTTGCGGGGGTACGCGGTCCGTAACAAGGGGGTGGGGGGTCGAGCGATTTTTCCTACGCAACACGGCAGAATGGATTCGAGCTGAGCGAGCGGATGTTTTAGGGGGCGGGGAGGAGAGATTGTTGAGCGAATGGACGTTGTTTGTAACGTCGAGGGGGCTTATCCCCTTCCCCGTTTCCCGCCCCGCTCCATCGTAATTTCCCCCTGTAAGCTCGAGTACACTTATTCCCTGGAAAATGATGGGCTTTTCGATTATTATTATTATTATTATTATGCGCGAGCGTACATAATTTGGCGAGAATTCCCTACGAAGCAGCGAGGTTTCTTCCCCCCCCCTCTCTCTCTCTCGACTCCCCTCTATTTCTGATTCGAGGCAAGAAGGGAATGCACCGTGACAACGCCATGTCCGGCAATTCGCGAAGAGGCTCGTCGACGAGACGTCGATTTCCCTCGTTAGCCGACAAGATCGAGGAATTGGGTCGCGCTCGGGGCCTGGCGTCGTTACGGCAGCGACGGCGGTGGCGGCTGGCGGTGGCTGTAGGGGCGGGACGGTGGGACGGGAGGGTGTTCGAGGATATTGTAATCAAATAGCAAAGGCGCGTACGGTAACTGTTTTGGATGATGAAGCTCCGGATGGAAGCCGCCGACGACGGGGGCGAGGCATTCCCGTGGAGCGTCTGTGCGTAGACACGCAATAGGGTGGCGCCCCCACCCCCGCCCCCCGTACTCCTCCGTATCCTTCGTGGCTAGCCCCCACCATCGCACACACCGCATCCCTCTCGCCACGGAGCGGACTATGGGGCGCGTTACGGGGACAGAAGCTCGGCGGCACCGATGCGCGCCGATGGCAAGTCCCTTTGTTTGCCTCCCTCCTTTCGCATTCCCTCTTCCTGGCCTCGCTTCAGCCAACCAAGTAACACGCTGCGACGGAACACATATATCTTTCGCCCACGTCTGCCTCTCCACATGCATCTTCCACGTTCACCCTCGTCTCTGATCCCTGTGTGCATGCAGCCACACGTTCGCCCACCGTCTCTCCCCCCCGTCACCGTCCCTCCCTCGCCTGTCCCGCGTCACTGTACTGTGCGTGTATTATCCGAGATAGTTAATGGCAACGATTTCTTGCCAGTGTCGCCTCGTGCCCGGTCGCGCCCGGTCGCGCCCGGTTGCGCCCGCGAGCGCACACACCCGAGACGGCGGCACGTGCGTGTGCCTGCATGGGAGCAAAGAGCCAAGGGTATTTGTTCCTCGAGCCTCGAGCCTCGAGCCTCGAGCCTTGCAACGAGATCGATTTTATTAATCGCCCTCACGACATCCATTTTCCTTTTCGTCCTATTCTCCTTGCCATGTAACCGCTAATGATACACAGCCCTCGAGCTCACAATGTCCCCTGCATTATTTAACATGCGCCCGAAACTTTACATCCCAATAATAACAGCCAATAGCAATAACAATAGTCGCGGTAGTAGTCGCGGTAGTAGTAGTCGTAGTAAGAAGTCGAAGTTGTAGTAGTAAAAGTTGTTGCTGTAAGTAACATTAGGGAGCGATCGCCGTTGTAATATTCGCCAAATGAGCATAATTCAAAGTTTTTAATTGTATTTGGGGGGAGGGGAGGGGGGGGAGAGAGAGAACACTTGGCTCCTTCGATGGTAATCAACGTAATACAGAGAGGCTCGTTAAAAATAAAGTTATTCCCACTACTGGTTTCTCGATGTAATGGTACTCGGGAGCAGTTGGCACAATTTTTCCAGGAGGGGATGGGCATTTTTCTCCCTCTCCCTCGGGAAACTACGAGGCCGCTCCGTGCTAAATTAGCCGAAAATTATAAGAGATAATCGATGGGCGCGGAAATTGGGGTTATTGGGCAGGAGAGCAGCTTGAAAGCAGGTTTAAAAAAAGGTTATGAGGCCGCGGTAGGGAAAAAGGGGGATTGTCGGGAATAGGAAGCGCTTATCTTGAGACAAGAGTTTCAGTCGCGGCAAGTATAAATGTAACGCCAGACCGTAGGAAATTGGGCCGAGTTTGGTCGGGGACTTGGTAGGTGGGGTGGGGTGGGGTGGAGGGAGGTGGGAGGGTTACGGCGAGGCGGAAGCGGCTCGGTTTAATAAAGAATATCTGTTTGTTGTAGGAGTTGTTGTAGTGGTGGTAGGGCTCGGGAGGGCCGTGAGCGAGATAAAAATGATACCCGGGCATAAAGATAAAGGTAATGCGGACCGAGTGGCAAGAGACATTTGGCGAGGAGTGCGGATCGGTAGCCGAGATAGCAAGTGTGTACATATCGGGGTTGGGAGCGGGAGCGGGAGCGGGAGCGGGAGCGGGTCGAGTGGGAGCCAGTCGACTCTTCCGAGGAGAACGGGAATCTACGTGATGAGAGGGAGAGAGAGAGAGAGAGAGAGAAACTCGTGTCCGCGCACTCGGATATGCGCTCGGCCTCCCACACCAAGACGCGGTGTCCGCTATGCATTACAATGCACGTCCCGAGATCGTCTCCTCCTCGCCGTCGTCACATTTATTATACTCGAGTGCTCGCTCGTAAGTAGGTAGGAGAGGGTGGGGGGGGGGGCACCGCGTGTGCGGGCACACCGCGCTCGGCCATCGAGACGAAATTCGATAGCGCGGAGGGAGGGAGGGAGGGAGGGATACCCCTTATTGTCTCCCTTCCTCTCTATGTCCCCCCCTCTCTCTCTCTCGCCGCACCCCCGCTCTGGGGGCGCTTTATTCCCGAGTTCTCGCTCTTTTCTCCGCGCGCCAATGTACAAGCGGATCACGTGCCGCGGGTGTCCGCGCCATCATTAACCCCCCGTTGGCCCCGACGACCTCGAAACGGAGAATGCCATCCAGTCGTCAGCCATCCAGCCAGCCATCCAGCCAGCCATCCAGCCAGACACGGGAAAGAAAGAAAAGGAGCCGGAGCTGAGCTGGCGAGCGGGCGAAAACGTGAATAATAGTCCTTCTTGTTCGATTGACATTTGAATGTGTGCGCTCTAGTGCCGGGGCAGCTCTCTAGGTAACGAGACTCCCTCTTATTTCCGTGAATGTCAGCCTCCCGTTTCAGGGGCCTCCTCCAGATTATCATCCTTTGTCTTCGCTTGTCCTCGGCGCTCTCCCTCCTTCGACCAATAACGCCATTTGACAATTTTCCAACGCTAATACCGGCCATTGGCCAATCCAATCCGGGAGTTATTGGCATTTCGATACAACCGGCTAGCACTTATACGACATTACCCCAACGACTGATACCCGGTGACAAGGGCTCCATCTCTCCCCCTCTCTCTCTCTCTCTCTCTCTCACACACACTCACGGCCGACTATCTCACGGTTTTATCTTTAAATTATGCTTTGATAATGGCAAATGGACTTGCCCTGACGTATGCTCCGCAGCACTCGGTTAACGCGAAAGCCGATACGCTCACAATTTTCTCATTAAACTCACCGACCATTCACTCCTCCCTCCCTCCCTTCCATTATTTCACTTGACATTCGAATCTTAAATAAATAAGTAAATAAAAATAAAAAAAAATACAAAAAAAAAACTCCCGACTCACCGTGCCACTTCTACCTTCAGCTTATACTAGAGAAAAAAACAATTATCTCGAACTACCGGTGCGCTCTTTATATCATCCCGAGCGTATAATATTGTTTAGCTGGATATCGAGAAAGATTTTATCGATCGAGATAATATTTCTATCCCGTAGATATCGTGCGTGGATCTCACGATCTCACGATCTCCGATTCGATAACTGATAAAGCATATTAAGCCCAACGATCACTGTCTGCATATATAATTATAAACTGCATTCCGCAGCAATTCGCACATACAAAATGTACAAATATTTGCGTGATTTTAAGAAAAAGTCGGTAATAATAATCATCTTCGTTATAAATATCATTTTTATTTTCTTCTTCTTCTTCTTCTTCTTCTTCTTATTCTTTTTTTTCTTCTTTTTTTATTTTTTATAACGCGCCGATCGCCTACTTATTCAAGATGAGGATTTATATTCATTGCGTTAAACTACGTTTTTTATTTATTTAACGCAACAAAAAAAAAGAAAAAGAGAGAGAGAGAGAGAGAGAGAAGGCGAGCGATTTTCAGTAGACTTGACGATGGCGAAACCTTAATAAAGTTGATTTAATTAATTATTATAGAATATAGCAACGTATCGGATTACCGAAGCTTAATGAGTATCATAAATCCTATGTAATTTTGCGGCCGTTGGAATATTATTTTTCTTCTTCCATCGTCTTACGTCTACATTAATATTATACATATGCATATACATATACGCAGACATATCCTTACGTTTTATTGTACATGTAGGGACCTTTAATGTATATTTAATTGGATTATAAGTAAGCTTTATAGATCTCTTGTATAAAAAGCAGTACTCGTCGAGTATATTTGACTTTGGCTAGAGCGTAAAAAGAAAAAAGAAAAAAGAAAAAAGAAAAAAATATATATATATATGTATATATGTACGTATGTATGTATGTACGTATGCATAATGTGCAGCGTAATGTTCGAGAAATAAGTCGGGAGGAATTATATAATATAGATTATTGCCTAAGAACGAAGGAGTGGAATAATTTCCTATTTAATGAAATATCTTAAGGATAATTAAATTGGGCACGTGCGGGGCAAGAGTCCGTCTGCTTCGTAGGCAGTAAAAACATGGGAGACCAACGGGGCCGTACAGGTGTTGGGTGAGATAATTAAAAGGAGCCGAGGAGATTAAAGCGTTAAAGTAAAAAACAACAACAAAAAATAATAATAATAATAAATAATAAGAAGAAGAAGAATATTAAACCGAAGCTGAAATCGTGATTGATGGAGGGGTGGGGTGGGGGGGTGGGGAGGAGTACTCGGGGTGGAATGGTGGCAGATTCAGCAGGGAGTACAGGTAAATAGCCCGCTTTTATACTGTGGCAGTTTAACATTTTAGTTTTAAGCGCCGATTAAGCCATGACAATAAATTACGATAAAAAAATAATAAAATTATGAGCGAATACGACGACGGGCATTTGGGGGGGGGGCGAAGGGGAGACTGAAAACGCAGCTTGGCTCGAGAGCTGAAAATGGCTGTCTTTATGACGGCCCGAGTAATAAAAGTAATACTGGCATTAATGGAAATGTTCATCGGGTAATTTTCAATTTTATTTAAAGGGAAAATTTATATTTGCGCTCCGGTGTGGGCAGGTGAAAGTCCCCGAGATCCAGGGATAAAAGTAAATAGAGCGAGAGTCCCGGACGAGCCGCGCGGACCTTAGAATTTATTATTAACCCGAACGGGAGACGCGAGTTGCAGAAACAAGAAGACCAAGTGCGGTGTGTAATGGCCATAGGTATAATGATAGGGATTGCGATAGACCCGAAGCCCGGCGGACCTCGTCCCCAGCCAACAATGTCGGATAATAATTGTCTTGGATCTGGATCGGGATCGGGATCGGGATCGGGATCTCCGGACCGATCCATTACCCGGCAAGCGAGACGTATCGTGCATTATTGGTTGGGCGGGATGTATGGGGGCGGACTGGCGGGCTGTCAGGGGAGGGGGGTGAGGGATGGTTGGATAGGGGATTGGGGACGGGGATGGGGAGGGGGCGCGTGTACGAGCGGTACGTACGTGACGATGAAAATGCAAAGTCGAGTGTTGGGGTGAGCCGGGGTTAGCCGGGGTTAGCCAGGGTTAGCCGGGGTCGGCAGATATCGTTCGGGGAGTAGTCGATGCACATACTTTTCCCGTGACTCGGTACCCTCTCCTCGAGCAACCCCACCCCCCAGACCCCCGCAGAATGCCATTAAACCAGGGATTATCGACAGCTATCGCTATGATTGCCTTATGCTTTCGGTACAGAAGCGGTACGCGCGCTCCTTCGACCTCCAAGCACCAAGTGGCGCGCGGACGCACCCCATCCTCGTAAAGCGGCCCCGTCGTCCGCCTCACCCCACCGTCAGAATCCGACCGCTGCAAGCCCATTTTCTTGGGAGCACTTGCACGCATCCGTGGCCGCTCTCCCTCCGGATGGAGGCCACGACGACGACGACGACGACGACGACGACGACGACGACTCATGGGGATTTATCTCGCTCGATTTATAACGCGCTGCGCAGCCCGGCGCCCTTACGTCCGACCGACCGACCGACCGACCAACCAACCCCAATAACCCCAATAACCCCTGGCCATTGACTCCGACTCTCTCTCTCTCTCTCTCTCTCTGTCTGTGCGCGCGCCAACTTTAATTGGAATATTTATAAAGGGACGGGTGTGCAAGTGCAAACCGGGCGACGACGACCGATCGTCGCCGAACAGCCCGACCCTGGCCCTGCGAGCAGCCAATTTTCTTCGTATTTTCCCCCCCGCGCCACCGGAATCCAGGCCTTATGGCTTCGCCGTAACCACGTGACGACTCATCCCCTCGGCCATTTCATTTCGTACGTTTTTTTCGTTACGTCCCTGTAAAATCATCCCCACGCGCCTGGTGTCCGCCCGGCTCCCCACACCTTAATCCCTTTAGATAAATGACCCCCCCCCCGGAGGTCGGCGCTTCGGCGAGCGATATTTTCAATTTACAATAATACCGTGTCCGCTCATTCCTCCTCAGGAGCGATTCTTAATTTCCAATGGCCGCGGACGTCAGCGGGCTTCGTAATAAAGTCCTTCGTAATAAAGAAACCAGAGCGCCAGGCGAATTTAATCAGCCGGGGATGGGAGTTGCGCCCACCAGGACAAATGCGCCTCTTATACTCTCCTCTCTCTACCTACACGTATTCTTATTCCACATGTCATAGTAAATAATTGGCACGAATTGTCGTAATTTAGCCCCGACAACGTTGCATTACACACACAGAGAGAGAGAGAGAGAGAGAGATAACAAAATTGTAGTGCTCGTAGTGCAGTGCAGTGCCGCCGAGCCTCCCCAATAACCTTATTATCTTATGTATAATGTATCTCTCGTAATTGTAAGAATTCTGTACAGTTACTTTTTGAATTGCCCGCGTGCGAAGGATCTCTTATAAACCGCTTTTTTTTCTTCTCTCCATTCCTCTGCATTTTATTATTACAATGATTTATAATTTTATCGTTTTACACGTTAAGTACTTACGAGTGAAGGTTAGCTTTACCTAATTTTCGCTATTATTTACCCAACGAAACAATGTAAAAATACCTGCATTACATGGACGTGCGGGGTTATTGGGGTTATTTATAGCAACAATCGTAACCAGGAAGTATACCTGTATTTCTTATATCTCACTCTCACTCCAGCTCTCGTTATCTTCGTTTTCTCCTACTAATTGGCGCCAATTTTTTTCGACTCCAAAGTAAATTGAAATAAAATGACAGAGGCGATAGTAAAGCGGGCTCATTAAAAATTACTCCAAATAAATAAGCAGCGGCGCGAGGCTCGTTTTCGTTTGTTCCATTCCATTTAATTGATTTAAGATGCAATCAGCAATGGGCTGGGAAATTATTCGAATTACTTCCTCGCGCTTTCCTGCCGATAATAACGCAATTCGCGTATCTCTTTCTTATTTCGCCTTATTTCTTCTTCCCTCTTCCTTTCCCCCCGTAGATATTCCGTTTTATATCATTACGGAGAGTCTGCGCTTCCAGGAGAATGGGCGTATTTGATTCCTTTCACTGTATTACATTCCTAGGGATCGTCGTCGTCATCGTCATCGTCATTATCGTCATCGTCATCATCATTCGCTGTTGTCGCTGTTGTTATTAGGCGTAAAAATTGATAGAAGGAAGGATCTGTCGGAGGTAAACGAGGCTGAAACATCGAGGCTTCGGCCGTAAAATGTAAAGCTTACTCGGCCGACTCCATTATCACATCAATAATTTTCTTATTGTCAATATGGGCAGAGGGAGAGAGAGAGAGGTGTGTGTTTGTGTGCCAGTCACGCCAAGTATATCGGCGTCGTAGGAACGTCGTCGAGGCGACGCCAGGAAAGTAAAAAAAGAAAACGCAGACACATTTCACACGGTCCTCCTGGTGGGTAAGCGCGACTCTATGTAAGGGGCGGGGGTGACGGGAGTCACTCCACGCAGCGGGAATTATTCCACCTCTAGGTAAATAGAAACGCGTCGGTTAAAAAAAGGCTTCCCCTCTAGCACCCCCGAACCCCCCCGAGCCACCAGTAATCTCGCTCGGTGAAAAGCGTCAGTCGACTCGTCAAGTCTCGATTCGATTGTCGTGTCGCGAGCAGTCGGCCAGACCCGCGGAAAGTCTATATACCACCCAGTGACTGCGTTTACGGGGCGCCCTCGGCGGCCCCCACCCAGAGCCGATCCATTAATAATCGGTATCGATCGACGACGAGTTGGGAAGGCCGACGGTGCCGCGAGGCCTAGTACCCAAAGTGTGTCGAAGTGTCCCGAAGGCGACGTTATTTATTCCGGAAAATTCAGAATATCTGACGACTCGAGGGTCGAGGGAAGGTGGGGGGTGGGTGGGCGACGAGGGAGGTAGATGGGCGGCCGGGTCCGCAACTCCTCGTCGTTATTAATTTACAAGGCGACATGGAGGGAGGCGCCGTCGTCGCCTAGTATATCATCGTAGTAGTACGTCATTCGCCTTACGAGCTGTCAATTAATTTTTGTCCTTTAAAGGATCTGCGCGGCCGTTTAATTTTATCAGACGATTAGAGAAGCCGCGAAGTTTCGCGCGGGCTTCCGGATCAAAAGGGGCTTTTGATCCTTTGACGCGGCCCCGGAAGATCGATCGCTCCATCGTCGTCGGCCCTCGATATTATTCCCTCTTAAAGAACTTTATCCAACTAAACTTAGCGAGGGGTGGGCCGCGCAGCCCCCCCACTCCCCTAATGGATTCTCTCACCGGCTCCGTTCCGCCACTCTCTTCGAAATTACATTAACCCCCCCCATCCCTCTATCAGTCAGTCATTCATTTGATCCGGCGCCTTGTCGAGCGAGGCTCTCGAGTTTCTTAAATTAAAAAATTTACTCGAACCACTCGAATCCCCTCCGTCCCGCGCAATAAGCTCAGACTCTCGTCCCGCGTATTATTCCTTCCAACCTTCCTACGGGGGAAGCGATTCCAACGCGGGCCTCGATCCTCCCGTTACAACCGAATCGCATACGTACACCATTTCAGCTTGCCAAATGCGAGGGAATATATAATTTGGTAAACAACGATGACGGCCGGCCGGCCGCGGGAGGATTATTACGTTAAAAAAATAACTGACTTATCGGCTTCTGATGTTTTTTTTTTTTTTTTTTTTTTTGCGCCACGTGCTCCTCGGGGCTTATGTAGATGGCGCTCTGTCATATACCAGAAGCGGAGCAAAAAAAAAAATAAACAGACACTGAGCCGTGTCGAGGCCCCCTCCAACCAACCCCCCAAATAAAACGTAAGGGCAGGTCCGTTAACGTAAGGGCAATACCCTTTATCCCTTGATTTTACGAAGGAAGCGACAATACTGTTTATTTACCGGGGTGTGAGTCTAAAAGAATTGGCAGGTGCAGGAGTCTTTGAATTGGGCTGGGAGATAATGACATCCAATCTGTTAACAAGTTGTCCTCGTGCTCGATGGATGGAGAGTTCGATGGATGGAAAGCTCGCACCGCACCAGCCCTTCTAACCCGAATAACCTTTTAATTTCGTTTTCAGCTCGGGGTGCGTCGGCTTTGCAGTTCAGCCGCGAGCCAGCGGATCTTTTGGTGGAGTCGGGCAAGCCCGGACGGCTCGACTGCCAGGCGCGACTCGAGGCCTCACCCGGTGGCCTCCTTCAAGAATTACCGGTTATCAGCTGGCGCTCGGACGACGGACAGCCCATCAGCTTCATTGGCGACAAGTATAGGTAAGCGGCTCCGGCCATCCCCTTCCCACAACGCCACACCTTACCTTACCTTACCTTACCTTACCTTACCTTACCTTACCTCGCCGTGTCCCGACTATCCTTCTGCTACAGCCCCCTCTTCTGCTCCGGCAGATATCGACACGCGAGGAGCCCCTTTTCCGTAAACAATCTCCGTTGGCGAACGACTCTGAATGGCCGCCGGGTATTCATAATACGCTCGATTGCACAAGTCTTCGATAATTTCTCGCTTTATTGACCTTTTTCTGACATAATGTAAGGTGGTGCCGTGGGAAGGGATGGAGGGAGTGAGGGAGGGGAGGGGAGAGGGGAGGACGGCGACGACGACGACGACGACGACGACGACGACGCCACGGGGTCGGCCAGAGACAAGTTGTTAAAGCTCCCACGGTCGCTTATAACATTCCCATTCCCCCCTCCAATGAACCCCCCACCCGCACCCGCACCCCACCCCTCTACCCACCTTCCCCACGAATCGTCGTCGCGAGGAAAAATAAACTTGGGCTACCCTGCTCCACCACTCACCGCCGTCACCGCCGTCACCGCCGTCACCGCCGTCACCGCCGTCACCGTCACTGCTGTCAATTCAATATCGTTTTGATCAGCGTACGATATCGGGGAGAAGAAAACGGCTCGTAAAAGAAAAAGCGTCCACACGGAAGGAGAAGGAGGGGCGGAGGCTATTGGGAAGCGACAAGTGTCGCCGTAGAAAAACTACGAGGGTCTCCGTCCCGGCTCCACCCCCCCCCCTCCGAGGGCCCTTATCGCTTATCTGCTTATCTCGGTGACTGGCTTCGATGGCCGGATACGCCTATAGCCCTTGGGAAAAAAAAAAAAAAAAAAAAAAAAAAATCTCTTAATGCCCTTCCGCGCGATAAATACGTAGCGCGTCGGCGGTTACGTTACGGGCGTTTGGCTTCCACCCCCCCCCGCTCCCTGCCTCCTCACGGAATTAAAAGCCAATGGAGTTTTAATTCACCGTCGTCGTCGTCGTCGTCGTCGTCGTCGTCGTAGGCGTCGTCGTTTCCCAATACTCGTATTCGCGGCAAACTTTAACACACGGACTTTGACTTGCTGCCTTCTCCTCTCTTCCCCCGCCCCTCTCGATTCCCCCCGACACACTCTTTATTCAGTATGTAAGTTGGGAAGTCGTTGTAGCCGTTAAGGCCTGGCGTCTCCCACAAACAGCTACTTTGCATTTCGCGTACGCGCTCGAGCCTCGAGCTTCTAATAATCACGTCGAGTATCGATCTCTTATCGATCCTTTATCGTTTACGAATATGCCGTTACCCGGGACATTCGCGATTCGCACTTACGATACTCGTTGTAAGTCATCCGCTAATTCCCTCGTAATTCTCCCACTCGATTTCATTAATAACGACTCGTATTTTTACGATAATTCGTAATAATAAAGAGTAACGGACAAGTAAATCAAAAGCATATTGGTATTTTCGTCCATTTTAGCAAGAATCCGTTCAACCACGTCGGTTAGAAAATCGTCCCTAGGAATGCTTGGGATGGATCCTTTGAGTTCGTCGAGTCCCTCGCGGTCGAGCGTTTATTTACTCATAAGGCCGATACGTTGTCCGATTCCTTGATCCGATCGATCGTTTTATTACGCACGACGTAAGGAAAGACGAAAAGAAAACTGCCTTTTAATGATCGACTCGGTGGATTTACAGGCTTATTTACTACTAGTCCCGCGTACTAGCTAGTCCCTTGATAAAGGACACGGTCCACTCGAGTATTGACGGGGAGATCGAGGAAGGTAAGGTCGAATGGGACGTCCTGGTCTCCTGCCTATATCCTGGCGTAAATAAAAATAAAATCCTCAGTCGGCAGGTCGCATTTACCATTTTCTCTTTCTTTCTTTTTTTTGTCTGCGTAGAAGTCAGCTGGAGAACGGGTCGCTGTACATAAGTTCGGTGAACCAGGAGTCGACGGGCAGTTACCAGTGCCTGGCCTTCATCGAGAACGTCGGTGCGATCGCCTCGAGAACGGCCCTCGTCAGGTTCGCAAGTAAGTATTGCACTGGATCGCCATAATCATATCGTAATATTGCAATAGAAATAGATCATCGGTCTTCGAGGTCGCCTGTCTACGTCGATAGCCGAGGTCTATCGATCCATCCGATCCAATTACACTTTTATTATACGTTTTTTTTTTTTTTTTTTTTTTTTTCTTTTTTATACCACCCCGGGCACAAGGTGTGATTCTTATAATAAGTTTTTGGCATCGGGACCGGAAGACGTCGGCAGAGGGGGGAGTAAATACGTAATGCGGAGAACTAATGCGCCCAGAGAAATAACAATAGATCCAAAGTCTAATTCCCCGATAATTCTCATTCGTGCGTAGTATTGTGTTTCTCGTGGTAGGCGAGTCGGGTCGTCTCGCGTTTCACTCGTAAGCCAATGGAGAATTTCCGTGAAGCGCCGATGATTCATTCCCTCGACGTCTATCCGTTCCCGAGCATTTTCACTAACGCGCCCCCCCTTCCTCCTCCTCCACCACCCCCGGGCCAATCAACGATAATCCGATGATTAAGCTCGGTAAGGGTCATATCGGGGTCGCTGGTTTTGTCGTAGAAGGCCGAGTAAAAATGTGGGTCCTCCGAACGAATCCTCTTTGACAAAGCAGAAGCTGACCCCCTCGTCGTCGTCGTCGTCGTCGTCGTCGTCGTCTTCCTCTTCTTCTTCTTCTTCATATTATTAATATTATCCGTATAATTATTATTATTATTATTATTATTCAGTTCTCGTAACGCTCGGTTCGCAGGCTTGTCAGGCTTCGACAGCGAGCCCCAGGACACAATGGTCTATCCCGGGCAAATAGCCTATCTGAGCTGCAAATTGGCCGGGAACGAGCAGGCGATGATACAGTGGCTCAAGGACGAGCAGCCGCTCATGCTGGACGAGAGCAGGATGACGATCCTCCCATCGGGTAAGCATGGTGGGGATGGGGGGGCGGGAGGGGTCGCAGTAGCACCACCACCACCACCGCCTCGGCAATTTATCGCGGCTCGTTGGGCGCTCGCCTCCGTCAATCACCGTTTCTCATTTCCGCTTTTCATCGATATCGTTTCCGGGATATTATTTTACGGGCACGACAGTCGCCTTTCGCTCACTCTCTCTCTCTCTCTCTCTCTCTCTCTCTCAATATCCAACGACTCGCGAGAGTCATAAATAATCAATGGCCCGAGGAAAGGTTGACAAACGTTTTGAGAGTCGCGCAATCGCGCCATTGTTCGCGGCGGCAAGTAAGAGGCGCGCGGTGTAAACTTCCCGACGAGGAGGTGGTGGCGGTCGTTCCCGCTTGCTTCCCGAGCCGGAAAAGGAACGAAAGACGAAAGGGTCGGGGGAGGGGGTCGGGGGGCGAATACGCGGTAGTAAGTGCGTAGCCAGTGCAAGCTCGTCTCGGTAAAGTATAAGGGGGGGGTGGGGAAGGGAGCGAGTAAGTAACGTTGAGCCCGTGTGTGCAGGTGCTCTGGAGATCGACGAAGTCCTGGCGCAAGACGTCGGCTCCTACAGATGCAACGCCAGCGGATTCGGGCAGTACAGGCTCAGTAACCAGGCTCAGCTTTCGTTGCAGGCGACCGATATCGGTAAGAATGTATGGTCCACCTACTACCCGCACCCACTGCACCATATCCTTTTGAGCCTTTATCCCGCCTTGTCTCCGGAGCCATTGAGCCATTGAGCCATCGAGCCATCCATATGATACGATGCATGCGTATGTTGGCCACTCGCGCACCATGAGAAAGAAACACGTCCGTTTGATCGGCCATATTGGTACATTAACGACATAATTCGCATACGTCGTGAAAACAAATGCTTTCCCATCTTACTACTTGTCCCATCGATGCAGCCGCTATTATTATTATTATTATTATTATTATTTATCGCTCAACAATGACATTTCCATTGCAAATCCATTATTTGTATCCATGGCCAATTGATATTCCGGCCATTAAAGCAGCCCCGCAATAACTTTTTGCCGACAATAATGATCATCTTAGGTGGGCGGGTGAATGGGTTAGTGGGTGGGTGGGAGGGGGGGGTAAAAATAGAAAAAGAAGCAAAAAAAAAAAGAAAAAAAAACAGATGAGGAACACGGAGATGGAGATTAGAGGCGCGCGGAGTCTTTAAATTCAGCTCATTTAACGGTCGCGACGTAACGGCCGGGACCTCAACGTGCGCTGGAGGGGCCGGGGGAGGGAGGTCGGATGACGTAAAGAGAGAGACGCTCATTAGCCGGTAGAAGCGCCGGTAAGGGAATTATTGACGCGCGCGAGTGCGGTTTGATTTGAAATTGGCCGGAATAAGTAAAGTAAGAGAAGAAACAAGAGAAAATAAGTAAATAAATAAATAAACAAAGTAAGAACTCCGCGGTAAGGAGTATCGAGCGTTGAATGGACGCGTGGATTTCTTAGGGAGTGGCGGTCGTGTTCGTCGTGGCTCCTCGAGTTCAATAATTATCTCTTCCTCGTTCGAGGAAGGAAGCCAGCAGCAGTGGACGGAGATGACATTAAAACTTGAAAGCCCCGGAGTCCTTGAATCGAGCCGTCCTTCCTTCCTCGGGCCACGGCCTCCTCCGGTCCCTATGACAGGAGCTCATCCTGTCATTATTTTATATCTTTTTACATTTCTTAATTATACCAGGCGAGGAGGAGGAGAGTGCCCCGCTTTTCGTGGCGAAGCCCTTCAATCAGGTGGCCACGGAGAAGTCAACGATAACGCTCGAGTGCGCGGCTAACGGGAACCCGAAACCCGATGTCTACTGGCTCAAGGACGGCACGTCCATCGATCTGGCCTCTTTGGACTCTAGGTAATACGATGCACTTCCGTCCACGAGGAGTATTGGTGGGAGGGGGGGGGAAGAGTGGGTAAAGCGGCAGCAGCTAGCCAGCCACCCTGGGCTCCTCGTTAATCCGACCGCGCCGCGTTCTCTCTCTCTCTCTCTCTCTCTCGTTTCTCTTCTTTTTCTTCCTTCCACTTCCACTTCTTCTTCTTCTTCTGTGCACTAGCTGTATTATAGACCCTTAATCCCCGGCTTATACATTATCGCGCGTGGGGGGTGGGGGGGGGGCGGATTAGATTCACAGTCGACCGCAAAGAGCTATCGATGAAATTTAACACTCGTACGGTTAAATGACGAAGGAAGCTCGATGATCTTGGCTTCGTCGAGCTGCTTTTACGTTTTCTACGTTTTCGTTACCCATCAGACCTAATCCCACGGAGCATCTGAAATATTCCATCGGCGGATACTTTGGAGCCGCGTATCACTTTTTTCATACTAAACTACCAACAGCTCCTTAATTATGATAATCGAACAGCTTTGGCCTCCATTCGTCCACTCCTTCATCGCGACGGCTATTTTTCTTCTTCTTCTTCTTCTTCTTCTTCTTCTTCTTCTTCTCCTTCAATTTACGTTTTGCTTGTAAATTCGTTGTTACTCGCGCTCCCATAAACCGTCCAGGCCAGTGGCCCCATAAATGTAAATCTCACGAATTCGCCACTATCGGGAGAATAAATCTACCGGTGCAGATTGATGCGCGCTTGGGGTTATTGGGTGAAGGAGGTGGAGGAAGTGGAGGAGGAAGCGTATTAGGCGATGTCGTTGTCCCTCCGGGAAGGTAAAAGGGCGTTGGAATGCTATGGGCGAGACGTCTGTCCGTGTCTCGTAGAGGGGCACGCTCGACTAGGTAGCCAATGGAATCCGGAACTTGTGTCCTTGTCGCGTAGGTACCAAACGGTCGCAGCCTCGAGCCTGATGATAAAGGAGCTCACGGAGGAGGACAACGGGTCGTATCAGTGCCGGGCAAAGAACGACATCGACACCCTCGACGCGGTCGCCGAGCTCGTCGTCCAAGGTAAGCGATACACACAGATATAACGTACATACAAGCGGGCTAAAGGCCTGCCGGCGCACTGAGCTTATATCGATCGTGACTTGGATGAAAAAAAAAAAAAACCTCCCTCCCCCTCACTGATGCAGTGCCGCCCCGATTCACAAAACGACCGCACGACAAGGAGGCGAGCGAGCGCCAGGATCTGGAATTCGAGTGCGAGATATACGGGAAGCCGACCCCGACGATCACGTGGCTCAAGAACGGCGAGAGGATCAAACTCAGCAATTACTGGCAGCTCATCAACGGGTGAGTGCCCTTTTACAGAATTATCCACTCGTTATTACTCGCGGCTGCTGCTGCTGCTGCTGCTGCTGCTGCTGCTACTCACGGTGGTAAAAGGTCGTAGTAGTAGTAGTAGTGGTAGTAGTAGTAGTAGTATGCGGTAGCCGCGGGTGGACTAACTGGCATTCCACTCATAGGGAGTGGAGAGACTGAGAGAGAGAGGAGAGAGAGAGAGAGAGAATGTACCGTTGGAGCGCTTAAGCCCGGGATCCAGAAACATCTCCAACCTACCTTTCCCACAAATTGAGAAATCCCGACTTTAGAGGGCAAATAAAGATTCAATTAAATTAGACCGGGGGCAGAAGAGCTAATACATGATAATGTAATTCGATGCTTTTATCTTATTGCTTTCCACCCACACCCCCTGCCCTAATGCGAATACCCCCCCCCGGCACTGGGCTAGTTTTACGTCATTTTACGTCTCATTGTTACATTCATCTCGCAGCATCTCTCGCTCTCGTACGTTCATATGTCTCTCTCGTCTCTCCGTCGATGCGGCTCCATCGAGCGCGTGACTGATTACAAAGAATGGAGACGACGGCCGAAGGGAAATGTGCCCTTTCGCCGACGTTTCCATGCACTCGTCGCTCAACTAATAGAAAATACCACAAACCTTGTAGAAGAAAATTTGGTATACTATTACGTCGTGGCGGTAATGCAGCTTCTTTTTTTGTTTTTTTTTCAATACGACCCTCCCCGTTGTCTAACGTAACTCAACGCAACGCAACGCAACGCAACGCAACGCAACGCAACGCAACTCATGAGCGGTGGGCGGGAGGTGGGTGAGGGAGAGATTACGAGTAGTGAGTAGCTCTCGGAGTAGTCTGGCCTCGAGGTAACGAACGGCCGGATATAACGAAGAAATGACAATCGGTGTCTCGAGACGCCGCTCCACGTGACCATTGTCATCGTAAAAATTGACGGGGCGTTAAAAACGTGGAGAGGGGAAAGGGACGCCAAGGAACTTCCGCTGCACTCGAGGCATTTAATTAGCGATGAAAGGGCTTTAAGTTAAACATAGCATAATTTTCGTACGAATAGCCGGGCGTCGTAATCGATGGCCGTTGGCGGGTAGTGAGGGGGGGGGGGGGGTGGGATCATTAATGGGTACCGGGCTTAAACGGCCGGTAGTATTAAGGACGATGTCGCTGTGGTACCGGGGCCGGCCCAACCAGCAGTATCCATAATAAAATAATATACCTCTTAGATGGGTGATGGGTGACCCGGCTCAATTGTAAAAATTTAATAAAGCGTCCAAGTGACCTTGACGTAAGGATCCCGATCTCTGTGCAATAATAATACGTGGAGCGGAGATTGTCGCGGGCGGGCGGGGACGTGGACGTGGGAATCGTTATCGCGGAATGCCGCTATGGGGGGGGGGCTATTGGGGCGGTAGGGTGGATGGAGGTAACTCGTAATGCCGAGGATCCGTTTTGCTTTCGATAGTCTACTACTATCGTAGTAGCGGTAACAAACAGTACACGCGAAGCATTGGAGGCGGGGGAGGGAGGGGGGATCCATTAAAAAAGTCCTCGGGCCGCGATTGAATTGGATGCCGATGCGGGACCGAGGAGGCCAGTCGCGCTACTTTTCACCGAGTCTCGCTTCGGCCTCCTACCCATCTCCCCCCCCCCGCCCAACCTCCATCAACATCTCCACGTCTTTGCGCTTTTCAGATACAATCTCCGGATAAACGGGCTGCTGAACATCGACGCGGGAATCTTCCAGTGCATGGGCACGAACCCAGCCGGTAGCGTCCAGGCCTCCGCTCGACTCACCATCTATCAGCCAAGTGAGTATTCCCAACCCCCCCACACGCAAACGCGTACACATACGCGCGCGCCCTACTCACCCTATCTATCCAGTCCAGTCTCTGTTAGACGGGAGCGACCCCTCGGGACGCGTTTCCTCCACCTACCGACGACGCGTTATTTTGCCGGGAAGCCGTGATGCGGCACTTGCCAATTTCTTATCGCTCGCTAGATAATTCTCCTTCTATTTCCCCCACCCCCCACCCCACCCCCTACCCCTGACCAATAGCTTTAATGCACTTTAGCACGAGTATTCACATTGCTTTCGTCGTCGTCGTCGTCTCTCTATGTATTTATATATATATATATTTATATATATTTATTTACACTTGGTTTTATGCGTAGAATAAAATCGCGTGGCCTTCTCTTCCCTTTTTTGTCTCTTTTCGTCTCTTTTCGTCTCTTCTCTTATTTTACCATTAAACTTGCCGTCTCTCTGGACGCGTGTGCGTCGCATCCGTATTATTTAACTGCACTTTCCTATTATATCTTGCATTTTTTCTCTCTCTTCTCTTCATTCGGTGTACCCCCTCCATCTAAGCTTTTGTCTTTTTCTATACTCGGTATAAGTGCATTCATAAATGTTAAGTATTACGTGATTATTTCCCAATAACCTTCAATTCCAATAACTTAATATTCATTCCACACTCGCAGCCGTTACACTACGTTCTAGTTTTTTTTTTCTTCTTCTACTTTTTTTTACCCTTTTATTTATTTATTTTATTTATTTATTTTATTATATTCGCTTACACGTACGACTATTTTCCAAGCGAGCGGTATGTTACTTTAAATACGCTTATACTTATCGATGATGCAAAAAATATATATATAATACTATCTCGTTGAATAACAAGTGCTCGATTTATTCATACGTACGTATACGCACGCGTACATACATTCAATCGGAACTCGATACGCGCACGTTTTAATTAATAAGAGTTTTTCGTAATGAGAGGTTGCCGATTTGCGGTGCAAATCGATCACCAGCCACCGTATTACGATTCTTTTTCCTTTTTCTTTTCCTTTTTCTTTTCTTTTTTTATTCACGATTGAATATCAATTATTGATTGTGGCACTTTACACGTGCATTCCTTATTTATTTATTTACTTATTTATTTATGTTATATTTTTTACTTAAAAATGTCTTGGTTTAATATACTTACTTTTTTTTTTCCCCCTCTGTTAATTTATATTTTTAGTTGTTAAGCAAGCCGAAGTTTATTTTATAACTGTGCTTTGTCGAGGAGTTTAAGTGAGTTTAGGTCCGAAAGGGCCAGATAATCGGCGACCAATGACCTTGCGACTCGGTTAATCGGATCCGCGTAGCACCTCCTCGAGAAAGCACCGTGTCGGCTATTTTATTATTTGGTTAATTTATAATTTTTGGTTCTCCTGCCTCCTACGCCACGTCCCACCCCCACCCCACCCCCGATAACCTCCTTCCCACACCATGCACGATACTCGTCCACACCCGCAACCGTGACCGCCACCGTCACCACCACCCACCACCACCACCGCCACCACCGCCACCACCGTCACCACCACCACCGTCACCACCACCACCACCACCACCGCGACAATGCATGCGCGCGATAAAGGGAAGGAGCGCAAAGGCCCGGGAGCCCGGAAGTCGAGCCCCGGCCCAGGCAAGCCCGTCTCGAAGAAGAGGCTGCCCCATCGGCTGCTGTCCAACAGCACCTGGCAGCACCCGAGCACCCTCCTCGGGCACACCTCGTCCGCGTACACGCCGAACCCGCCCCTATCTATAAGCCCCTCGGATGACCCGGCCGACCTCCTCGGCGGGCCGTTCGCCCGGCTACCCGGGGCCGGCCCCTACGAGCTCCCAGCGCACGAGCCCCCTGTTTCAGACACGATCGAGACCGTCGAGGGCCTCGAGGACACCGAGGGCCTGCTCCCCGCGCCCCGCAATCTCAGCATCGGACTCGTCAACAGCCGCTTCGTCGCCCTGCACTGGCAGGACCCGGAGCTCGTCCCCGGCGCCGAGGTCTCCAACTACCTCATCTACTACAAGCAGGAGGGCTTCGAGAGGTCGGTATCTCCTCCCTTATTATCTTAGGTTATCTTAGCAGGTTATCTTAGCAGCAGGACTAGCCACTAACCACTAGCCACTAGCCACTAGCCACTAGCCTCTCCCCCCCCCCCCGCCATCATTATTCCAACTACGGGTACAATTTCCTTGGCTATAAAATCATCTTCGGCGGTAATAAAGCGCCTCGCGGCATTAATAAAAGCCTTGATTAATAGCCGTAATATAAGAGGCAGACTGGGACGACTAGGACTCGTGGGTTAGCGGTACTCTTTACGCGCACGCGTCCTGCAGGTCCATGCAGCCTCGCATCGTACCATTGTACTAATTTCTTGTGGCGGGTTACGTGGTAACAACTCCTCGCGCGCCGTCGGTTATTGTTCCGCGATTGCTCCCGTAGCCAATCGTAAATACTTCATGCGTAAGCATACGAATTTGAATTCGGGACCCCTTGTACATTGTCCTCCAGAGGTCTAGGCGGCCTCCCCGCCCTCGGCCCAACCCTCGTCTATCGGTACCGTCCAGTCGAGCGGGACAATAAAATCACCGTACGCCGTCGTAAATTAAATCGAGTACGACGGCGGCGATACCGAGCTGCGTACTGACCGCTTCACCGCTCGGACTTACGGTTATTTAGGTTATCGGGCTGTAACAGGGCTCTTTGGTGGGGGGCGTGATTGGGGGTTATTGGTTTAGAGTCGAATTTACAATTGGATTGACGAGGCGCTGATCGTGAGCATTGACGTTTTACAGGGAGAGGATAGAGAGGACGGCGAATAAGGAGGCGACGGTGACGATCAGCGGCCTGCAGCCCGGGACGACTTATCTGTTCCGCGCAGTGGCCAACATCAGCAACGTCCTCAGCGCGTCCAGCAAAGTCTTGCAGCTCACCACCGAGTCCGAGGTACGTAAACCATCATGATCCATTATCATCATGTCGTTGTTTATACTCGGCCGAATTCGGAAATCCTTGGGGATCAAGTCCGAAGCCCGGTAGCAGCAGCAGCAGCAGCAGCAGCAGCAGCAGCAGCAGCAGCAGCAGCAGAGTAGTAGTAATGCCAATATTGTTTCAGCCGAACGTGCCCAGTCAGCCGGTGGATCTGAAGGGTTGGCCGACGAGCAGCGAGAGCATCGCACTGACGTGGGAGGAGCCCGCGGTGATTAATGGACGGATATCGAGTTACCTCATCACGTACGCGGAGGTGAGCTCGGTAATCGTAATTTAATTGCCACCTCGAGGAGTGGCGATCGCCGACCACCCCGTTATTAATCACCGGCAACCCGTCGATACTTTCAGGGCGACAACGAGGAGACGAAGAGGAACACCACCAAGACCACTCACGAGCTCCTCGACCTGCTGCCCTACAAGGAGTACAACGTCTGGGTGCAGGCGGTCAACGACAACGGGCCCGGGGCGTCGACGGGTGAGATACGCGTCAGGACCTTTAGCGCCGCCCCGTCGAGTCCACCGAACGTCACCGTCGAGGCCGCGAGCTCCACGGTAAGACGACCCCCCCAACAACCCTATAGAGCTGCGTAAAACAGCTCCCTCGGTTATTTAAAGTTCAACCGCGATCACGTAATCCGTAATCCGTAATCCGTCCGCAGAGCGTGATAATACGCTGGGAGCCGCCGAGCGAGGGTCAAAACGGTATTATAACCGGATACAAGATCCGCTACAGGCAGGCAGACCGGCGCGTCCACCCGAACGTCGTGACGACCGAGGGCAACGAGCGCATCCACGTACTGTCGAGGCTCGAGAAGAACGTCGTCTACCAGGTGCGGGTCTGCGCGTTCAACGTGAACGGGACCGGGCCCTGCTCCGACTGGCTCGACATCGAGACCTACGAGAACGACTCCTCCGAGAGCGAAGTGCCCAACGCGCCCAACAATCTCCGAAGTAAGTCCAACCCTCCCCTGCCCCCCCCCCAAGTACTACGTTTTCTTATTTCCTCTGCCTCCGCCTCACCTCCACGTCCCTGATCCGCTAGGGAGTCGTGAGGTTTTTTATCAGTGCCACGAGGGGTCCGGGGCCGCTATCGTCATTTTTCTTTTTTTGTTTCCTTCATGTCTCATTAGATTGCGCTTGACCGCAATCTCTCGACCATCTGGTTCCCACCAGATCAGTCGGGATCGGTGCGTCTGCCACCCATGGCCGATAAAACCCTACGACTTTTGGCCCTACGACCTGCCTACAGGTCTCTTTATCTCTCTCTCTCTCTCTCCCTGTCTCTCTATCTCTTTCTAACTAATTAGTTTAACTAATTAACTAACTAAATAACTAATTAACTAACCAATCAACTATAACTCGCACGGGATTGATATCTATCTGGATGACATACAATAACAGCGTATTTTGCCGATTTTACCGAATCCGCGCCCTTTAACGTCGCATCATCGATCCACGTCCGACCCGCTCTTACTTCTGACATCTTATTTATTATATATATATATATATACACATATATACGATTTCAGTAAAAAGTCATGGAAACTGCATTAAAAGTAAAGAGAAAGACCTGGATCCTTGATGCTCGGCCATTTAACTTTCGCTACTCTCTGTTTTCATTACCATTACCATTACACCATTAACAATGATGTCTTTGAATACGTTCTTGTTTTTTTTTTTTGTATTTTTTACTTAATCATCTTAACTCCGTACGTAATATTTTTGATACTTAACAAAATGGCAGTAGACGGAGCAGCTATCGTTTTATTTATTTATTTATTTATTTATTTATTTATTTATTTATTTACATCCGCTGCGTAAGAGGCTTTTTTTCAATGCTGGGGGCCGCGCATACGGGCCGCACTCACACATGCAAGCAAGCATTTATGAGCATCGCAGTCGCACTAAATCCCCGATCCCTTTTTTCTTTAAAAGCACCTCGGTAATTGTGACGTATATATATATATTATTTATCACGTGATTGATTGGAGATCCGTAACGTTAAAGCAAAGCTACGAAAGATAAAGAGAGAAGGCAAAGAATCGCACTCGCGTAAGAATCGGCGTCGCACGACAATTATCCATCCATTATAAGAGATGCATTATTTTCTTTAGCCAAAGCAATGTCAGATTCAATATCTGTGTGGTGGGGACCACCGAAAGATCAAAGTATCAAAGTAAGGGGCTACGTTCTTACTTGGGGTAAAGGCATTCCTGACGAATATAAGAAAGTCTTGGATGGTAAACAACGTTATTATCTGATCGACAACTTAGGTAATTTTGCTCACATACTCTTAATTGTTGTTGTTGTTGTTGTTGTTGTTGTTGTTGTTGTTGTTGTTGTTGTTGTTATTGATGCTGTTTATTAAATGCTGTTCGCTGCTGTTGTTGCCGTTGCCGTTGTCGTATTTTTTATTTTTTTTTTTTTTTATTTTGTTGTTATTGTGTTTGTTGCTGCTCGTGTGAATGTTGATGAATTTGTTTTTGTTTTTTTTTTTTTTTTTTTTTTTTTATTTTACCGCAACTTGCTATACTTACTTACACGAACGAGACTTACTGTATTCGTGTTTGCATAAGCACGCGTAGAGAGTTAATGCACGTTATTACAAGCAAGCACGCACGCACGCACGCACGCACGCACGCACGCACGCACGCATGCACGCAGCGAGAGAGAGAGAGATGAGAGAGAGAGATGAGAGAGAGATGAGAGAGAGATGAGAGATGAGAGATGAGAGAGCGGACGGAAATGACACCTCTTATGATATTGTTATTGCAGAGCCGAATTCCGATTACGTGATAACGTTGCGGGCGAAGAACGAGGCCGGCGAAGGCCTGCAAGTGTACGAAAACGTTAAGACAATCGAAAGGCCGACATCGGAAAGCGCCGCACCTTTGACACCGCCAGTCGGCTTGAAAGCCATAGTGCTCTCATTCAGTACAGTGGTACTCTACTGGACGGATACGACCCTCTCGAAGAACCAGGTGCGCTTTCCTGCCCGCAGATCGTAATCGGGGCACCAGCCTCCCTTATCTTATCACATTATCACCCTCTGATGCTCCAGGTCCACCCATCCCTCCATCCACCGCTACCCATCCCCCGCTCCCATTGACCACCCCCGTAGCAAACAGCAACAATCTTAAGAACCGATTAAACAATGGCCAATGATTTATGAATTCTAGTACGTGACGGACAATCGCTATTATATCGTACGCTACACCTCGTATCACTCGAGCAGTAATCAGCGATACAAGTATTACAATGCGTCCGACCTCAACTGCATGATTCACGACTTGAAACCCAACACCGAGTACGAGTTCACAGTGAAGGTCGTAAAGGTACGAGGGGTCGGGAGGGGGGGGGTGAGATCAGACACATTTGTTCGGTGCCGTAAGCCAAGATTATTAACGATAATGATGTTATCAGGGTCGGCGAGAGTCACCCTGGAGCATGGTCGTCTTCAACAAGACGATGGAGGTGAAGCCGGCTTCTTCACCCCGGGACCTGAGCGTCCAGAGCATCGACGAGTACCCAAAGTCGGTCCTCCTCCGCTGGTTACCACCCAAGCAGTCCAACGGCGAGATTAACGGCTACATAATATCCTATACGACGGACAATACGAAGAACGATAGGGACTGGAAGGCGGAGGCCGTCGTAGGCGACAAAACCGAATACGTCCTCTCGACGGAGCTCCAGCCCAGCACGACCTACTACTTCAAGATCCAAGCGAGGAACACGAAAGGCTACGGGCCCTTCTCCATCACCGTCTCCTACAAAACTCTAGAGAGTACGGACCCCTTACCATTTTTTTATTACCTCGCCTCGCCTCGCCTCGCCTCGCCTCGCCTCGCCTCGCTTGCTAGTGGCGGTCTTTTCTCTCTCTCTCCCTCTATCTCTATCTCTCTATCTCTATCTCTCTATCTGTATCCCTGTATCGCTGTAGTTAGCAACGTCCAGCCTCGACTAACGCTTACTACACCAACGTGCCAAACATCCTTTATACCCCGTAGACACGTCGAAGCGCGGCTCGATGCACGAATGGCAGATTACACGCGTGACGTTTACATTTAACCCTTTCGTTTTACAGACGGCCGAGGGCTATCGTACATGCTCATCTACCTGATAGTCGGCTGCTCGATTTTGGTCCTCACCGGCATATCCGTCGTCTTCGTCTTCGTCTGCTGTCGGCGCGGCTCCGACACCCCGGACGGCAAGAAAGGGTAACACAATCATAATAATAATAATAATACATCGAGGGTCCTCGCTCCTCGCTGGGAGCAGGGCGGCGACCCGGCGTATTTCTCATGCCCTTACGCTTGAAATGACGTTTCCAGCTACCTCAAGGATAACAACATCAAGACGAACATCAAGCCCCCGGATCTATGGATTCACCACGATCAAATGGAACTGAAAGCCCTGGAGAAGAACCTGGGCAACGGGGAGACGTTGGCGGGCGCGACGACCAGCAACACCTTGCCCAGGTCCGGCAATTCCGAATACAACCAGGAGAACGTTCACGGCAACTCCAGCTCACTCGACAAGCGCACTTACATACCAAGCTACATGGGTACGTGTGGCTTCGAGAGCAACACACTTACACACCACGTATTCTTTCTTCTTAGACGTTTTGTTACTATAAATCTTCCGATTGTCGAAACTCTCTTTCAAGATTTTGAATCAATCTTGAATGCCAAATGCCAACCGAGAACATTGATACACGCGATGTCAACGATTCTCTTTTTCTTTTTCTCGCCAATAAATAATAATAAAGCGATTTGTCGTAAGCCGCGCAGTAAGAGAAAGTCTCACGGAAAGCCATAAAAACACCATTTGTCCGACATACTTGCGCACTGCCGTTACTCCTCCCCCCACCCCCCAATCTCCTAGACTCCAGCAAATTCGAAACGTAGTGTTATGATTATTATTTTAATTTTTTATCCTTGGTTTCTTTATTTACCGAACACCAGACAAGGGCGACGATAAAAGCTCAACGTTGAGCAGGCAACACAGTCGGGGGAGTCACAAACCTAAACTCATTACACTTCCAGTTGACAGTAGTGCACCAATGCACCAGCGTAAGTAGTCAGCCAGATCATATTGCGTAAAGCTTGGTCGGATAAAATCTCCGTATAATTACAGTACGTGCCAACGGCGTCTCGGCTTAACTCTCTCTCACGCTCTCTCTCTCTTTCTCTCCCTCTCTCACGCTCTCTCTCTCTATCACTCTTAACGGTCGTAACGATAACAATGATAAATAAATAATGCTTTTTGCGCGGACGTTCGAGGCATGTGAATATCCGTCTCATGTACGAATACGAATACGTGCTTTCAGCTATAGCGACGGCAACGCCGATCGTCAACAGCAGCATGTCCCAGCAGACGATTCACAGCTCGTGCTCGGACGTGCCCTCGATACGGCAAAACTATCCGCGCAACGTGGCCCAGTACAGTCTCAGCCGAGCCCACATAACGTTGGAACCGACTCCGGAATCGAGTCCGGACTCCTGTAACTTGACGAGCACTTACGAGCCCCTTCAGACTCAGGTAAGCGAATCCGGGCCGGATGGCTAGCCCGGTACCAGAGATCCTTAACTTAACTTACCAGAGAAACGAAATATTATTAGTTGTACAGCTCGGGTGGGGCCCAGTCGTATAACGCGACCTCCCAATACGCGCCGAGCTCTTACGGGGAGAGCGGCCAGTCGTCGAATAGCTGCGCCACCAGTTCCGAGAGCAACGGCGGTGCCAAGCGACTCCAGGGTCATCCGCTCAAGAGCTTCAGCGTCCCGGCGCCCCCGCCTCAGTCTGCCCCGTCTACCCCGGCTCAGCAGAAACACGGAGGTGCGATATCGTTCGTTTGTCCCGACGGTGGTGCCTGCGCCTACCCACCTCTCCCAGGATCGTTACGAGCACCTCGTCCTTACTTATTACTCACTCTGATCCTTTCGTCTTTTCAGTTTCCCAAGTTACGGTGAGACCGACCATTTCCGGGAGCCCTTATAAAAAGTCGACGGGCTCGAGTCAATTGATAAAGAACAGGCTTGCCTCGGTTACAAATACAAATCACACTGCCGAAGAGATCGAAAGGCTAAAGGTAAATATTGACCGTATTTGTCCGTTGGAGCGCCCCGCCCCGTCTCTTAATAATAAGCTTGGTTTAACTAATGGTTTCTTTTTTCTTTTCTATTACTATTACTATTACTTTATTTATTTATTTAATTTATTTAATTTATTGATTTTGCAAGCGGCGTTCTCTCCCTGGTTATTCCTTTTCGAAACCAATCACAAAGCGACTATACTGAACGTTTCACAATGTACTGTGGTGGGTCTGCGTAACGATACGCTCGCTCTTCGTTATCGTAAATATTTCTTAAAGCTAATTCATAATCGTCGTTGT
Organism: Ceratosolen fusciceps; assembly: GCA_018883505.1. Taxonomy (NCBI): domain Eukaryota; kingdom Metazoa; phylum Arthropoda; class Insecta; order Hymenoptera; family Agaonidae; genus Ceratosolen; species Ceratosolen fusciceps. The sequence goes on from RCIC01000026.1 coordinate 2,554,875, forward strand.
TCGCCACGAAGGACGGAAGCTTTCAGTATAGTCTCGGTTTGTGTGAAAAAGTTGAATCTTTTTTATTTTTTATTTTATTTTAATGGCCTGGGTTTTTACAACTAATTCAACGAGATAAAGAAAAGGATGAAAGAGGCGTGATCAAGTGGCTTTGGCAATAACGTTTTGAGTGATCCCTTTCTTTCCGCAGCCATCGTACAGTACCGAAGAGCTGAACCAGGAGATGGCGAACCTAGAGGGACTCATGAAAGACTTGAACGCCATAACCGCATCCGAATTTGAATGCTAAGAGTGAATTCCTATAAAGCACGTGCCATCCTTATAAACCGGATAGACTGCATAAGCTCGAATCGTTGATTTAAAACAATGAAAGATATTTAATACGTAATAACAATAATAATTGCTGTTGCTGTTGTTATTATTATTATTACATTAAGAGAGCGATCGAGAGGACGAACGAGAGCAGTTTGCGAAAGATCGGATTTTTCATTCCCTTAAAGAAAAGCAAAACCAATATTATTAATAGTAATAATATCAAAAAAAAAAAAAGAAAAAGAAAAAGAAGAAGAAGAAGAAGGAGAAGGAGAATAATAATATTAATAATGATATTAATCGTAATAATAATTGCATGAAAACGAAAAACTGTCACTCTAGTCGTTGTCTCTAAAGCTGCCCTGGCATGATTAAGGAGCACTGATATTGAGTTTTGAACGTGGCTTGGCTTAACGTGAAAGCTATAACTAGACGGCCAAACGCTAATTCACGCGTACATGCGCATAGAGAACCCGCAACGTCACACTTTCTCTATATAACTTTATGCATGGTTTGGTTTTTTTTTTTTTTTTTTCTTTCAATGCGAGAGGGGGAGAGAGAGAGAGAGAGAGAGAAAAAAGAACGAAAACGTGTCGTTGTTGCAGCTGAGCTCGAGCGTCGATTTACCTTAAACAACGGTTATCGAAGGATATCGACGCCACGTTTCTCCCTCCTAGTCGCGAGCTCTGTCCACCGAATTAATGGAGGAAATTAAAAGCATCCAATCGGCCATTAAAGTAATGGTAGTAGACGCGGAGTGATTACCAAGTGTAAATGCATCGAGCCTAACGACAGCGTAACAACGTCCTTCACGCACAACAACTCGATGCTTTTAGTATTTTCTTGACGTTTGTTAACTGCTCGCGAGGACGGACGAGAGAGCATTTTCGTTATTTTGTAATCGGACGATCCTCCATTAGCGACCAATGGACAAGCTAGCCGATGGGCACCCTCGATGGACGATCATCCGGCCAAGAGAAGAAGGAAACGTGCGTTCGTCCAAGCAGCTCTAAATCTTTGATAAATCGTCTTGGTGCGCTCCTGGTTAATGGGGGTCAGAGCTCGGTAAATAAGATACAAGCGTAATTGTCCGATCTACGATCCGAGCTGTGCCCTAGGCGATGATGACGTGCGCGGTGCTAGCCGTCTATGCGATTTGTATAATTCATGTTATCGTTTACCGAGGAGAGATTGTTTAGGCGATTGAAGGGCTCAAGGACACTGCGTGCAAGCTCCATAACCAGTTGAATGAAAAGGATCCATGCGTGGAATTGCTCCTCGAAATGCGAGACCGATGCCAGTATATGTATTAATTAATTAGTCCATTGACGAAAATCCATTGTTACTATAGCATTCATTGACTCTGATATTTCTTCTTGATAACGTAGCTGGCAAAAAAAAAGAAGTAAAAAAGTAAAAAAGAAAAAGGAATCGCAAGCTAATTATGAAGTTCTTCTTTGTAATTGGTAGGATTGAAGTCTCGCCAATAACCTCGGAGCCGCTACGTCAGCATAATCCTTTTAATCTTTAATAAATTCAACGATTTAGCCGTTTACAAAATTATGTAATTTTCACTGCGAGGCAGAGTCGTGTCCTCGTCTTGTATAGTAAAGTAATGTCGGTAAATATTGATGGGAAAAGGATGCGTGATCGTCTGGGCAGCGCTGGTAGCTTAAGCGATTGCTCGGCGTCCCTTCGATACAGAGGTTTTATTGGCAACGGGCAATGAATAGTGCAAGGGGTGGGCCATTTATTTATTGTCGGCGTGCAATTTATTGCCCCATGGCGTCGTTTATGGCTGCGAACTTGGCCTTAAAAATTCCGATGCGTACTGTTAGGCTGCTGCTTGGCTTTTCTTTTCTTTTTTCCTCTTTTTTTTTTTATTTATTTATTTTTTTTGATAATATATATATGTGTGTGTGTGTGTGTGCGTGCGTGCGTGCGTGCGTGTGCTTGAAGCAACTCGGCCGAAAAATTCCGTTATATATACATGCGTGCATTTTTTTGTTTCATCATCATCATCATCATCATCATCATCATCATCATGAAGTTAGTCGTCTAGTATTATGATCTCATTGGATTAAAAAGAAAAACAATTGTTTATTAGAAAAATAGCGTTGTTGTTATTATTGTCGGTCATCGAGTGTAGATGTAAAAATAAAGTTAGGCCGCTTGAGCGTATAAATGTGCGTTGCCTGAGACTTGAGTTGAGGTAGTTTAGTTTGGCTTCGTTGTAAAATAAAATTCTGTATAATAAATGATAGGAAAGGAGGCCAAACTTTACATTAAAAGGGGGGGAAAAAAAAAAAAAAAGAAAGAAAAAAAGTTGAGTATTATTAACAAATAATCGCGGATAATTTCATCTCTCACTCGTGCATGTAAATGTAAGCTTTAGTTTGTACGCTTAATGAACAGATCTGTATTAGTTACTATCAAGAATATTTTATTTTTTTTTTTTTTTTTTTTTTATCGTTTCGTTTTAATTTAACTCTACGACGGTCGGGGAGACATTTTACATAACATTATATGAAAGATATTTGTATAAAGTTTACAAAGGTAAACGCAAGATATAATTGTTTTTACACTTGGTACGTGGTAGGCGATCGATGTTAATTGCTACCTTAGTTAGCTAAATAAAATTATTACGAACGTATTAGTTTTTATGAGATTCGATACTTAATTGAAGTTAATTGAAACAATTAATCAACGATCTAATGATAAATATGATTAATAAAGGATTCTCGTAAGTCTGTGTCGTAGTATATCGCATAATTATTTCCGAGTGCTAGGTATTTTATATTTTTGTACAGCTCCGTGCGAATAATTACACATAAGCGAATGTATAATTATATATAATCCAGACAGATTGCTCGAGTTCTTTTTCGAAGTACGCGAATTGCGAAGCAAGTGCTTTTTTTTTTATATATATATAACTGTAAGAACAAATGACTGCCATGTCGCGAGTGAATTAATAAATATCCGCCGAGGATTAACTCTTACAAGACAGCGTAATGTAATGTATAATTTTAATTAAATGCAACACCAGCCTCGTATCATATAATCTTACGTCAACACTGCATCGATTGCATTTTTACACTTTTAAACCTTGGTATTTTATTGAACGTTTTTAACACGAGAGAGACCAATTTTGTAAATATTTACAGTGTCGAGGGAAGTTTTTCAGGGCGATGATGATTTTAAAAGGAACACGAAAGAAAGAAGAAATTAAAAATTCCCGATTAGCGATAATCACAATGATAAGTCACACGAATACATAAAAGCGGTACACAATATTGTATACTCGTGCCTACAAACAACAAGACTGTGCATTTTTCTTTTCCCTCGCGTATATCGAGTGCGACCGCTTACATTAATTCATATTGGACACATTAATCATCGCCATAAGTACTTTTAAACAAACGAACAGTAATAAAAAAAAAAAAAATCTTACTTGACTGGCACAGTTCGTTTAAACTTATCTCTACGTCAATAAAAAGTGTTTTTCTTTTCTTCACTTTTAACAAAAAGTTTAGTTTATTAAACGATCATTTAGTGATTTTCTGAAATATAATTTCATTTTGTAATTACGGATGTCAATTGAAGATTTATTGTAAATGTACTTCTGAAGTACGTTGGTAAATTTTTATCTATTGACGCGAATGCTCTGATCGGCAGTTTAGTAGTATTTGTTTACCAGGTGATAATACTCGTTAAAACAGAATAAGGAAAATACATTTCAATTGTCGAGAACGAATTGTGTCGGTGTGTGTGTGTGTGTATCTGAGCGAGAGAGAGAGAGAGAGAGATTTATATATCGAGAATGTAAAAATGTCTCAATACGTACAAAGTAAAGGTGAAAATATTAAAGTCTTACCGTTTTTAAAGAAATGACGAAATGAAAAATTTAACAAGGAATAACATACGCATCTTTTTTTTTTTGTTTTTCTTATAACGGGCCTAGGAAGCGCACGGGCCTATGTTTTACCAGAAAAGTATAAAATTAGTCTAGTTGCATACTCATCTATCTACAATTATAATTATTTATTGAACCGAGTAATAATACGCGGAGAGCAACTAAACGACGTTCGTAAAAGTTTCAAAAGTTCAATTCGCTTGATAGTAACTTTGCTACGCGAAAAGCAGAAGAGGATATTAGTATTTAATAAATAAATAAATAAAGAATAAAAATAAAAATAATAATGTAAACTATACAAATAAAACAAAACAAAACAAAACAAAAAAATACAAAAAAATATGAACAAAAATGCGGAGGGGAGGGGAGTTCGGGACGAGGACGTAGCGGTACGGCTTCCTCTCTAGCCCCCCCCCCCTCCCAATTAACGATCAATCGTAGCCTAGACTAATAATGTACATAAAATAAGAACGCACCACATTTTATAAGTAATCGACTATTTATATACGTATATATATATATATATACACATATATATATATATAGCCACGTAATATTATTATTATTATTATATTATAATTATAATTATATTTGTACAATATAAAATACGGCCATCCCCCGAAAGCATTCATTAAAAGACGTGTGTGATAATATTTGTAAAACATGATATATCTAATAAAGGATCCTAAGTTCTGTATAATTTGCCAACTCGTCCTTCGTTCCGTCCGATCTGCATTTTCTTCTTTCTAAATACTCGTCTCGATACAAGTATAATATAATGCAAGAGGTGTAATAAGGGTTTTCTGGGTATTGCCGACTGAAGCCGTGGCACCCACCGGCTTGGGAGAAAAGTTGATCCAAGTGGGACCGCGAGTGCCGATAAGCGAGGGATCGCTAGTATCTCCTTTAACGTTATACCAATGGTTGGCTCACTTGGCTAAAAGGAAATGGTTTTGGGGAAACCGTCTCGATTACTAAACCAATACGCGGGCCATTCGTTGACGTCCATGCGGTTCCGGATAACGAAGGAGACGTCCATAGTCATGCGGCAGAAGTCAATGAACGAGGGTTACGCGGGGGACTATAGAAAGAAAGAAAGAAAGAAAGAAAGACAAGAATATGAATCGTCGGCCCTCGTATTTTCTAATTATTTCGAATTAAATTAACGTCAGGTTGTGAGCGTGAGATATGTGCGGGCGGGGGGAGGGGAGGGGCGAAATACGAGACCGTGGGATGGTGGATGGAGGAGGAGGAGGAGAGACGTAATCGTAAGGGAAATTCATGAGATTACGTGGGAGAGCGGAAAGGATTCTTATGCACGAATAATATTGTATTGATATTCTTTGGAATGTAGGTAGGTAGGCTGAGTGTGGGAGGGGAGTTGTGACGGGAGTGGGACGGGTAAACGACAGGGAGTAGTCGAGATCTCGAGACCGAGGGATGACTCGGATTACACGCTCTCGAACTTGTTGCCCGATCAACGATCCCCTAATAAGACAAAAAAAAAAAAAGTAGTCCTCGAGCAATAAGAGGATAATCGCTCGATAATCCTGACGTGGACGTCTTTAGAAAGCGCGCACCTATCACCCTGATCGACGAGATCCGGAAGTAATCCCTCCCCATCGATCCGTTGCCCCGCCGACTTTTCCCTCCGACCGACGTTTACTTCCAACCATCGATCGCTCGCCTCCTTAAAGACCATTTAAAAAAAGACTCGGACGAACGAACGTTCAAGTGCCATTATTTATATAAAAAAAATCTACCGACATTCGAATAAGACCATCGCTATCCATCGGAGCCGTAACTTAAAATAATAACAAGGATAGCGAGGATAACGATATAAAGAGAGAGAGAGAGGGGGGGGGGGGAAGCCTACCTTTGTTGATTCGTATTCAATCCTTTGTTTTAGCGATCGAGCGCTTCCTGCTCTTGAAGCTTCTTCATCGTTATGCTAATCGATTGTGGCCTTGAACGTTGTTGGGAGCGCGGAGATGGCGCGACCTTAATCCGAGTTGGGTCACCGGCGCTTCCCTCCTATTAAACAACCCGACCCAATGACTCTAACCTCGAGCTACCACCTCGAGCCAACATTCTCATAGCCCTACCCAGTCCCAATAACCTCCCAATAACCTCCCAATAACCCCAGCCATTTTTATTCCAGACGTTTTATAACAATTGATATAACCAAGGTTTCAAAAGACATCAGTAAGCCTCGTTATTCGCTATTACACGCGTACGTATGAATATTTACGATTTATACAATCTTTCCAATAACCCCAATAACCCCCCAAAATGCACTCGGCTCGCCCGTTTGTTCTATTTATTACATCCGATGTACTTCTTGTTCGTTAAAGGGGTTATTATTGGGGAATGGCGCGTGACCGTAATATTTTATTTTACGTCCATCACACGATCAATTACGCACGCAAACATTCGATTTCAGCCTCATTACGTATTCCCTATTCATTTTACGAAAAACATTCGATAGTTCGATAGGGCCGGCTATCGCTTAATATTCTTTTACCGTTTTCCCCTACTCTCCATTATTATCTATCCTACCCTATTATTATTATTATTATTATTATTATTAAGCATATTGTCTAGTTGCGAGAGAAATTTGTAAAATTTGTCATTTTATTCATTGAGTACTGAAATGACTATTGTTGATAACCAATGTGCGCCTGTAATTTTATTCTCAATAATTGGTATTGTTTTTTTTTTTTTTTTTATACCTGAGAAGATATCGAATGTCCTGCGTAAAACAAGCATTTCATTTCAAACGAGCCCCGGATTCTTAATTACATTCGTACGGATTTATATATATATACAATACATCTCAACGTAGCTTATATATACATCAATCGATCGATTCTGAAAACGTATGATTTTCCAAAGGCTTTTTAAATTAATACTTATTCACTCCACTGTTCATTCGTATGAACATATAAGCTGGATTTATTATAATTACCTTCCAATTACTAACCTATTTATATATTATATATTTATTTATATATTTAAGAACGTATTCCAGTCATTATAAAAGCCTGCGAACAAATTATTTTTCTGTGCTACTAGTACTCTCTCTCTCTCTCTCTCTCTCTCTCTACTCTTCCATTTTCATTTACCTACCTGTTAAACGTATGCATCCTGTCTTTTCTACGAGTGTGACAACTCATTTATCTCAAATTATCTATTAATTTTTTATACATTTACACATTTATTATATAACCGGTTAAATATTTAATACTAATTTATATATAAATAAATATTCTATGGACATTTCGATATTTTTACTAATTTACGTACGTACATCTTTGGCATTTATATCGTAAGATATAAAATATATTCAGACCATGTTGTTACGTCTCCTCACAAAATACCCATCATGTCGTTATCTATCCTGTCGGCATTACGACAGCTGATCCTTGTCTTGCAAAACTTACGTTATCAAAGGGTCGAGTCACCCAATAACCCCAATAACCCTCTTTAGAGTGACCGCCGTACACTATTCCTCCCCCCCCCCGCCCCGAGATAAAAACTTCAAAGAATAAGTCGAAAAAACAATTTCTAGCGCAATAAGATCTGATTATTGAGTGAAAATAACTATATGATTAAAAAACTAACCATAAAGAAGAGAAGGGAGGAAATAAAAACATATTTAAATAAAATAAACTGCAATATTAAGAATAATATTTAGTAAAAGTATTTAGGCGTACGAATGTGAAACGAATTACATAGCTAATGACGAAACTCTTTTCGACTCCACGAGTCCGTACGTATTCTAACCCAGCGCAATAACCTTTGTACCCAACAACACCTCGGAGTCCGGTTTAGTTGTACTTGTCCCCTGTCACTATCATCACCACAATAAAACGATCATTTCTTAATAAACCGCGAAGTGCAGTTGTTTAAATCCCTTTTCCCTTTTTTGTGCGCCATCCGCGACGTGTTCTCGTGCATCCGGGACGAGAGAGAGGAAGGAAGAAGGTCACATATAACTTACTCAAATACTTCTTCACGTCATCATCATAAAGGTAAGTCCATTCAATTTATCCTCATTTAAATTCCCATGCAACTACAATCGCAGTATAGGTGGTTCTTACTATTTGGCAATATTGGCTCGAGCCCGTTAGCTATTAAGAGTAATAAAATCTAAAAAGGCTAAAAAGAGGGAGCGAGGCATCTTTATTTCTCAGGTGAGGAAAGACTCCCTTTTAAAACGTTGGATTCAAACTCGGCGCGTGAACCGACGTAACAATGTACTTAAATATATATATATATATATATATTTAATTTATATACTATGAAATTTTCCAATTCCCTTTAGGGTATTTATAAATTTTTAAAAATCAAGGAGACCAAATTTTTCTCGTTCGTCTTTACTTTCAAGCTTATTCTCCGTATTCTATTGGTTTCATAAATTCTGTTTGACAGATTTACCTCAGCGTTAAAAATATTAAATAATAATGATTCCATTGGCTTCGCGCCAATTTAGGAAGAACGAAAAATAAAAATTCTCAAGGGTAAATTTGGATGAAAAATAGCATATTATTTATTGAAAGTCGAAAATAATTACTTACAATTAACATTGAGATTGTAAATGGTGTGCTGCAGCCCAGGCCATTTCGGTACAGGTATTACGTACCTTTCGTCATATTGAACAATCACGATTGTATTGAAGGAAAAAATGCATTGAAAAGGTTAGCTTTCGTTGAATTTTACGGATAATGAGAGTGATTAGGTTTTGTGTTTTGAAAGGATAAATAAAAAGACCGAATCGCTTCACGTGATGATTTTTTCTTTTTTTGTATTTACAATTATCTTTCCATCTACTGTATTTTTATAATACAAAAGAGTAGTGTACTAATATTATATATAATATACATTAGAATTTGCGAGAGAATAAATAATAATAATAATAACGCTTTTCATGCAGTAGAGGATAAAAGTAAAGGGGGAAAACGCGTACTGTTCGCTTATAATTAACCGTCTGAAATTATCATTACCATTACAATTAATATTACTCTACACGATTATAATTATAATTACTATTGTTATTGTTGTTATTTGTTATGATTATGATTATTAATGTTTAAGAGGACTCCACAAGAGTCACGCGTTAATGTCGCGATCATGTCGGTATAACGACGATCGCTTCAAAAAAAAAAAAAAAAAAAAAAATGTACAATTGTCATTATTAACTCCGCAGCAGAAGACATTATAGAGTTTACGGCCTAAGGGGTATGCATTACATTTCATTCGCTATGTATTATTTACTTTTTTTTTTCTTCTTCTTCTTCTTCTTCTTCTTCTTCTTCTTTCATTACTCGTTCGCTTAAAGAAATTTCGTTAAATTACGTAGGATCGATTACAATAATCTGCGAGAAAGTTTCTTTGAAAACTGCCCTTTCCCTGGCTGACCAACGATATACGATAGATAGATCACGCACGCGTCCACGACAGGATCAGGTTATTGGGGAATTACACGAAGCACTTGCGCTCAATTGGGCAATGAAAAATTTACCCTCCCCCCCCCCCCCACTACTACTACAATAAAATCGTAGAAAACTGGTTAAAATTAATTAACATTTAATTACTTTGGTTCAATATGAATGTTTCTTAGAGAGAGAGAGAGAGAGAGAGAGAGAGAGAGAGAGAGAGAGAGAGAGAGAAGCGGCTCCGCTGGGAGTTGTGCAAAGTTATTGGGGTTATCTATCGTATAGTAAATTATATCCACAATCATAACTTATTAAACCCTATTATAATTATGAACAATTAGGATTCTATTACGATAAGTAAGTGGTTGTTGTTGTTGTTGTTGTTGTTGGGGCGGGGGGGGGCGGTTTCATTTTCATTCGGGGGCCACTTCTCTCCATTAGTGCTATCTGTGGTCCTATCGATCATCTCTACATTTAATAGGCAAAAGGTAAAGGAAGGGGGGGGGGGAGGGCGAGGGGTACGTAAGGGCGAAAATATCCAGTAATCTTTCAAAGAAACTGTTCCATCGACAATTATTATTCTCATCGCGCGCGCTCTCTCTCTCTCTCTCTCTCTCTCGTATCTGCGTATGTCTTGTACCTATCGCAGACCCTAAAAAGGAAGCGCGTACTGAAAATTTACAAAAACGTCAATTACTATATTACAAATGTAAAGGTAAATGATACCTAGACGCCTAGAATTACAAACTAATAATCGCCGCGTGATGTATTTCAGCGCGGTCGGTCTCTACGAGCACGTAACGAACAAGGGCTTCGATTAAGGGAGAAGAAGAAGAAGAAGAAGAAGAAAAAATACAGCCGCGGGTAGTAGAAGGGCGGGGGCGGGGGTGAGGAGCGATTATCCATCGCTTAGAGAAATGTTTGTCGCGGAGAAAAAAAAGCTTGCGATAATCATTGTCGACCGCTCGAGCTTATCGACCGAACGCAACGGCAAAATACCCTCCTCTCCGGATATCATCATCCGGATATTGTTTTACATTTCGTAATTACGCGCGATAAATAAAAGTCCACCCCTGTTAATTACGCACTCGAACGTAAGCTCTCTCTCTCTCTCTCTCTCTCTCTCGGGGCGTACACGCGAGCGCAATACCTCGCGTCCAAAGACTCGCGCGCGCGCACACACACACACACACACCACACAAACGCAGGAGGTTTAGCAAATAACCCAAAGTATAGCCGTCGTCGTGCACAACACAATCTCCTCGACTGTATAATCAAAAGAACTTTACGTTGCAGGAATGGAAATTGGCTCGGCCTCGCTCGACAACCTGAGATAATCGTCGAGAGGAGTATCAATCGAGGCTCCCGCCCACGTGACGCGGCAACAGTCGCCCCACATTCGTCTCGGACATGATCCAAGAGACATGGCACGAGACGACGACGACGACGACGACGACGACGAAGATAAGACACGGATAAAAGAGTTCGCGAACCTCCTGCCTGACCGATCCAGGCACGCATAGTCCAGCTATTTTTTGTTTTTCTTTTGTTTTTGTTTTTGTTTATATATATATATAAAGGTCCGCGTTCATCTATTCGACGTATCTATCGTATGTAAATGGTAAAGAATGTCCGGTCTCGATGAAGAATCGAGGGACCTAATTGTGATACAACACAAAGAAAGAAGTCGTTTCCGTGACTTCTTCCCCTTTCCTCGTTTTACCTAACCTTAACACGTTCCCTACCTCCCTAATCTATCTGAGCTACATCTGAGCTCAGAGGTAAGTAGCTGTACGATATGTTCCCGTAAAAATAATTTACTATGAATGATATGATGCGCGACGTAAGGCGAACATGCCAAGAGTACTATTATTACGAGGGATTACGAGGGATCAGATACCATTTCAGATACGATGATTTCTAACACCCATCGAACGGCTAATTATAACTATCGTCTAACGTTTGGCCGGCCACGCATGTAGAGACAGTTTACAGTCGTTTCACGGTAAAAGGAGCAGAAAATAGTAGAAAAGAAGTAGCCGCGAGTATCGGTATCGTTCGATTGTATCATCTTTTTTTCCAGGACCTTCCGATACCACGTGATCGTCTAAATATTCAAAGGTAAATTACGATTGCTGGAGGAGCGAAGTCGAGGGAAACGCTACCAGTTTTCTCAGTATTCTCCAAGTCACGGAGTGACACTTGAATCCGAAGGACTCGGTGCCCGCCCATCTACGGGTACAATAAACTCCTCGAAATAACCGGGTAATAAACGAAAAAAAAACAACCAAGGCTTTATCTATCTATGCAATCGGTTAGAAATTTCACTAAGAAAATCACTTTACACACTTTTCTCCTCGTCCCCCCAATTGATTACCAATTGAAATCGCTGAGAGAAACCAATGCTGAATGTATATAAAAAAGTAAAAAATGAATACTGCTTCGAGTAAATCATAGACCTGGACGTACTTCGCCGTCAGAATGAATCCTTCCTATCACAATTAATCCAGTAACGCTTTTATTTATTTATCGATGGGGCGGTTCACTCGCGTCAGGTATCAATCACGAAGGTTAAGAAGAATAATAATTCAGCCGAACGAACGAAGGAACGAAGGAACGAACGAGTGAGCAAGTATCCGCAAGTATCGCAAGTATCGCAAGCAGCAGAGTTGGTAAAACTTGTAGATTGAGCCAATATAACCTTATTATTATAAATGTATTTGCCCTCGTTAGTCAATGGACCATACCGTATCTAACGTGTATATCAATAAATGCTAAAGCGACTGCCGAGACCCTGGAGTTAGCCACAGCTGCTTCCCAGGCAAGGAACTGAATTTTTAGAAATTTAATCACACAAGACTTGTAGATGGAGGCGTGAATCATTGTCTCTCCATCAGCATTGACTCCGTTAATCATCCAAGGCATCATCAAAACACGTGATTACTGACTAACACGTCCGCTACGCGAAAAATTCATTATTACCTTAAGTTATTTAATATACAAACAACCTCCCTCCCCCCCCTCTCTCTCTCTACGAATCGGTATTATCGGATTTATCCGTACGATTAGTTGAGTATTTGTATCAGATCATGTCTAATGTACAAGACAAAAAAGGGAATAATTAATAATAATTTTGGCGTACGTATACCTACGTACGAAGTTACAAATATCAATTTGTAAGCTTCGTACGGGAATGTTCGACGTGGGCGCTCCTCCTACCGTACGGGTTCTCACAACCTTCTTACGTGTATAATCCAAAAAAAAAGAAGAGAAAGCGATAACGCACTGACAATGTAGAGAGGGATGCGAATAGAATCCAGTTTGGCTGGTATTTCCCAAGAATAGCGATTGACTGGGAAAATTAATGAAATCATATCAACAGCAGCACCGAGTACATTTGCATTCTTACAATGTACCGATTTCAAATAAGGAATCACGTAATAGAGGATAACTTTTCAATGAGATGAGAATCCAATTGATCGGCATTTACAGTAAATTTCCTAAGGATTTAGTATAAAGATCTCTCCGGATTCGCATGAAAACGCATGAAAACGCATGAATTCTTAGCAATCGTCAGTCTAGTCAGGGTATATTCAGCACTCGTACAGAAAAACAACTGGGGAACAACAAGTGTGGCCACTTAATACAACGAATCGGGCAAGTATTTACGATAAAAACTCTACGAATTATGCGACTTGTAACGTTGCAGGCTGTTTATTACTCGTTAAAGATTTTCGTTCCAAAGTCATGTAAATGCACCTCGTTGGCTTTCGTTACGGGGGTTCGTTAAGTCATATACTCGTATTAGGCTGCGGATAATTCGAGGATTCGTCGATTCGGTAGTGGTCGCGCGACAAATAATAATTGGCACAAATGGCACAAATGGCGAAACGAGAGGAGACACTCGAGCGTCCCACCGTGGCCATATGAATATTAAAAATAATACAATCTCGGTAAAATGCAGTAAGTCGAGCGATGCGAGAGAAACGGAAATACCTCGAGGAAACATTGTGGGAAGGGATATTTTTTATTATTAAGAAGCATTGGGGGGGGAGGGGGGCAGAATGTATTTGTGGTTAAACGGTGAAAGAAATAAACAATAGTGATGATACACGGGTTAATGTTAAATGAAGTTATTATGCTTCATACTTATGAATGATTATTGATCGTAGATGGTTTGTTTAGAAGTAGAGGAAAACCGATCACAGGCGCTGATTGTTTGCTTAGACGCGGATAATAGCTAAATTATAAAAATATCGTCATCGAGTGCCGGCCGAAGTAATGGTCCGGTCGGGCTATCACTAGTGAAACGTAACGTTAATGCGATTACTCGTGATTTTTAGACCGAGGCGACGCGCACTGGAAGAAGTAATACAAGTAATAGAAGCAGGAGGAGGAGGAGAAAGGAAATGCCAGACGAAGGGGTCGTCAATCTTAACGTCATTGGCATTCAATCGATCAGTACAAAAGGAGGAGAGCTGGCAATGATTCGAGATAAAAAAAAAAAAACAACAACAACAACAACAAGAAAGAGCGTATATTGTTGGCGAACGCGCTGTATATTATTAATACTGTAAACGATTGAACCAAAGGCGTATAAAGTTACTTCTACATTGACAAGAGCGTCCAATCGATCGGGGATAGGGGATAGGGGAAAGAAAGAAAGAAAGAAAAAAAAAAAAAAAAAACGAGAGGAACGAGCTCAGCCGAGCCGAATCGAAGAATAATCTTGGGAGGAGGAGGAACAACAACAACAACAACAACAACAACAACAGCAACAACATGGCAGTCTATGGACTTCCGGAGACGCGAGAGTCGCCGAATAATCCGACTCGTCCAACACCCGGGACACGTTCGCGAGTCTCTACCTGCGCCGTATTCTTTATCTATGTCATTGGCTTCGAAGTTACAAGTAAGTCTACTAAGTAAGATTCAGTCCGGGTTAGCCTCTCATGCCGTTAACAATGCCGGGGGCAGCGGCTCGACTAATACAATACAAAAGGCTTTTTTCTTTCTTTTTTTTTTTTTACCCCCACTCTATCCAAGTGGATCTTTGATTTGACAAATCGTAATAAGCCTATTGCCGATAGTCGATAAACTGTCATTAGACGAGACATTAATTAACATTATTTATTAGCCCGCGCGCATCATCATCATCATCATCATCATCATCATCATCATTAATAATATTATTATTTATTATTATTAGTAGTAGTAGTAGTAGTAGTAAACAATGAATAACGGTCTAGTCGACAGAGCAGAACTGCGTTGAGAGGATAGGCGAGATTTTATTTTAATCTCACGGCATCCCGTCCCTCTCCCTCGATAATTTATAAGGAGAGGTCTTGTTGAATTAAATTTTCCGTAAAGCCAAATGATCGTGTCGACGGGGGGTCGGGGGTGAGGGCGATTCTAACGGAATATCCTACACAGTTTCTCGTATGGTTAATAAAGCACTAGGGGCGCGTATGGTACGGCGTGGGTGTGTGGGTGTGCACGTGATGCTTCTTTTCTTTGAAATTGACATGTGGAACGTACTCGCTGCTCGCTCTCGACCTTTGCTCGTACGAGTTTCTTCGTAGCTCGCGCGACCGCGAGAACGACGATATCAACGACGATATTATTATAGAAGATGACACGGGGCCCATTGGGTCCACTAATTACAGACAGACATTTAAAACCTCCGTCTTCTTATCAAATACTCGATACATCGATTGACGCTCTCTCTCTCTCTCTCTCTCTCTCTCGCTCTCATTCTCGTCCTACTATCCTCCTTATTATTATAAAACATCAAGAATATTTAAAAATCTAATTAACTCGACCTTTTATTTCATAATTTCATCGTTTCTCCTTCCATCTCTCTCTCTCTCTCTCTCTCTCTCTCTACTTTAGTTGACTCGTTAACATCTCGTACAGCTATATTGAAAAACTTTAGCTTTTTAAGGCTTCTTAATTTCATCCGTCTGTTGAGCATTTAAAATTTGACACCGTAATGCAAGATTCTTCGCGTACCTCGTACTTTTGTTATTTATTTATTTATTTTAAAAAAATCCTTATCAGCTTTCGTAAAAGGAATAATTTCGAAAATCTTTGGGGGGAATGTAAGAAAACAAGGACCGTAATAATGTGCACGTGCCGTCTCTCATATGCATATAAAATTAATTATCTAATTAGTTTTGTGTACATGTACAGGTGTAGTCAAGTCAATTTGTACAACTACAAATGTATTTAGCTTCTTTTTTTTTTTTTTTTTTTTTTTGTTTAGAATCATTATTTTTTTTTTATCCAATATTTTTTTATACAAATACGTTGTACTTTCATTCGTGTAATTCAATAAAAGCGTCGTCAAGCTTATCGTTTTATTATTTTATAGTATATATATATATACATATGTATATGCATATATATATATATTTTATATTTTTAGTTAATTGTGATTTTTAGAATATTATTGTTTACCGCCTAAACAATGGGTTTGTTTATAGAAACAGCGTGGCCTTTGTGATTAAAGGGTTAAAGGGACGCTGCTTTCTGCCAGCATAGCATAGCTCACGAAGACACAAATAAAATATATATATATATATATATCCTTCTTGCTGGTCTACAAGCGAGAAGATCTTTTTCTCAGTGCATTATCTCTCCGACGTTATTTCTTAGTCGTCTAATAAACTAATGATCATATTAGTATTAGTTTTTTTTTTCTCTTTAAACATGTACACGGGAACATTTTAAACAACCTTCATTGAATATTACGATATTATATTAAAATAGTCTTTCCTTTCTTGTCTCGGAATGAACTTTGGATTAGAAGCTGCTTATGTAAATTTAACTCTTTTTCTCTCTCTCTCTCTCTCTCTCTCTCTCTCTACAAGTATTAACTTAAAACGCTTAAATCCGTAATTTTTTTTCTTTATTTTTTCATTTTCTTTTTCTTTTCTCTCTTCTAGCTAATATACAATCTTAATGCGGACAAGGTAGATTGATTTATGATCTTAGCGATCGTTTAATCTTACGTTTAGTTTAAAAAGGAAATCGTAACGCATACAACTAAAAACAATTATAAAACTAATTGTATTCCTATTTTTTTTTCTTTTCTTTCAAATTTAAAAAAAAAAAAAAAAAAAAAAAAAAAAAAAAAAAAAAAAAAAAAAAAAAAAAAAAAAAGAAAAAAGAAGAAGAAAAAAAAAACAAGAGACCGTAGATTTATTGGAAACTGACGGGATGATCCAATAACCCCGTTTGTTGATCCCCGGGCATTAAAAAGATTTACTTTGCGGATACAGCAACAATAACAATTGAGCCTCGTTAAATAGATATTATAATTTTTTCTTTTAAAAATACATCGATCATCATTTGCTGTATTGACGTTAAAAAGAGATTTTCTTTCTTTCTTTCTTTCTTTCTTTCTTTTTTTCCTTCTCATTTCGTTCGTTCGTTCGTTTCGTTTCGTTTCGTTTGTTTTTTTTTCTCTATTATCGATTTTATTTTCTGTCGAGCGAAAAAAGCCCATCGTCATGAAAGAAATATGACAATAAACTTACAGATTCGCAGCAGCCGCAGCTTTAAACTCTTTTAACAGACACGTGATCTAGTTTTTCGCCAGTCTCGGACTGGTCCCACCTCGTCGGGGACTTTCGACCAATCCATTCTCAACTAATAAAACAAGGACGTTTCTTCCTTCCATTTCTTTCTTTCATTACGTTTATTTATTTATTTACTTATTATTTTCTCTCTCTCCAACGAATTCAATTAATTAAATTCTTATGGTAAATTCTTTACAAATTTCTCTACAATTATCGAATGTTTAGTAAAACCAAGAAGATGTATAAATATAAAGCAAAAAAAAAAAAAAAAAAAAAAAAAAAAAATAATAATTCCTTGGTGGAGAAAAAAAGATATTTATATATATATATATATAATATAAATATTATTCGCTTCGCGATGGGGAAAAAAAAATAAAATAAAAAAATAAAATAAAACGAAGTAAAAAGAAAAGAAAAGAAAAGAAAGAAGGGCCGAACGTAGAGAAAATGTATTTTGTTACACAGCTGACTGTCAATTGTTTTCACAATGGAATCGTTATAAGCGCTATGGGACCGACTTACGTGTCGTCTCCTTACTTCTAGACCTGTAAAAATGGAGACTGCGAACAAAAGTCATTAACATTTTCATTCTCGAAGTTGCTCAGGACTCACCGCTGCCTCGGAAGCTTCGCCGGACACGAAGTGCTCAGCGTCAACGAGCCACCCTTAGCGAGCCCGACATTCTTTGGATACGAATTTCACAAATTTCCCGCTCGCGCGATTTTCACCTCCGACCGCTTATAAGAAGACCGTGTGCGTCTGGGGCAACTTGAGGGTCGCGACGCTGGCTATGAGGAGGGCCGCCGCCGTGAGGAGGGCCGGCGCGATCAGGGGCGCCCCGACCAGGGTCTGGTAGGTCGCCGTCCCTATTAATCCCGATATCCGTATGCCGGCCGCCATCAAGCCGAAGCCGGTGCATCTAAACATCATTTTAATATAATGTAATGTAATGTAACGTAATGTAATGTAATGTAATGTAGTAATTGCTTGTCCAGAATCCTTTCATGAAAGATTCGTAGAGGAGGCACGGGGAAGGTGCTCTGGATTGAATAACCGATCGACATCGGCCGAGTTCTCCTACCTCAAGTGGGTTGGGTAACATTCGACGGTCACGAGGGCCAAAGCCGTCCAGGCTATGGCGAAGACTGCGATGAAGCCTCCCTCGAAGCCGAGGACAGCTGTACTATTTGTCTTAACGAGCAGAAGACACAGTGCAGCGATGGAAGAAAGGTACAAGGACACACCTGTAAGCACGGAAGGACACGGGTTCGTTAAATGTTGTTGTTGTTGTTGTTGTTGTTAAGGATTGTAAGAGAGAGAGAGAGAGAGAGAGAGAGAGAGAAAGAAAAGAAAAGGGAGGTACGAGGACGAACCGATCATTTTTGGCCGTTGAAGAACAGTGAGGGCGAGGCCGGCGAGTGCAGCCGCGGGTATGAAGGCGAGTTGGGCCGCGAGATGACCGTAGAGAGCCTCCTCGATGTAAATGTTGTAGTCTAGGTCGAGAGTGGGGCACGGGCCGCTCAGACTGAGCTCTGTATTATTTTCTAGTTTGCATCTAGTGAAGACTTGTGCTGAGAGATCGGTGTCGATAAACCTGCCAATACCATAGTTATGAGGAAGATGCTCCTTTATCCACGACGTACTTCGTACGATAAGCTTTGTATTGGATTTTTTGTTAATACACTTACTTGGAATCGACAATTATACTATCGGTAAAGTGCGTCTTGCTCGATTTTAAGCTACTAAATTCCACCGACTGGAAGGAGCAATTATTGAAGTCTACGTGGCTGAATACCATCTTGGAAAATCTGTCGGGACAGACGTAAGCAGCGTAAGTCTAATATTTATTTTTTTTTTTTTTTTAAAGAAAATGATATTATAATACAGAAAGGGGGGGGGGAAATAGAATAAAAGGAAAAGGACGTACTTGCAGTTTTGAAATCTCGAATCCCTGTATTGGATATTTTCGAGAGAACCGGTGAAGACCTTGTCGACGTACTCCTTGCCGACGACCTTCTTCGTTTCCGATTCGTATTCTATGGACCGCAAGAGCTTAAGGTACTCGGGACACCATACCATTAAGCCGTACAAGCTGCGAAGGAAAGAAAAATTAAAATAAAAGAGTCGAGAGAAGGAGGTGCCATTGTCGCCAGGTAGTCAATTGTCAACAAAAAACGAACGAGGATGCGGTATCCTTACCCAAATGCTGTAGCCGACCAAATGACTAGAAGTATTATTGTTACATTCAAGTGGGGCGAGGAAAACAATTCCAGAAAGGAGCTCCAAAACTAAAAAGGAAATTTTTATACAATTTTAATGGGCCTGGCAAAGTCGATGGGCAAAGACCCCTCGTCGCAGTATAATAAATACCACCCTGACAAACTTACCATTGAAATCGAGCGCATAATGTCAGCCAGAACGCTCGTGTTACGATTGGCTGGGGAAGGTGGGGGTAAACCTCGCGGCCTTTTATTCGGAAGCTCTAGCTCGGAGAGTTGATACTGCGCCCCCACGGCGCTCTTTTGCGAATTGTTCTTCTTGTATATTCTCTGAAAGGATTGAAACGGCAATGCCGTTGTTAGATGGTGACGCGAATAGCGGGCAACGACGTCCTAACGTACCTGGTAAACCATCATGGCCTCGACGTCGCGGCCGACCTCGACGAGATAACGCGGACTTTCCGGGAGGAAGACGAGGCCGACGGTGGCGCATAGGGCGGGTAAACAGCAGAGCAAGAGGAAGCGGTGCCAGGCGCTAAAGTGCTCCTTATTCTCGAGGACGACCATTTCCCCGGTTGTCGGGACGACCGCCCAGGCGAGCAGGGCAGCGTAGACGCCACCCAGGGCACCGGCCCCGACCAGCATACCGATCCACTTGCCTCGTGTAGAACGTGGACAGCATTCGGCCAGATAAGCGAACGCTAGGGGCAGCGAGCCACCGACCCTGTATTATAATATACATTCCATTAAGAAAAGCTCGTCATCCACGGCTCTTTCCGCTATCAATCGACTCGCTATCGATCCTAATAACGTTATTATTCGAGCCTTCTCCATATTCTTTCGATTACCGTAATTCCTCGTTTCCTGCCACCGCCGACTGCTATGTAAGCAATATGGCAGGATTCCACTTACCCTAGCGCTGAGCAAAATCTCGCTGTCATGAATGTTCCATAGGTAGGCATGAAGGTTGCCACACCACTGAACAGAGCGTGAACGGACATTGCTGATAGTAAGGATCTCCTTCTGCCCAGTCGATCCCCCAGTCCACCCCAACAGATGCCTCCAAGAGCAAGACCCATTAGCGTAATGTTCCCTTAGGTTAAGATAAAAATGTCTGTTTAGTTAATTTTACTTTTACTTTGTTATTCAAAGGCGAATGAAAAGTGAAAATTTTAACTCAACGAGGTTGAGAGTGAAATACTTACCGAGCCATCCCTTTTCATTGTCTTCGATGCACAATTCCACTTCTGCACTCGGAAGTATATACGGCACAACAAAAAACTCTACTGTATCAGCTGCTAGGCACAAGCCAACGTACAATGCTGCCAAGGCTTGAAAGTACCCGACTCCAGCCTGAAATTGAATAATTGCGCAATTCATTCGTTATTTAAAGTATAAGCTAGCCCCCAAGTCACAGTGTTTACATAAGCAGCCTTAATTTCTAATGATTCTATATCGGACGGATAGGTTTTGTCGGCAGGGTAATCAATATTGGGGGGTGGAGGGGGGTGGGGGGACTATTGATGACATCTAACCTTGCAAGATTGACAAATTACAGATTAATCCTAATTACTTAACGAGGTCGAGAAAGGAAAAGGTAAGAAGATTGTTACTATTGTCAGTCGGTGTATTAAAAATTTAATTGATAATTCTTAGGGAGGATGCCTTTGATCACTTGTGTACGAGTGGCTTGATTTAAAAATGCATTCATACGAATGAGAAGAAAAAAGACTCGCATACAAAGTCTTTGTTTGACAATGCCAAATACTGCCGACAAGTCATCTTGATTAAGATGTTGAAAGGAGCATGATATCACTCGCATATGAAAATCAATAATAGCCTTTAATAATTTAATAATAATGTAAGAAGAGAATGCAAATGGCTCAAGGTCGAATGAGCCAATTGTTAAAATATCTATATAATGTTGTGAATGGTAGTGGTGGTCGAAGGTTAAAGGCATCTGCGGCCGAATTAGGAATAGAAAATCAAATAGAATTCAGAATTGGTGTAAAAGTATCTATCGATGCCATGTTTATAATAAAATTGATTGGATTTTTCAGGATGGGGAACGAAAGGGGAACGAAAGGCGAAAGGCTCGTAGGGAGGAAACAAAGGCTGCGGGCATCGGGAAACCAAGTGCCTTTGTTCGGGAATTCTGGGATCCGAAACGGACGGAGTTCGTAATTAAACGTGAAACCGGGAGAGGAAATAAAGAATCATCGTAGGATCGTAGGCGGAGAGGGGACGGGAGGTTAGTAAAAAGGTCATGTAAATACGATAATACAGAGGACCGATTGGGAATTCCTTTATATTCTCAATGCGAGCGGTGTTCATAACCTCGCAGGCGATATACGAGAGTCGGGGCTCCGCGCCTGTGTTTGTGTACGTGCGCGAGCGTGGCCAAAGGTTGCACGGTCTGGCGGGAGAGAGGGAGCGAGTTGACGAAGGTCGAGGAGGTTGCGGTGAAGAGCGGAGTGGAATGGAGTGGACTGGAGTGGAGTAGAGTGGAGCCGAGTGGAGAGGAGAGGAGAGGAGAGGAGAGAGAGGGATTCAAAGAAGCTTGGATTATAAGGGGGTTTGCGTAGAATTACGGGAAAGTCCTGGAGGTAGCCGGGCAAGTCCCTCGGGTAGAATTTAGTCTTGATGAAGGAATCGTCGAGGACGTCCTCCATGGCGGCTGGGAAGTCGAAGCGGTCCCGAAAATCCAAGAGGGCTTTCACTGGAGGGATACCGAGGAGACGACGACGACGACGACGACGACGACGAAGCTCCCTGGGAGGTGAACCGGACACATCCGGCCGTACCCGGTGCAATAATCCACGCGACGGTCTCGGAGAACGCGAAGCCACCGCACCATGGGAATCGAGCCTGTGCACTGTCCGACTGGCCTCCCCCTCTCCTTCCTCCCTCCTACACGTCCTTCTTCCTTCTCTTCGACGTCTAATCAGCCCCCGGAGGCAGTGTTATCCCCATCGGGCGGTATTGCCCTCAGCAGCCGTCGGACTCTTTTACGCGCTACCAGCAGCAGCAGCAGCAGCAGCAGCAGCAGCTCTTTTGTTTCCCTCTCTCCTTCGCTCTCCCGATCCTCCCTCTTCCACGCGACTCACTCGCAACGCACTCGCTCGCTCGGTCCTCTCAGCTGTATACAGGGCGGTATCCACCAAGGCGCGTATTCCCACCTCCCGCCCTCCCATCCTCCCATCCTCCCATCCTACCGCCGTAAAATCTCTTTAATTCTGCTGGAACTGCTGGAGCTGGTGGGTACACCCCCGCCCCCCCCTTGCCCCTCCTTAAACGCGGACGTTTATTCGATTTTAAGATCTAAGCGAAGGAGGGATCGGATGGAGAGGCCGAAGAGCTGGTGGACGGACTCGGACGGAGGGGTCGACAGAATTTTAAAGAACGTTCCGTGCTCCTGGACTAAAGCCGCTCGCTCGGCTCGGCTCGGCTCGGCGCGGTGTCGAACGACTCGGGAGTCGAGAAATAAGAGCGGCCACGAGCCGAAAGAAGCGACTAGAACGAAATTACGGTGCCCAGGGGGGCTGCTGCTGCTGCTGCTGCTGTTGCTGCTACTGATGGAGGGTTGTTTGGACGTACGTCTAAAGGGGGTGGGGGACAGGGAATCGTGGAGTAGAGGCGCGGGTCCGGGAAGTGAAGGCTGTCGATCCGTGAACCGTCGGGTCGGGTCGGTTCGGGTAGGATCGTCGTCGTCGTCGTCGTCGTCGTCGTCGTCGTCGTCGTCGTTGTCGGCAGTAGCGGCGGCCGAGGGGAGGGGGGGGGGGAGAGAAAGGAAGGAGAGTAGGTAGATTGATCATCATGGTCGGCCTCGAAGGGAAAGAGCCTTTGAGGTTATGTCGCATACGGACCTGCTTCATGGCGTCGTCGTGGAACTGGCCGAGCAGGTCGACGTTGCCCGCGGCGTCGATGAGCTCGTGCTCGGCGAGGTCGGCGGCCGAGCTGCCGATAGCCGCGGCCGCGGACTGTCCGGTGACGGGCATGGCACCGTTGCTTGGCGAGCCCCCGTTCCCGTCGCCGATCGTTTGGTTCCGCATCTCCTCCGTGTAAAGCCTAGGCCCGGTAAGGGGCCGATGGTCGCCACTGTGTTGATTCGACGAGTGTTGCTGTTGCTGTTGCTGCTGCTGCTGCTGACGATGAAGATGCTGTTGTTGCTGTTGCTGCTGCTGATGCTGCTGTCGATTGTGTTGATGGTGAAGGTGGTTGTTGCCACCTGCAGCCAGGCCGCGGACCTCGCTGCCCACGAGCCAGAGGCTTTCCTCCTCCGACGAGGGCATCACTGCCACAAACCATCTGCAAAAGGACGCGCGGATGTAGTGGTGGTGAGCGCGTAGGCGAGAACCAACGGAGACTGGCTCCGAGTCGCCGGCGTCGGGAGACTAAGTCCGAGTCCGAGTCCGAGTCCGAGTTCGAGAACGAGTCCGAGAACGAGTACGAGTACGAGTACGAGTTGGAGTCGAACCGACGGTGGGGAAGACGGGCCGCGCCTCTACGTCGACCGAGGCAGCAGAGCGACTCCTCCCCTCGGTATGGACCTCCGGCCCTCTGTAGCCCAGACTGACACTTTTACAGGAGTAGTACCTGGCTATACCTCAACGCGGCCCCCCGACACACCCAAACACGAGGAGCAGCACCTTGTCCCGCCAAGAGACCGACTCGCACTGTCGCCTCCTCCGGGCCCTTCCTTCCTTCCTTCCTTCCTTCCTTCCTTCCTTCCTTCCGTCCTTCCGTCCTTCCGTCCTTCCTGCCTTCGGTCTCCTACCTCCCTTTCGCCCCGCCCGGCCGCTACATTACAAAGAAATCCAGGGAAATAACTGACGCTATTATTTCGATGAATATATCGAGGCTTAGGAGGCCCTACCGTATCCCCCCCACCCCATCGCGTTCGCTCCCCCACCCGCTAGCTCTCTCTCTCTCGCTCTGTAGCTCTGCACCCGTCATCCCCCCCCCGCCCCGCCCCGCCCCGCCTCACCCTTGCCGTACCGTCCCGTGCCGTACACCCGTCCCGTGCCGTACACCCGCCCCGCCCCGCCCCTACCCGAGCCGACCCTGTCCCGACCCTGTCCCGACCCCCGCTCACCAGTGCCGCTGACACACCGGCTAATATTTACACGCGCGCGCGCCTCTAATGCTCCCGTCACTGCTTTTTAAACGGCCTACTCCAATGCGCTACTACTCTACTACCACATACGCGTAGCGTACGCACGGCCACTACGGCGTACAATCGCATTCAAAATATACCTTTGCCGAAGGAGAGCGGAGTAATAAACTATAACTCGAGCTTCCGTACCTCCCCCGCGACATCGAAACTCTACACACCAAATACATTTTATGCCTACGACACGCTCGTCGCACACCCCCGCACACCCCCCCCCACCCCAGCCCACCCTGGCAAGCAGATCGGGCAATCCCCTCCACGTAGCCGAGCCTCGTTCGTCAAATTATATGATTTATCTAATCAGAACGGGCTATTCTCAGCAACGGCATAACCTATGCCGGACCGATATCGGCTGCAATACCTCACAACTACTCGCCAAAATAATTCCAGACGATGCGGCGACCTCGCCTCGAATTAACCTCATACAAACAACTGACAATTACCGACTCCCTCGTCGCATTCAAGCCCGTTTTAGCCCCATATCCATATTTATTATATGCCCTCCTATCATATATCCTATGCACCTATGCATATATACGTATTTATACGTATGTATATATGTATATAAATATTCGGCTAATCGGGACGGGGCATTGATATTACCCGTAACGTGACATGACACACACGTAAATTAAAAAAGCCCTCCCCCCTCCGTCCGGTATACCGATGTCACGTATCCCCTGTATTGCTATAAGATGCAGCAATATATAAAGTGCAATTGCAGTTGTCCCGTCAAAAAACAAATAACAAATGTTACGAGCCAATTAGAAAATTCAGCTCCTCTAAAACATACTACAACAATACCACTTGTTCAAAGCGCTTCAATGTTTCTCCTGGTTTTTATAAACGAACTATAAATGAATATATAAATTTGATTATATAAATAACGAGCGGCCTTGGATCTAAATTTATCACCCTATGCATAAAATGTTCATTTTTTCTATTTTAAAATATATATATTTTTTTATTTTATTTTATTTTTTTTTTTTTTTTTTTTAAATTCGGTGAAGCCGTGAAGTGATATTAATATTTTTTATCGGGGCGCTAATTGTTTAATTTGAACTCGTATAATCACGACTGCGAGTAATAAAGTTTATATTGAAAGTTGCGAAGAAATGCTTCTATATATATACATATATATATATAAGCTGGCAGAAATAGCCATTAGATCGTATTAATAATTAAGACTCGGAAATTTTTGAAACGAATGTAAATAATTTGTACGTATTTTTAACGACTGCGAATAATTAGTAGTGCTGATACGATCTATATTCTTTATAGCTCTTTCCTATATACGCGTGGGTGGGTGTGGGTGGTTGGGTGTGCGCGCGTATACGTATGTATCGATAAATGGAGCTCGAACTTCTTCTCTAGAAAAATTAGCGGCCCGTTTCAGATACGTCTAAAATATTAGATATTATTCACAAATACTCCTTTGAGTATATGTTTAAAATCGTCGATTTGGATCTGAAATTTCTACTTTTAAAACGCTAAAAGTGCCGCCGAACGGCTATATATATATATATATATATATAAAGATAAGCAAGCGTATCATCGTTCGAACGTCGATTGAAAATGATTAAAAATATTTTATTATCGGAATATTAGATTATTTTGCCGATAAAAAAAAAAAAAAAAAAAAAAAATTAATGATAAACGTTACAATTAATTTCAATTAATTTGTTGCATAAATAATTTCAATGATGATATTATTATTATTCCTCTTGCTCGTAGGGACTGATGACAAACACGGCTGGAAAACGTCCGAAAAATCCTATTAACGATTAAATGAAAATTTATTTCTAAAAAAAAAAAAAACTCGTCCGCGCTATTAATAATGCACAAAGCATTTAATAACACGAAAATGAGTCATGAAACGAAAATAAACGAAACGTTTTATATATATACTGATATTAAAATAAGCTATAATGGCATAACATACTATTAAACTTATTTGAACTGTATTGTCAAAGTGAAAAAATTCAAACCTCAAACGAATAAATTGTACGAGAAGTATAATTAACACGCGACATACATCAGTGTGTACGTTTTAATGACATTTTTCTCCATCGACGTTTATTGAATTTTAAAATTATTACAATTCGAAGTTTCTAATTAAGACGTCGCGCATGATCCCAATAACATTTTTAGGCGTACATTGGATAAAACAAAAAAAAAAAGAAGAAGAAAACACTTCAAATTTACATTTTTAGTGCTCGTTCTAACAATGTGTGTATTTGAAGGTAACACGACACGGTAGAATTATAATTTATTTTCTTCTCGGGTAGAACTACATTAACTGTAAAAACATCGGGGCAACCTTTGCCATATAAATTTCAAATGTACGGGGAATGTTATTCTCGCCGGCTAAAACAGCTCGTAGCAATAACAATAACAATAACAATAACAATAACAATAACAATAGAGCTGTAAGGTAAACTTAATATTCGCGTACATTGCAATAAACTATAATAAATATAAAACAAGGACGAAAGAAAATTCATGGTAAGTGTTGTAGGGGAGTGGAAAATTTCGGAGAATAATGGTAAATCTATAAGTTTCGGCCAAGTAGTGGCGTACTATAGACTCCGTAAAGTTTATTTATTTCTTTTTAAATTACGACTGCGTAATGAGCTGCTGGCTGCTGGCACGCAAATTTTACCTGTAGAGAGAGAGAGAGAGAGAGAGAGCGAGCACGGATGCGGAAGAGGCGAATGATATCTAGCCAATAATGGTACCTAACGCGCGTTAAACAGAGCCGCTATCCCCGTTATTAGAAATATCTAACCGATCCCTTAACTAACGTAAGCCCGAACATCTGCTCGTAGCAGAGTGTCACGGTGACATGTCCCCGGCACACGACGGCATTGCAATATTATATTATACTCGGCGTTAACAAAACTAGTTAATATTTACGCGTTAAATCCGTCCGGTGACTTGTCCAATCGCAAATTTATCACTGTCCTCTCAAAGGGCTATCGAAAAGAAGGAAAAAAAATATATATACCAACGTTTATCGAGCATTCGATTTGGAAATAATTCACGGCATTTTACTGGATTAAAAGAAAAAAAAACAAAAAAAAAACACGTACGTTAGTCGATTGTGCGAATATCGGGTACAAAAAAAAAAAGAAAAAGGGTCACGTCGACCACGTGAGATGATCGAAGTGGGATGAAAAATACCTCCACGTGTATTCGTGAGACTGCGAGCATACGAGCGCATACGTGTGCGCGCGTGTGCGTGTAAAAACGGAAGGGAAAAAAAAGAAGAAGAAGAAGAAGAAGAAAATATCTATAAAATAATCCCAATGCCAGGATAGGTGAAGGTTATTTAACGCGTCGGGCGTTAAATATAAACAAACAGGCCAAGTCATAAAATATATATATATATATCCTTGCCATATTTTATCCGTACGGATACGTGTATTATCTCTGTCCAATGGTCTGCATGCGAACGTAAAATAATGCCTTCTCAATGGAAATTCCATTATCGATCAGCGGCAGCCCCTATTTTATTTTATGCTCTAGAAGAAAAGTAGCTTCATCACGTGTGAAACAAAGTTACTTGTAAATTGCCCTCTCGGCCGCGTGGGCCGACCTACCAGTGGGGCAGGGGGGAGGACTGGGGGGTAGGGGTGATCGAAAGAGCAAAGGAGAAACGCTGTCCCGGACACGTTACACGCGAAATCCATAAGCGTTCACGAATCGGTCAAGCGACGGCGATGGGGACGGCGACGGTGGTGGCGACGGGGACGGGGACGGGGACGACGACGTTAACGTTGACGACAGCGAGTAGCACTCGACGTTTCCGAAACAGTCTTTTCCAAATCCTGTAATAGCCGAGCGGCCAGAGTAACACCTGCCGAACGACCCGGACCGATAATTAATCGGGTCGCGCCTCTTTCCCCGTATACAATGCCTCGGGCTGTCCCCGTGCTGCTCCACCCCCCTCCCACCCCACCACCACCACCACCCCCCAATAACCTGCTCCCCTCCTGCTCCGGGACGTTTATGCGGCCCCGTTGAAGCATTTAACCGCTCGCAGAGTAATAATTACGACTCGAAGAAGGAAAGCCGAGCAATAAACGCCGGGGTTTAACGAGCCGCGAAGCTCGTTACCGAGGGACCGGCCACGACTCCGCTCTTCCGGGAACCTCCGGGTGTATTTTCGCCACCGGCCCGACTGCCCGAATCCCAGGCGTGGCGCCTCCTCTAAGAAAAACCTCCGGGAACGTGCTTTTCCAAGCGAAGGTCGTTTTCGCTCCCGTACTATCCTCTACCCTCGCCTGGCATCCCCTATATATATACATACATATATATATCGCTAAGCAGATACACACGCGCGGCCCGCCAGCGCCAAGAGGACCGCCTATTACCACACCTACGACACACCGGATAAGTGCTTCCGAATACATCGTCGTCGACTCGATAAAGCCGACTTCGCCATTCCCACCGACTATCATTGTCCTTCCGATCCCGAATAAATATTCCGTAATTACGCGACTCGCTCGGGTACTTTTCAACTCTTAGCCATTCTATTTAGCCATTGAGGTGATGGAAATGTTATATGCATCTGTAAGGAATGGAGATGTGCTCGCTCGTGGCGTGCAATGGAATCATCTCTTTCGTTGCGTTCGTTGTTTGTGATGTCGGTTAAAGGTCGAGTGGCTCGAGTCGGCCTTCGCCATAGGCTTTTCCCGTTAAAATACAGATTAACGGTAAAGTCGAGGGCCGCGGTAACGTCCAACGTCTCGACGAGACGAAAGCGACCTCGAGACCCTTATTTTGTCGGTCCGCACTCAGCCTCAGTCCATTATAGATAACAATAAAGTCATCATCGACACTCGTGATCTAGTGAAGTACGCGTGCTGTCCAGGCACTGCTCTGACCGTCACATTACCAACTCAGTCAACATTCGTCAACGCCACTCAACGGAGCTCTTTCTTCTACATCCCTCTGTCCATCGGTCATCTCTCTCTCGATCTCTCTCTCTCTCGATCTACCCTGACCGACGTCCGTCCTACCCTACCCTACCCTACCCTCCTGCCCCTTAGTCCTCCGCTTTCCCCTTGGCTGCTTACATGCATATCCAATAGATGAGCGAGCACGTTACTTAGCAAGTCAATGATTTCGCTCTTTAGCGATTCTCCCCACGAAATTTATAACGACGTAATAAAATCGACATACGTAAATCGATAATAACATGGAATATTTCTTCGGTACTTCCCGTACTACTTATTAATATTCATATTTACAATATTATATAACCCCATATTTGGATACCACATTTGGCGTATATTTAACGAACTTTTATTTTGTATTGTACTTTGTTATACTTTTTTTTTATATAAATATTCTACGTACACGACGTGCTTTGTGTGTGTGTTGGAAAATACTAATCGATAACTGCCGAGCCTTAAAAACTATCAAAATTATCAATATTATTGAAAATAACTTTAACGGACTCGTTACGTATACTACGAGGCCGGGACTTTCTACGTAATTATTTATATTTGTTATTAATAAAAATGCAAGTAAATTGATTGTACCGGGTCATCATCATCGTACATGAGCGCATAATAAATGCAACCGAATTATGTTTGGATTTTTTATAAATATTTTTTTTTCCTTTATAGCAAATAAACATTAATATTACGGTATTTATTGTAAATTTTATTAATGGATGGCTGAAATTTATTCCTCGATGTATTATTGTATGTTTTTTCTTCTTTTTTTTATATATATATATATATATATGTTTTATGGAGAAAGGCTTTAGCTGAAATGTTATTGTTTACTCAACGACAACAGCTTGACAGCATTTAAGTGAAAAATTGATAATTCTATTGTTATCGTAGCATTAAATCATTGTACCAATAAAACCAATAAAACCAATAAAACCTTGTTAATTTAATTGAATTTATAAAAATAGTCCGAAACGTAGAATTTTTATATTCTACCATTGTATATAATAAATAATACATATTCATAATAAAAATTAATCACTTTTTTTTTTTTTATTATTATTAAATTCATTAGTAGGCGAACGGGTATATGAACAAATTAAATTAATTATTAAATTACTTTTGGATAAAGTGTATACTGTTGGATGATGGATACCAGATTGACTTATGAATTTCCTTATTCAACAAAAAAAAAAGAGAAAAAAACAAAGAAAAACGTATATTCGGCTTCGGTTAGAAAAGGCTTCTTATAGTGTAATAAAAAGCAAAGACTTTTATTATGATTTATTAAGGAGGCATTGCGATAAATGTTTCGCTGTACACTAATGATGGATCAGAATTTTTTTTTTTTTTTTGGAATAGCTCACTTTATTTGAACATAGCTATTCCACTTAAGTAACGCACAGCTTGATTTATTATTATTATTATTTATTTATTTATTTATTTCTTTTTCTTTTTTCTTTTTTTTTTTATATATATATATATATATCTACAAGAGTAAGTAGTTTATCCATTTGTGATGTATTGATTTCTTTGAAACGTCAATATTTCAGCGTCTAACGATAGAGTTTATCGTACGTTGTGAGACAAACATTTCAATAAGAATTATTATTCAATATCAAGTGTACTCGAATACTCGATACGAGTACTACTACTCGATGTTATCTTCCACGTTTTATGAATAAATGCATCACATATATATATGTATATATAATAAGGAGGCGCTAGGTATATTACTGATAATGAGGTTTTTTTCTACAGAAAATTGAGGGAGCGGAGTTGGCCATACGGGATTCAAGTATCAATTAGCGTATGCGAGAAAAGGGCCATATAATTTTTCAGCTTTTTAGCTATTGGAGAAACTTTGCAGTTTACAATCCATCGTGCAGCAGCATTAGCAGCAGCGGTAGCAGCGGTAAGCGTAGCGGTAAGAAGGGGGATCGGTTGATTGGGAAAGCAGGGGAGAGAGAGAGGGGCAAGGGGGAGTTAGTAGGCAGTCGGCGAGCTATGTATTACTTACTACGAGCTTATCAGTGAGTCAAGAATATGAATTAAAAACACTAATCGGATAGCATTTGATTGCCGGGGCGTACGTACGCTCGCGATACCAAGGTACCCGATCTAAATTTTGTCAAGACGAATCGTCCGAGCAGAATCTGCAGAGTCGAGTGTACCTACCTACCCACCCCTATTACAACATGTAATTATTACCCCTCCCCCCCCCAAAATAATAATTATACTATCCGTAAATGCTTAACTCGGCAAACGAGAAGCTCTGCTCCGGCAAATTAAGGCAAATTATTAATCTCGAGAAATCCGATTAGAGAGCGGGGGGGGGGGGGCGCGGGTACGCTACCGTTACAACCAACGCTGCGCGATCTACGCTCAATACGTTAACGAGATCCTCTCGCGTGAAAGAACTATCAATGATGAAAAAGTCGAGGTACCCCAATAACCTTACGGGCTTTTAACATTCCACGACGTGGTAAATAAAGCTCTCGCTAAAATAAAATCGTTAGGGAACGGTTATTGGGGTCGGCATTGGACGCGGTCCCGACACCCTTATGATGGGAGGAACGATTAAATACCCGAGCTGGCAAGAGGAACGGCTTGCAATCCAGAGCACGGCGTTCGAAGGAAGAATCCGTTCGAGAGATACGATTCAAGAGATATAGAAGCGATCGTTGTTTTTCACGGCCCTCGTTCTTGGCAATTTACCGCGAATTCGCTCGATTGATTAGAGCGGAGCCTCTTAAGATTAATGGGCGATGATAACGCGCTTCGAAGCCGCGACAGGCGATTTAGGGATTTAGCGATTGGGGTTATTGGGCGATCGGGCAGCAGGGAGGGGGGGACAGGCTCGGTTCGCTCGCGGGTTTAAAGCGTTTCAGGCCGTGGACGAGGATGACGAGGATCGAGATTTCGGAAAGCTCGCCGGGATCTCGTGGATCGGCAGAACGGAAGGCCAGAGCCGACACGGGCACCAAAGGGGGTACCACCCGCGCTCGACCCAATGACCCGTAGAGGCCGTGCCTTGGAAGGGAATCGACGAGGGTAACGAGGCCGGATCTACGAATCGATCTACCGGGTTATCGAGCCGGCGGCTCGATCCTTATCCCGAAATAAATGCCGTGAAAATAAGCGACGTCTCCGCTCCGGCAGAAGAGGCGCCGTCCTCGAGTCGAGAGAGAGAGAGAGAGAGCAGAGAGAGAGAGATGATCGGCTCTGCTTGGCGCTCGCCCTTTGTAAAACGGGTTCCGCGCGACCATTGGCTCGTGAAAGTCAAGCGCTGACGTCAAATTATTGTCCCCGTCGCCCGTCCTCACATCGCCCGTACTGGGCGCACTCGCCACCGGTAAACAAAGAAACCGAGGCTCGCCGGAGGTCGTCGCCCGTCCCTCGATCAGCTTCGTCAATTGCATTCGAACGGAATCGAAGATTCTCTCCTACACAAAACCTCCGGCTAACGTCGTACCCTAACTCCTCGTCGCTCTCCCCCTCCCCCCCCCTGCCGTAACTTCTGGCCGTTCTCGGCAATGTCTCGAAGCTGACCTCTTGCTTTTACTTTTCATTGTGTTTTTTTTTCTTCTTTTTTACGGACATCCGCGGGAATTCGCGAATTGCCAAAGCGATGCAAAGCCACACTGGCGTGGGAGTATAAGGGGTAAAAAAAAAAAAAAAAAATGGCGAGGCTTTAGCGGGGTCGGGGAAGGCGGAGGACGGCGAAACGAGCTCGTCTCGCGAACGCGTAACGATAACGGAAGACAAACGATAAAACGGAATACGGAGGCTGAATAGATTAATATTTGAATAATTGAGCCTCGGGTTCGGCAAGGATCCTCCGCCCCAGCCCGACCCCGGGGGAGGTCTTGACAGGGGGGGAGGTAATTAAGGGCGGAAGGATCGCGGAGATGGCGGAGATGGCGGAGATCGGTGGCTGCGGGCGTACAGGCGCATCATCAAAGGATGAAAGACGGCGGGAAAGGATCAAAGGGATCCACGGGCATTATTCCCGGGACAAAACGTGTATCCTCCGACAAAGAGGACTCGAGCCGCGATAGAGTGGTTGGGGGGGGGGAGAGTATGGGCGTGGGGCGAGGCATGAAAGCGCGCAGGGGGTTGCAAAAGTAAAGCTCCGATGCATCGCTCGTCGTCCCCCACCCCACCCCCAGTTAAAAGGGCTCTTTTAACGACTCGCGTGATTTACTTGTCGACTCGACCATCCCGGGAGGGTCGAGTGCATCTATACCTAGCTTTCGATTGAACTGGCCGCCGTGAGCAAAGGTCTAGTGGAGACTCCGAGACGAGGAGGAGGAGGAGGAGGAGGAGGAGGAGCGTTGAAGAGAACGTACGGGTAATTAGCCGTAGGCCGTCGCGTGGCTCGGCAATTTCCCGGATGGCGTAACGCGGCCGACGTTTCACCGGGTAAATCACGGAGCGTAATTATTGTCCATCGCGAGACTCGGCAAGGCTGACACGACACGCCCTCGACGTTCTTGATCTTTGTTATTCGCTGGGCGGGACGTCAAAAGCTGCCGGGGAAGATTAATAAAGTCTGCGGAGATGCCGAGCGAGGCGTTATTATTATCTGGCGACTCCTTGACGTGCAAACACAAGATAAACATTGTAAGAAGGGAGCACGCGGTTATTTATACCGTCCCGACTGTCATATCTCGTTCTCACCTTTTGCACGACTGTCTGTCTCTCATAATATCGATCCCTATCGAAACATTATTAGCTCGATCTTCCGTAGCTGGGAAATCGGATGGGAAAGCCTTGAGGAGTCGAAATGCATTGCGTTACGCGATCTTACGCAGATCGATCGATCGATCGATGGAAAAGCAACATTAACCCGAAGAATCGCGGCCCTCAAGCGTCTACCGATGATGATGATGATGATGATAATAATGAACGGCGGACGTACAATCATTGATCCACGTGCCCGGGGGGAGGGGGGGCCGGAGCTTGCGATATTATTTCGGATACGAAAGCAATCCCTCAAGTAATTCCCGTAAGAAGTAAGTTTTCACGGACCTGAGCGAGCCTATATTTATCTCGATCTACGTCCTTCGAGCTGCATTCAAAGTTTTTACAAAAATGCCGCCGTCGTAATATTTTATTTGAACGTCGGACATGCTTTGGGTAACTTTTCGGCGGTAACTCTTAAGCTCCGAAAGCTTTACAAAGTCCTTTACGGCTTTCGTGAAATTTCGAGTAAATCTATTCGCTAAAATCAGATCCGTACGAAGAAGAAGAAGAAGAAGAAGAAGAAGAGGATGACGATGACGATGAAGTAAAAAATCGTCGAAGCGTACACAATCGTAAATAATTTCTATCGGGCTTATCTAGATTTCTGTACGACCGTTATTAAGTATAAATTTCTCAGGAACGTGCCGCGGCACATTAATTTTTTACGAAAGCTTCCACATATCTATATATATCTATTTATGAATAAAACGCGAGTAAGAACTTGTCGGATAAGTTGACGTTCGTTGTCGCACGAAGATTATGTGTAAAACGTGGCTCCCTGTACGAGCTCTCGTAATAGGACAATGAAACGAAGAATTCGCGGATCCAAGCGCGGATTTTAAATATTCTCCGACCTAATTATAAGAATATACGAAAAAATTTATTGCGCATTCGTACTTCCGACTTGGTACCGAGACTTGGTGAAACGAAGCGGCGTGATGCGGTGAGGGACGGGACGGGGGGGATCTCGATGGATTTATAATCTATTACCATTATTCCCTGGATGGGAAAGCGCTACCGAATGCGCTGAGTATACCGTGAAACGAAGAACAAATTTTCAGTGCAATGACGAAAGCAGTTTGCCGGAGAAGCAGATGCATGCGCGAGATTATCAAGCGGAGATAATAAAAAAAGGCAAAGCATACAGAATTTGTTTGCTCGAGTTTTGCGCGTAAAAAAGTGCGCGCGAGAATAATGGAGATAAGGCGCTTTTTACAAAAAAATAAAAATAAAAAAAATAAAAAATAAAATAAAAAAAAAAAAAACCGTAAAAGCTCTAGAGGAACTACTCGCTCGCAAGGATTTTTTTTATATCCCCTGGCCCTTTTATCCTCTCGAGCGGCGAGCGAGTGGTTGGCTGCCGAATCCCGTCACCAGGAGGCGTCTCCTCGAACTCGATCTCTTCTTCAGAAGGGAAACGGCGCCTTTTCCATATCAATCGAGCGAACTTTTTTTTCAACTGCGATCCGGCCAACCCCTTTTATCTCCACCCCGCCTCCACACCCCCCCCACCCACCAACGTCCTTCATTACCGGCGCTCGAGAGCTCGCCAGCTAGCTCGCCCTCTCCTCGGCGACGACCTTTAACTCCCGCGACTTCACTAGACTCTTTCTTCCGATCCCTTTTATACTCCCTTATGCTCCCCCCCCCCGCCTCTATCTCTCTGCCTTTGACATCGTCCCGTCGCAGAGAGAAGGAAAGAGGCGGCTTCCTCGCAAGGACGATATTCCCCTCCAGATATACCCGTGTGGCTCGCGTCGTCATCCGCATCCTCGAGATTCGCATAACGGCTGCCCCCCGCCACCGTCGCCGCATCCCCTCGCGGCTTATTTGTGCTTCTTATTAAGCCGAGCTTTTTTCTCGCTCCTTTGCACATGAAGAGCGAAAGCCTTTGATCCGAGCGACTCGCCAAGAGAGACTCGGCACTCCTGCTCGCGCGTCGTCTACCTTTGCAATCTAAAAATTAGCTTTTATTCTTCTAATACACCGGCAACGTTGACCTCTCGCTACGTTAGTTCACCCTTCTCCCAGTTACCTCGCCAATCCGCTCTCGCTCCTTCAGTCCTTCTCCCAGTTACCATCACTCGACACTCTCGTTGCCTCCGAACACCCCCCCCCCTCGCCCCCCCAAATCTCTCGCAAATCATTAAATCATTATCGATACATTTTTATATCCCCTTCCCTATCCTTCCCGCCAGCGACCTTCGCTCCACCGCCAAGCATGGATTATTTTTTATAATCTCACGTTTGGGTAAACTGAGCTCCCGGCCTTACCGACATTACAATTATTGAAAACCTTCGAGATCACGGCATTGATGTATTATTTATGTGAAATCGAATGTATATTAATAGAGTATCGGGTAATCGATCGCTCGCGGGCTTTGAGATCATTAGAGCTCGCACCAAACAAAACCTTTGTTTGTTTTTACTAAATACTTTTAAAACCCTGGAAATGTACTTGGGTAAGTTGCGAGAAGTCCAGACTCCGTCAACATTGTGCAATCCATCATAAAGCGTATTTTTTATACATAATCAATGGCTGACGTATTTTTTTTTTTTTTTCAGCGCTTCGTGACGTCACGTCTCGTCACGTCTCGTCACGTCTCGTCTCGTATCTGTTGTTTTAACAATCGTCGATCTCGTACAACTCTGCGTGACCAGTGTAATTCATCGGCTGGCACGGGAGCACCGAGAATTATGAAAATTCAATTAAATGCTGTAAGAACTTGAAATCTCAAAGATTTTTTGTTTTGTTTAAGATAAATCGGCCTACGATTGCAAGCGCCTCGAGGAAAAGCTTAGGTACACGAGTCGAGTATCTTGACCTCAATAAAAGCCTCGGCGAAGAATCTATAGGGGGGAAAAAAATTTATGATCGCAAAGCCGAGAAAGTTGACACGATCAAAACGTGATAAAGTTGGTAAAAGCAACAAACAATATCTTTGTTTGTTGGCGGATACGCGTCGAGCGTCGACGAACGGCACCTTATTTAAGATTATGACATTTTATTCAAGTAATTCGAAAAGTTTTTCTTTTTCTTTTGCTTTTGTTTCATTCCTCGCGATGCATTCGTGAAAAATCCTGCCGTGAAAATCATGGCTTCTCTCATTATAACACCAATAATAGCGCACGGATTGTGCCAAGAAAATAAATAAATAATAACAACGCCATTGATAATAAATTGATTGTCATTAAATGGCGCTAATTTCGATGATATTAATTAATATTTTAGCAGATCAGTAGAGAGTGTATCGAACGTAGCTTACGTAAGCGGAATATCATCATCGTATCTATAAATCAGATCCACAATCAATAATACGATAGATTGGAAAATTGAATTCTCCTTTCAATCAATGTACCATACAAATTGTCGTAGCTCGAATAACTTTATTAAATAGTCTACAATTTACGCGAAATAAGTCATTGTTTCTATTCTTCCCTTTTCTTTTCTTTTCTTTTTCAAAGTCGATTTCCTTGAGAACGAATAACTGTTTATTAAATGTTTATTAAATACATATACGTATATATATATATATGTACGTACAGACACGCGCGCGTATACGTATACGTATTATTGTTAGGTATATTACACGAAACGAGCTGTTACCACCGTTTATAAAGGGATTACGTAATATTCTGTAAATCAATAAATCGTAGGTAATGATGGCATTCGTTGTGATGCTGATTAACGCAGGGGCAGAGAAATTTTATTTCGCAGCTATTCTAATAACAAAATTATCCTCGAATTTGGTTTCGTCGAGCTCGCGCAGATAGAGATTTTCTCTATAGGATATCTATAGGATGAGCTGAGTGAGCTAGTTAAGGCTGATTGATCTACTCGAGGAAAACGCAACGACCGACGTTAGTTTGTGGCAATGGATCTTGCGCAGAATAATATATGGCCGAAAGAAAATCCGGCTCCCGGATAAAATAATTTTAGGGACGTTCGTAGGGATCGAGGAGGCGCCGTCGCTGTCGATGTCTCCGCCGCAGAACAGACGACGTTGGGCACCGGAATTTTTTTTAAGCCGAGACTACGGAGCGCAGAAGCATTACGTTAACATTGGCGTTATTATCTAAACGAGAATCGTTGTTACTCGCGCATCGACGTGACGCGTATTCGTCTAGTTTAGCGCGATGTGGGTGGTACGGGCGGCGCAACGACGCGCGTCTCTTATTCGATCGAAAGCCTCGGAGGAAAGAGACAATTCGCTGGATGTTCCTTGCTATAAAATTCTTTGGTTGGCATAAGGGGGAAAGTCGAAAGGAAAGGTCGGGCATAGGGCTTATTTATGCCCAAGGCCGTGTCCTATCGGCTATCATAATCATAAGCATAATCATAAGCATAGTAATTAAAAAAATAAGCATAATGATGATCAATCGTAATGATCGCGGAGAAAGATAAGCGATCCGAGTCTCCGGGAACTTATTGGGGATTCGCGGCTGACAATTAAACCTGCCAGTTCAATATGCCAATTACTCCCCCTCTCCCCCTCTCGCCCCTCCACATCCATTATTGATTTGACGAATTCAATGCCGCGGCCCGGCCGTACGCAGTGTGTAATAAGCCCGACTTCGAGACTATAGCGGCGATCCAGATCCAGACCTTTCTTCCAAAATTAGAAAGAAGGGAGAATAATAATAGCCAAGCCCCCCCCCCTGTGCCGTTCAAATGCGCAACAATATTGTTCGGAGAAATGTAGCATCTACGGGGCATCGGTATCACCACCCGGCCGTGCATCCGTATTCAATGGTTATTGGTTGTGCGAAGGGATCGATCGTTGGTCCCGAGGTCCGACCCACCGCCCCGGATAAACCCCAAGCATAACCCCAAGCTGGTGATAAATGGAGACTTACTTTTTCAGTGCCTCGAGGAAGCGCATCCTGTCTTTGGGGCCGTCGTTCACGGAGAGCGCGTGCGTCGAGGCGCGCGGACGGCTAAGTACTGGGACTGCTTGCTTACCTCGGCTTTCCCCGGAGGCGGCGGCGACGGCGGCAGCGGCAGCGACGGCGGCGCCTCGGGCGTCGTTCAGGTATCGGGGCAAATATTTGAGGAACGCCTGCGCCTCGCGATAAGACGCTCGGCAGCCGCCGCCGCCGCCGCCACCACCACCCCCCCTTCACCCTCCCGACTCACCCGCCCGCCCCACCCGTCCCACTTGGCACTGTGGGTATGACGCGACCGAACTCTCGGAGGAGGGCCGATCGATAAGCCGTGGGCGCCGGACCGGTCACGAGGAACCTCCTGGTCGTGGCGAGGTTGGTCGAGCTTTCGGAGGGATGCTCCTCTAGACGAGGGGCGTTTGCCAGCGCAGGATTGATTGCTCGTCGGCCGGGGAGGGAGATACCGCGGGCGTACGTAGCCCATGATTCGTGTGCCAAACGCGTCTCCTCGAGCACGCGGAATATTTCGCGTGCAATATGGAGTTAAAGACGCCCCCTCCCTACCCATCGATTGCCAATAACGCAGCCAATTACTCGGCGATCATATCAAATATCAAAAGTATTGACAATTAAACTTAAGCAATTAACGCACTGGCGTTGGATCTTTAATAATATTACATTATATAATGTGCCATTAAGTCATTACGTTAAGGTGATCGTTTCCTAATAAAAACATTGAGCGGCTTTCGGCGCGTGCATAATCTAGGAAGTAAATGCATAATTTAATCGATGACATCAGACAGAATTAAACGAAAAGCATTTAACTAATCGAGCCGTAAATTTATACAATTCGTTTTTCGTTAAATTTAATATGTTAAAGACGCCTTGGATCTTTGAGGTTTATGTGGAAAAATATCATAATCCATGCCGATTTTTTTTTCTTTTTTTCTTACCATTGATATTAGTTATATATATTGTTGTATAAATTAGCACGGTCAGGATACAGTAGCGGTAAATACGCGTACACGTATTGGAAAATGAGAGAATTTATATGAATTAACCGACGAATTTCGCAACGTTTTACAGTCATTCGTCGATAATCGAGTTAAATAATCGTAAACGATGCACGATAAATCGAAACTCTAGGGATCTTATCAAGTTCCAAGTCTGCCTATTTCGATAGCTATAGTTACCGTTGTTGTTGTAGTTGTTGTTGTTGTTGTTGTAGTTGCAACGACTGTTAATATTATAAATTATTTAGCGCCAGACGTGTTTGCGTAGATACGGATGTCCCCTTGTCGAGAATTTCTCGTCGTCTATAATTCTCAATACGAAAATACAGCTATCGCGAATCGTATTATTACTCTTTGGAGAAGGGAGTCAAGAAGGATCGAGGGAGAACGAAACAGAAGAGTTATGGACAGGCGCAATAAATAAGCCCGATGGACTTCCTCCCAGAATTTATGAACAAAGTTTCCGATATCCCCAATAAAATAGATAAGTCGGGATCCTGCATGTATAAAAAAGAAGTCGAGCTGGTTAGAGTAAAACATCATATACGTATATATATATATACGTATATATATAAAGTTTAGCGTACGGCTGATGAAAAGGATGACTCAGACTTGCATTCGCGCATCAAGCAATCTGCAGTTGAGAAAACACGCGTTGCATTATACGCCTATGCGAGCATTGGAATAAGTTTATAACTCGAGCGTATCGGACTCGTAAAAGTAAAAGCCGTGTGCGCGCGGGTGAATGTCAGCACGTAAAAGTCACTCGGCCGGCACCGATACTTTTGCGTTATCCCGAAGTTATAGGAAGGAGCAAGCGTTACTCGGATTAATAAAAACGATTAATCGACATTAAGTACAAAATTAAGTACAAAAAAAGAAGAAGAAGAAGAAGAAGAAGAAGAAGAAGATAAAAGTTAGCGTAAAATGCCTTTGGCTTTCGTTCGTAAATCACTTGTCAAGCGAATAATTAAGATGTTGTAATTTTACGTATACGGCCGTAAACAAATACATAGAAATAAATGCCTAATGAGCGATTGCCTAATATCGCGGCGATACGGACGTTTGCAGCCGTAGAGTTTTCACGAGCGCGAATCCGATTAGAGGGGGGAGGTGAGGAGGAGCGCGCGCAGGCTCGAGCACATCTTCGGCAGTGTGAACGCGCGCGGAACTTTTCCCAGGGGACAAGGGAAAGAAAAAAAAAAAGAAACGTGTCCTCAGGTCGGAAATGACCCGACGGAGCCGCCCGTTACCAGTTGTTGCCTCGCGGGCGCTTAGTTTTTTTTTTTTTTTTTTTTTTTTTTTTTGTAAACGCACGCGCGCCCATCCCGCAATTTAACGATTAAGTGTTCAATTTATATCCAAAGCTTTTTCTATTCGAACTGCGCACTGAACGTAGCGGGAGGGTAAGGACGACTACCGTCCCACCCTGCGATCCCGACAAATCCGACAAATCCGACAAATCTACTATACTAATTTTGCAACTGCCTCTTCCCTTTAACCCCAATAACCCCAATAACCCCATTAACCCCCACGCACCCATTAATCGCTCATTATTCGTAATTGCATTAGTAATAGGCTAATAATAAGGATTCGGGTGTACTTCGTCACTGAAGTGCATAATTAATTAACGGAGGCGGTCGCGAGTTGCGCTCGAGGAAGATAAGAAGGCGAAGAACAGAGGGACGATGCGCGAGCTCGATAAGCGATGCGTCATCAGAGGCTGGACGAGGGCCCTCGCCGTGACTAAGTAGGTGAGGGGGTGGGGGCGAGGGGTCGCGATGAAGGAAAGAAAGAAAGAAAGAAAGAAAGAAGCGAACGATCGGACAACAATGGGAGAAATGTGCCGCGGTGGGAGTTGGCAAGTGTAGACACGCGCGACATTTTCCCGAATGATGGATGGGTCGGGATGGCGGGGGGGGGTCGGCGGAGAGTCGTTAGCGAGAAAAATTGATCGGGCAAAGTGAAAAATCCTCGGGGGAGTCAGGCGGAGAGAGAGAGAGAGAGAGAGAGAGAGCCAACGCTTCGTATCGCACCCCATGCGGGGAAAAGGGAAGCTCTTTGAAGATTGAGGAAGGAGAGGAAGGGCGTAAGGAAGTAGGCAGGTGGTTTTTTTAGCGGCCAAGTGGCGGGAGGTGGAGGGGGTGGGAGCCAATTAAAGTGGCGGTCCGAGCGGCAGCCTCACCATAAGCTTGATTCGATGGCTTAATTCGTACTCGCTGGCACGGACGAGCGCGAGAAGCACGTGAAATCGGCACCGCCGAAGGACGGAGGACTTAATTAGCAGCATCCAATGGGGTTAACCTGGAAAAGAGCCGCGGCAGGAGTTTCCGAATTCTGTAATGATTGGAAATTCTAGCTCATCGACTTTACGATCTATGGTCGTGAGAGCTACTCGATACCATACCCGCCCCCATTGTACCTCAGTACAATTAATTGATCACGAAGACAGTGCTTTTATTGATATTTAATCTCCGCCCTCCGCCCTCCCACGCCCCCAGCGAATTCAATCAAATCCCTGAAAGGCAGACGTCG
Organism: Ceratosolen fusciceps; assembly: GCA_018883505.1. Classification (NCBI taxonomy): domain Eukaryota; kingdom Metazoa; phylum Arthropoda; class Insecta; order Hymenoptera; family Agaonidae; genus Ceratosolen; species Ceratosolen fusciceps. The sequence goes on from RCIC01000026.1 coordinate 2,597,658, forward strand.
AGCTTACTTACGACTGTTTCGTTAAGCTGTTAAACAAATTAAGAACCAAAACACGTACAAGCTCCTCGATCAATCTCGTGACGGTAAAGCATCTGAAGTCTCTACGTGTGAGAGAGAGAGAGAGAGAGAGAGAGAGAGAGAGAAATTAACAACAACGTCGTATGCGTCGTTTTTGGTATTATGTAGTACTCGTGCGGAATCCAGCGGTAGACGGTCAGGTACGGGAGGGTACGGGACAAGCGTAGCTCGAGCTGACGCGAACGCGTATTCGCGTTGGCTGGCGCCATCTGCATCGTCGTGACTGCATCGTTCTTACCAATCGAAGAATCACTCGTTGCGGACAGTCGTCGTACGGAAGATCGTGCCGATGCCGATGCCGATGCCGATGCCGGCCCGATCGGCACCCAATTATCGAAATAAAGATTTACCGGGAGGAGGAGGAGGAGGAGGAGGCGTCGTTAATCCTGGTTAACGGAGCGTAACGGCGGGGCACGTGTTCCCAATACCGACGAGGAAGGAATGAAAGAAGTGTCCCGGGTGCAAGGTCAAGGGTAAGCGCGGACGGCCTCGAGGTCGACCCCTGCCACCAGGGGACAGCGATAGGAGCGGCCACGGGAGAAAGCCGATGCCTAGGGGCATCCGCTGGTCTCGGACGATACACGGACGATACAGGGACGATACAGGGACGATACTCGGGCGATACAGGGACGATTGATTAAGATTAACGACCGGCACTCGCGTTGACGTTATTCATCGGCCTCGACACTTGAAATTGCTCTAAACGAGCTCGGCTCTACACGCCATCGCTACAGCAAGTGACGAGGAACGAGATTTCCTCAAATCCGTCGCGACGCCGCGTCGATGACGTCGATGACGCTCGAGAGCTCTTGGAAAGCGTCCCGTCCCGTCCCCCCCCCCCCCTTTAAATCTCGGCGATTTGACAAAATTCTCGATGCCGAGGACGGCTTAGCACGTTGGCGGCGTCGCGACGGATCGACGATCCGTAACCACGGCTAACTCGCTGCTTCCGATATTCTAAATTTATCCTAAACTTATCTGCCGCGATCTTTATTTACTACTACGCTCGCCGACTTCGCCTATGCTTTGTCAGATCGAGCGCGCTCGGCGGCCACGCGATCCCCGATCGATTATGCAATTACATGCCCGCCGCACAATAGATCGCAATTAACGACTCTTCTAAAATAGTTCCATCGATGATTTACATCTTTTGGCTTTAGCTTTTACAAATTCTTATTCTTCTTTCTCGTACTCCTCCTCCACCTCCTCATAAGCTCCGGCGAATAAGGTGCATTATTGATAAAGAAGTAGAAGAAGAGGGGGGGGAAGAGGGGTGAAGACGCGCGCCTTTAGCGTAGGCGCAGTCAGTCGAACGTCAAGATGACGTTTCCTCGATTGAGCTGGATCTCGATTTCGAGTCCCGGGGCATAGGACGACGGCACCCAAGCAGAGTAATTTCGATCAGAACGAAATACACGAACTCGCGCATAAACTTTGTTATTTTAATGCGATATTAAAAAGCTACGCTCGGTGACATTTACAGCCACTCGCGATAGCACTCGCGAGTAATTTATGGACTTTTATTTATATTATTTCATTCTCCCGGGTCACGTTAAGAGGGCGCGCGCGCGCGTGGTTAAAGGGGGGAGATGGTGGAGATGGGGGAGATGGGGGAGGGAGGGATGACCTTTAGATCGTTATAATTTTATTACGATTTTAAATAAATTTCTCTAGCGATTCTTTGCCCATTAACGACCATCCTCCGTATTTTACATTTTTTTTTTTTTTTTTTACGAGGTAGTTATTGGTCGTGACAATCTCGAATTACCCCACTTTTAATTACTTATAATTTATACAGTCGTTGTTGGGGTTATTGTCGTTGAACCGATGTTTCCATTAGCGTCTCTCTTAACCAAAATTGCATTCACAAAGTTACAATATTCGCGGGCTGAGCGTATGTACGTTAAATATTGATTTATCGCGTATAAACGTGCCAACGTTAAGAGAAAGAGAAGGTAATTAAGTGACGATAATAATATGGGCCAACAGCGTGAATCTTAATTACTCTAATATGAAAGAGGAAGCCAGGCTGGAAAGAAATACAATAATAGCTCGCCTGAATACACTTTAGCCGACTTTATAATAATACGGACTGTTAAATGTTTATTTCGAGATGAATTGCAAATGACATGTAACCGGTAACGTTTTAACTACCTTCTCTTTAAATCCATACAAAATGATCCGGCACACGTGCATGTCAGCACATACAGAAATTATTCCATTATAAATAATTATAATGAGGTAATGAGGTTCTACCATTTACTACTACCGTACCATACATTGGCAATAAAGTATGTCAATAGCTTAGCATATAGCTCAGAAAATGTAAATAAAAAAAAAAATTCAATGCCCTTTTTCAAGTATTTTCTCAAACAAGTAATAATAAGAAAAGGGAGACATGTTGTTTTATTTTATTTTATTTAAATCTGACCTTTGCAAAGAATCGGACTCGACTCGACACTCACACTCGTCGTGGCATAATACGAGATTTCCTTTTGAAAATTGTTTCGATACTCCGTACACGATCTCGTACGATCGATCGTATGAAAAAGTACGATAACTTTATGTAATCGAATAATTTCAATGCCTTTTTTCTCTTTTCTTATAATAACGAAAGGATTGGTTAGTTAATGTAGCGCGTCAATTAGATAATTAGAAGCCAAGTATCGAATTCCTCTTAACAATGTGCAACGGCAGCGAATTATTATCGATAATTAATTTAGTTTAAGAGCAAAATTGGTTTGAAGTGAATCGGCTGGGCAATTAAATCATTTCCAAGCCTTCCGAGCGACTCCGAGCGACTCCGAATACAATAACCCCGATAAAATTTAATTAGTTATTGAGTCTCGATCCGTGATCGAGAGGGTTATTGGGGGGGGGGGGAGTCGCGGAGGAGGGAGACGCGTCCTCGGGGACAAGAATGGCTGCTCAATGAGATGATCGAGATCGAGCGTTGGCCCGACCTGTTGATGCCCACCCGGACACCGACGGACTCTCGTTCGTCCAACCCAGCCCGTGCTCGTATACGTTATTTATTGTCCGCGCAGTCGTGGGCGCGTGCGTGGCTGGAGGTCGGGAGATAAATCGAGGTAACGTTGGGATGTCGGTGAACGGAGCCCCGACAGAGGAAGTCCTCCTACGAAGGTCGGGGACGTAGCTGGTATTTACCCTGTCGGGTAACCGGTCGCGGACCTTCATCCTGGCTCCCTTCATCCGAACCGGAGTTGCACTTGGTCGATTTGTCATTGAGCGCGTCTTTCGGCGGCAATGCCGACGTATTATTGGTGCCGACGTATATGGGAGGGAGGGAGGGAGGGAGGGGGCGGAAGCCGCTGGAAACGAAGTCGCGCGATCCAAGTCATTAGTCGCGCGCACGTACGCGAAGCCGAAGTTACTTATTATTATCGAAGCCCAGGCTGACGTGCTCGGCTCCTATAATTCCCCCCACATCCCCCCTGACGCCCCACTCCAATCCACCGCCCCCTAACGATAACGATAAGTATCTCGAGGCACGTTCCCTTCTACATTGCGGCGAATAGAACGCATCCGGAGTCAGACTTCGTGATAATGAAAAATCCTGGCATCCGACGAGCCGGTCTTTAAAGCTCATCCTCTCTGCCCCCGCCCCCGCCCCCCACGACTCCCGGTTCTCCTTCACCCGCACCACCACGTATCGAACAGTTCGGCCACCGGCGGAGAAGCCGTTTGTCAATCTGGGGTCGGGAGCAGCTCCGGAGCGAATCGGGCTTCGGCATATATTACCGAAAGCGTCGATAATTCGCGTGTGTTCACGCAAGGCTTACTCCGAAAGCGCATTAATTATTAAGCGATTCGACGTGGGTGGGTGTAGGTGTGTGTGTGTGTGAGAGAGAGAGAGAGAGAGAAGTAGGGGGGAGATGATCGCGTTAGATGACCGCCCCGAACCGACGTAAACAACGTTCACCTTGAGCAATGGGGTTGGGTGAAGGGCTGTAGCGGGTTGGGAGGGGGGAGGGGCTCCTGCTCCTGAGTTCAGCCTTAAATAGCGTCTCCCTCCCACGCCGACGACGCGCTTCCCTCTTACCTGACTGACCGTTGATATCCGCGATAGCAGCAGCGTGACGAGATATGTAACAGAGGAGGGCTTCTCCCTCCTTCTCCGCCACCTCTCCCTCGGCCACGGGCTCGCGCTCGTGCCGCGGCAGCAGCTGCTCTTGAACCTCCTCCAACTCCTCCTCCTCCTGCCCCACCTTCGGCTCCGTTAAGCTTCGGCTTGGATCGCTGACGCACTTCTGCCGGAGTGTATGGAATTTCTCAATTGGCTGGCGTCTGCCCTGCGCCTCCTCATCCCCCTTCGCGCCCCGATCTGTCCTGGACAAACGAGCACACATACATCCTCTTGCCGCCGCCGCCGCCGCCGCCGCTCGCATCCGTCAAGGCTTTTTTACTAATTGTGCCTCTGTTTTAAAAAGCTGCTAAAGCTGCCTACGCCATTCAAGCGCATCGCTAAACTACGCTCTAAATTTAACCGCCTCCCTTCCCCCCTTTCCCTAACCATTTTCCGATTCCTCGCCACTCCCACCCCCACCCCCCACCCCCCAATAACCCGTCTCATTCGCAATAGCTCTTACATTCATTTATTCATTCATTCATTTATTCATTCATATTCATTCATTCATTTATTTATTTATTTATTCATTTACCCTTTGATCGAGAGCTTTCGGACGACCAGCCCGAGGCAAGGTATTGCGTTTGCTCGATTAATGACATTTATCGCATTGCGAGGAGAAACCAACGCGTAATAATAATTGCCCCGATTGCAGTCTCGCGGGGCTACGCTTAGCACAGAATTTATAAAACGCCGAAAAATCTTTCGCGTAATCGAGAGCCAATACTCAATAATCATTATCTAATCCGAACTCTCGCTAATAAACTATTTTTAATAATAATTAACGTGACCGTCTGTCACTTAGTCACTTAGTCTAAGTAAGCTTCTAGTCTAGTCTAAAAAAAAAAACAACTTTTTGCTCCACGCTGATGCAGCTAGTACAATAATTATAATTATAACAACAACAACAACAACAACAACAACAATGATGACAAGGATAATATTAACAATGATGGGATTGAAGGTAAAAAAAAAATAGTGTAACGAATAATGCAATAAGCGTGTGCTTATTTAATAAAAAATTTATTGACAATAAATAATGGCTTTGAGATGAAAAAGTCTACAGACTGCAGATTATTCGGAATGTTTTACAATTGTTTTGTCGATAGGCCAACGCTGCGGGCAAAGTTATTTTACATATTTATTCAATATCGTGAAGATTATCCGTCGCGACTGGAGCGCAGCATTGTTAATTAAGCAAGAGAACTTAGTGTAACGAGTCCTGTAACTCCGATGAAACGAAACGAAAAGATAAGTAAGTAAGTGAGAGGGGGAGTAAAAAACAAAAACAAAAACAAAAACAAAAGGATGGATCTGAAAGAATCGGTCGGTTACGAGCCGAAAAAGAAACAAAGAAACGGAAAAAAACGAGCGGACTGTGCGGGAGTGTAAGTAAGTGTCAGTGCCAGTGAGTGCCAAATTACTGCGTGCCAAATAAGTGGCTAATGCGAGCTACGGGCAATTATTGTAATTACACTTGTTTGATTATTGTGAAAGAAGCTTGGCGCACTGCGTGCTCGGGGTCGCGGCCGAGGGCAAGAGCATCGGGATTGCTGATGCGAGCACGACGAGGTGACACCGAGTGCACGATAGGACACGGGGGCGCCGGCGGAGCTTCGTCCGGAGGTCGTTTACGTGAAATCGTCCGCGGATTTTCATGCGTTTGGCCGGGACGAGCGGCGGGATGGAGGGATGGTGGGATGGAGGGGGGAAGGAGCCGGGAGTCCGTGGACGAGCGCGTTCCTCGGCTAACCTGGTCAAACTGCTACGTCTTCCACTCAACTAAGCCGGGCCTCGGGGACGACTTTAGAGCAGTCCAGCGTCGTCGTCGTCACTAGCGGTCGGCACTAGCGGTCGGCACTAGCGGGGATGCGCAACGGCAGCGGCGTCGGCGGCTACAGCAACAACGACAACGACAACGACAACGACAACGACAACGACAACGACAACGGCAACGACAACGGCAACGACAGCAAGAGTAATGTAACGAGAGCCGTGGCAGAAGCAGCGCAAGCGACGACGGCTAGGGCTAGCGTCGTAAAAGCGATGCAAAAGGTAAGAATAGTAAGAGTACGGCCGTAGGAGCCGTTTAGCGTGCCAAGGGAGGGAAGAGTCGGGCACCTCGGGTCGAGGTAGCAGGGTGTCCGAGGGGCCGGATCGCGGCTGCTCCGGCGTACGTCGTCGGCGAGGCGACGTCCGCAACTGGGCTCCGGGAGCACCACGAGGGGGGGCGTCTCTAGGAACGGCAGCGCGCGCAAGGACGTCCGGGAGCGCGGTGGCGGAGGGGATGGTCGCGCAAGGGGTGGCGGCGGCGGCGGCGGCGGCGGTGGCGGTGACGGCGGTGACGGCGACGGCGACGGACGGTCGGTGCTGCTGCTGCTGCTGCTGCTGCTGCTGCTGCTGCTGCTGCTGCTGCTGCTGCTGCTGCTACTGTTGCTATTGCTGCAGAAGAAGCGGTGGGTCGAGGCGGGGCGGGGCGGGAGGGTAGAGGTGGAGGAGGGTAGAGGTGGGGGGATGGAGGTACGAGAGCGCGAGCAGAAACAGGAGATGGCGGATGGAAAGGAGGATGGAGGTGTACGACGTCGACGTACAACGAGTACGTAGAGAACGGCGATGAGAAGGTGGGGCGGGGGTGGTGGGAGAGAGCGGGTGGAGGAGGTGGAGGAAGAAGAGCCAGCCCCGGTCCTCTATGTCCGCTTAGCCGCGGCGCACGATGCGCACGCACCGATTACGTCCGTCGCGCAGCTTTGCCAGCTGACGGGCCTCGCGATCCCGGGCGGATTGGCCGATGGCCGCGAGCGCGTTGATGAAGAGTCGGCCGAGGAGGCCGAGGAGCCGACAAACCGGCCGTCGAGGCTCCGGATAACAAGAGCGACGTCTCGTGGCTCGAACCGCCGCCCCGGACATATTCCGTCCGTCGCCCCTCCCAGCCCACCCCCAATAACCACCTATAACCCCAAGAACGGGGCCCGGACCGCTTCCTCAATTCCTAAAATTATGACAGAAGAGCCTCCCTCCCGCCACCCGCCACCCGCCACCGCAACCGGAATCCACTGCGAGGCGATGCAACGCTCCTCTATCTCGATCTATCTTATATCCTTCCTTCTTCCTTCTTCCTTCTTCCTTCCTTCCTTCCTTCCTTCCTTCCTCTGCAAAGGAAAGAAGCTAATCATCCCACGGTCGACGTCGACGCTCTTTTCTCTCTCTCTCTCTCTCTCTCTGCTCTCTCCGTGGATGTCTCACGTGCTCAGTTAAATCCGACACTCGCGGTTCGTTTAAGCGAAAGCAGTGAATTCCTCGCCGGCACTTTTAATCGTTCGCCTTACAAACTTTATATCGCATGGACTCCAAGGTAATTAGCGACACCTTAAACTGCTTGACAGTGTGCTTAACGCCGACTTGCGGCGCTCCCCTCCCTTAAATAAGTACAATTATTGTCATATCGCCTTCTTAAACCCTGCATGACTTACAAGTAATCGTGATAATGATGACAATGGTGCTGGTAGTGATAGTGGTAGTGGTAGTGGTAGTGGTAGTGGTAGCGGTAAGAGTAGCGGTAGTGGCAGCTTAGTAGTAGTGGTGGTGGTGGTGGTGGTGGTGGTAGAGTAACGGCAATAGGGGATACGTGGTACTATTAAGGAGGAAATAAAAAATAGGGAAAGAAGAAAAGCCGTTGCCCTACGTACAAGACCCTTAGAGCGCGCCTCCTCGACCGAAGTCGGTATAAGGTGTCCCCGCCGCTCTTTTGCCGATACGCGCGCGTAATAATTGTATCGAGATAGGGATTCGTTATCGTTGCCGAGGTCACGTAGCGAGACACGTGGGACTGAATAGCATCGGTAATCGCGGCCTCGGGGAAAGTACATTCCTCACCAGGCCGGACCGAGAATGACTCGGACTTGAGTCAATAGGCCACCTCGAGGAAGAGCCTCGACGAGCTGCCACGCGGTATCCGCGCTTCGGTAGCTCCCGTTCCAACAGCAGGGCTCAGTGAACCTGCCGGACCAGAAGCCGCGTATCGACCGCCCGGGCGTCGCGACGTCTATTTATAAACACAGATGAGACCGGAAGCGCTTTTTTCCCCTCCTCCACCTGCTCCTCCTGCTCCTCCTGCTCCTCGTCGTCCGTAGAAGGTCAATGACGAGTTGACCTTCGTAGTCCAACGTCATTTGTCGGCCGATCTGTTAACCTCAGGTTAACTATGGATAATAATTATTATCCATGGAGATCAATTACAATCAATTCTTACGCATTCATTATCCGAGACCAAGCGAAGCTATTGATTATTTAACTTTATGAACGGAGAGCAATTGTTCCTGAAGAAGCTCTCGACTTGCAATTACAATCTTCAATGCAAATACTTTATTCGCTCGAATATATGAATAATAAATATCATAATAGATAAAAGAGTATATCGGCAAATGCAAATCTCTGCTTCTTCTTCTTCTTCAAGATCTCATGAAGATTTATGAGTGCGGCGCTCCCTCGGTGATCGAGCGATATCATTTCTGGATTCGGAGTCCATTCCGGAGAGAAAACGTCCATTAGCTCCGGAATAAATGGCTCATCGAGTCTCGACGGTCGATTTAGTCGTCTAATACGGATACCTCCCTCCACCCCTGTCCCCTCCACCCCCACCAGCCCTACCGCCAACCCTCCGCCCGTCGGACGGGCTGTCCCCGTCTATGCAAGCCTACGGTTTCCAAGGAGATGATTAATACAGGCTGTACCGATCGTGGCGCTTGGTCTCCCGAAAATCTCCTCCCCCAGAAGGCCGACTCCCAGGAGTGGCTGCGTTGCGATCCGACCCGAGGGTCATCAATCCCAACCCTCGGCACATCTCCATGGATTTACGATCAATAATGGCTGGCAATTATTGCGCCCCCTCGTCGATTACGCGTTACCTTCTTTAAATTAATTATTGTCCTCAGGAGGATCAAGAAATTAGCGACTATTTTCTTTGTTATAAGTTTTCAGCATAGAAGTCGAGGTATGGAGGGGGTAGGTAAACGGGCCGACGAGCTGCTCCCGTCCCCTCGATCACACTCACGCTCCTTTAATTAAGAATGTCAGTCGGATGATTACTCGGTGAGACGGGGTAGGGGAGGGAGGGAACGAGCGATACCGCTCAGTGGAGCGTGATGGCGCGGAGGGGGGGAGGGAAAGGGTCACGTGGCTGGAAAATTCGTGGCACGAGCCCCTCTGCGCTCCTACACAAAGTGGGTTAAAAACGTTTTGAATGGGCGGCACGGGTCGGGGTGTGTGTGTGTGTGTGTGCGTGTAAGTGCGTTTGTGTGTGGTCGGAGGTGGCGAGGGAGGAGAGGAAGTCGTGAAATTATGACGTCGAGTCCCTTGGATTGGACGGAGCCGGGACAGACTCGATACGCAAGTGCAACGCTCGGGGATGTCGGCCGACCTCGGTAACGGGGTAGGCGTTGGGTCGAGCTTCGTTAAAAAATTCAAGAGTGCCGGACTCGTTGTCGGCCAGTGGTGCTTAATAATACGCGGCGGTGATCAATCGTGCTCAATGGCTCTCGGACCACCGGCGGCGAGCCGGATGAAAAGGGGGTCATCGTGTAACGTCGGCCAAAACGGATGGAGGGTAGAGGGGGAGTATATTTCCCTACGAGACGCTGGGTGGGGGGGAGGGGAGGAAGGGCGGACAATCGATAGCTGCTCCGGCGCTTGTTTTTCCCACGGGCTTCCGATGTTGTCTCTTCTCGGCGTTGCTGCTCCTGCTCCTGCTGCTCCTCCTGCTGCCGCTACTACTCGTGGTGGTCCAAACTCCTTTCCCTCGGCGGCGTTCCCCCCCAACCCTTCTCCGCCGCTCCCGCAGGATCTCCATTGCCAGGCAATAAACATCTCGTGGGGAGCGCTCAGACATAAAATCTCTCCCCCTCCTCCACCACCAGCCATTATCACCCTTAGTATTTTTAGCTTATTCATAGGGCCAACTTATCATCTCCTATTTTCATTTGGACTCGGTGACTCTTGTTTTATTATCCCCGTCTGCTTCTCTCGGAATCACAACACGATTTTTACTTATCCATCCGTCTGATTATATTATTATTGTTGTTGTTGTTGTTGTTTTTGTTGTTGTTGTTGTTAGTACTCTTAGGTAAAGGTAGAGAGGGCGTTAAAAAAATTAAACGTTCCATTGGAAGAAAAATCAATGGTCGATGCAGAGAGTCGTCGGGAAAGTAAATAAGTAAGTAAGTAAGCAAGTAAGTAAGTAAGCAAGTTACAAGATTTAAGTACTAGAACAAAGTATTAAAAATGCAATTCTCTGCGATGTCACAAGACGTATAAGAGTAGTAGTGAGCAGCAGCTTCACGAAGAAAGAAGGGCAATAATAGTTCAACATCGCTCCATAACATTTATATATAAATACAACAACGACAACGACAACGACAACGACAACGACAACAACAATAACAATAATAACAACAAGTCAACGTATATATATATATGTGAGAAGAAGGTGAAGGTATGGCTGTATTGGATATTGAGCTAAGAGTCACTGTAGCAACGGGGGTGGTTGTGGGTGGTTGGTTGTGGGTGTGGGGGGGTAGGCATCGTTATTCGTGTAATTTCATGTAATGACGATAATTCGAGATTAATGCAAGAATAGAGAATTTATCATACCTGTTGTCGCATAGTAAGTTATGAAAATAGCCAAGAGGATAGTTTAGAGAAAGTTTTGAAAGCTCGGGTAGCTCATTGCATTGGACACATTGCACCGTTGATGATGCGCGAGCGCGAGGCAATGTCGACGAGGGAAGCGAAAAACATCGGGGGTGGGAGGGGGCGAAACATCATCGCGGATGAAATGTTTGCGCATAGGTATGAGAGAACATTGCACGGCGAGGACAGACATCGATAAACAATAATATGCACACCCGGGCTTTTGGCCACGCGCATACACATGCTACTACTAACCTGCGTGTACATGGACGTGCCGCAAAACAAAAAAAAAAAAAAAAAAAAAAACAAAAAAAAAACTGTCGAATAGGTAATTCAAGCGGCGGCCATCCTGACGATTGATTAGCTAGCTACAAATGTTGTAGCGGCAGTATCGGCGGCAGTATCGGCGGCAGTATCAGCGGCAGTATCAGCGGGGGATCGTGGATGCGTGGTGGTGGTGGTGGTCTCGGTCACGTCCAACACGCACAGTCCAACACCGCGTGCACCAGCCCCTAAATCCGGACGGCCTCTCGTATCCGCTCCCGGGCCCTTGCCGTTCTCCTTACAAGCCCGAGGCTACGTGTACGGTCCATTTCCGAAATTAAGGCGGCGCTCCCCGGCCCCGGCCCCGACCTACCGCCACCGAAGCTCCGCTCGATTAGCAAGTATCGCGGCACTGGCCTACTGCTCCCGCTGCTGGAGCACCTAAGCACCGCTAGGGCACAATATCGATTTCGTCCTCCTTTTTCTCACCTCCGCTCCCACCTTCCCACGCGCCACCTTCGGCCCCTCCCCCACCGTGCTCTCGGTTCCGCTCGGCGCCCTCATCCCCCACCACCACCGCGGCCACCACCGCCCCCGCCATCATCCGCGCCACTTACGTGGCCATACACATGAACCGATGAATAATAATAATAATAATTACCCCGTTGTTATTATAGAAATGTATAAAAAGTGAATGTGTCCCATTTGGTTGAGCCAAATGCCAAAGTATCGTTGAACTTTTCGTTTTATTCCTTAGAACGTATTTACAATAATAATAATAATATAACGCAATTGCGTGGATTGCATAAATATCGTGATAACGGGATGTTCATGAGAATAGGAAAGTTATTATTCTATTGGGTGTACTATCTCATTAGCAGTCGATTGTCCTCCGAATTACAAATGTACACGGTGGCCGGCCCTTGTCTATTCGCTATTGTCTGACGCAGCTCTCTGATCGCACTCTTCCATCTTCTTTATAATGTCCTTAGCCGGATTGAAAACACCGTTGGTTTGCGTATTGCAAATGTAACATCTCGTGCTCTTCTTGTACTGGGCCAACGCGCATTTTTCACAAAAATAATGCTTGCACCTGAAGAATACGTTTTACCTTCATTAGAATGCATTGTCAAGTAAACTAATTATTTGTGATTTAATTTGGACTTACTTTGTGACAATGGGATCTTGAAATCTGTTTCTACACATAAAGCATTTGAACGGAAGATGCTCCTCGTCGCTATCGATTTCGTATTTCTTATCGTCCTCGTCGCCGCTCAAGTCGTGCGTACCAGTTGCTGCTTCGCGCTCCAATTGCCAGCCGAGCTTATAATCCGAACGGTCGTGAAGAAATTTACAACTGTCTGAGACAATTCAACAATCGTTTTAATTCAATCCAAAGAATTTAACGTACCGACGTTTTCAACAAACTGATCCTTTATTCAATTTTCCTTTAAGATTAATGAATACGTACCTCCGAAGCCGCAGAATCCCGTTTCTTTGTAGTCTTTGCAAATGTCAGGTTGGTAGTCCCATCGGAACGGTTGCTCTCAAATTGGCTGGGGCTCTTATGGGACCCTTGCGAACCATACCACTGGACGCATTACCAGCCGCTGTATCTTTTTTCTTATAATATTGCGCATAATTGTTCATTCCTCTGTAAATCTTATCATCTTCCTTTCCTTCCAATTGCTTACGAGTTGACATTGAAAAGAAACGTTTAACGTTATTGCAATTACTGACAATCGTCGATCTACTTTACAATAATTACCTCGTTTATTTTTTGAGCTTTCTCAAATATGGCCTGGGCGTCCCTGTCAATTTCTGTTTCTGTTTCTAAAACGGCCGTTGCCCCTTGATCGCTGGGACCTGCTGGTAACGGAGTTTTCTTACTCTTGTAGGATACCATCACGGAATCATCTTCGCTGCTCTCTTCGTCTGGCCTTACGTGCCTTTTAGAGTTTGTCTATAAAAGGCTACGTTTAGATAAAATCTATGATTTCTCACGCTCAAAGCCCACACACATCAATGTACAACAAAATAATTAGATATTGCACTTACGCTTTGCCTCATGGGATTTAAAACATCTATTTTTTTCTCCTTCTTAATAACAGTCGTGTCATCCTCGCTGCTTTCTAAAAATAACAATTATTATCCCGCTTATATTATAAGTATACTCGCGCTCGAGCTGGTCGACGACGTTTGCACGACACGACGACACGGAGAAGAAAGTAGGCGATTGTGGAAATATTAGGGCGCACGAGAACGATAATGGCACGTAATAAAAATAGATAGGCTCGTGAAGGTGTCATCGTTGAAATGGCCATTGATAGAAGAAATTCTTCGAAATAATAATCCAAGAAACGGCTTAGTTTCACGTTAATTAACGAATGTCCTCGGCGTACATGACAAGCCGTTAAAGTACGAATAAGTTGGATAAAAAACCCATCGTTGCCCAAAGGTCAACATAACCTCGACGAATGAACTTCTTCTAAGAAGCTCTTGTTAATTGGAAAACGTCGGTTCGACGCTTCCAGCAGACCCACTCACCGCTGTCATTTTTGTTCCGTTGCTTCCTCGACACCTGCTTCCTGGCCCGTTTCTTAAATACGAACTTGCAAGTACCGGAATCCTCGAAGCAGGCCTCGGCGCTCCCTTCCTTCTGGTCCTCCATGTTTGTTTAGTAAACATCTGCTTTTCGCTGGCGCGCCAAATACGCGACTTGCAACCCCTTTGCGACCGCTCTCCCCCACCTCCTCTCCCTTCCCTCCTCGCCACCCGCAGCTAACGCACTAGCTCTCTCTCTCTCTCTCTCTCTCTCTATCTCTCTCTCGCTAGTATACGTAATCCGTGGCCGTGCGCTTTATTTTCCTTTTTATTTTTTTTTTTTTTTTTTTTTTTTTCTTCATGCGCCCGTGTTGACGACTCGTCACGACTTTCGTACTTTATACACGAGTCCCCTCGTTCGCTGGTCCCCTCGTTCGCTCGCTCACTCACTCGCTCGTCAGTGAGTTTTCCGACTTTTCCCACGAAAGCGAGCCGAAAGCCAAAAAGGGGAGACGGAAATCTGAAGCTGCCGCCAGTCGGTGGTGAGTACATTGCGAGCCACCTCGTTTCATTGATTTTTCGCAAAGCATCTCCCAACCACTGGCTTCCATTGTAACAGCAAAATATCGAACGTCAACCATCCCCTCGCAACGCATCTCCTCGTCCACCTCTGCCTGCTTACCATTTTACCTATTTACCATTTATTCCACTCTCACCGACTAGTCATTTTCATTTTCATTTGCTTTTGCTTTTGCTTTTGCTTTTGCTTTTCTTTTGCTTTTCTTCAATTGCAATTTTTTCAAGCTTCTTTCCCCCCCACCCCCATTTTACCTCGGAGACGTGGATTTATTTTTGGGTAATTTTTAAATTGCCCCCGTCCCGCGGAAGGATCTTAGTGAAATTCATACGTAATAAGGACAAATTGTTTTATATCTGTAAAGAGCTTCTCTGCACTGCACTGCACTGCACTGGATATGATAATAAACATTAATTTCGTACGTGCTTGTGACTTTTTTCACCCCAAGTTTTCATATATTTTCTTGAGATTTCACCTCGATTGTGTTACATTGTATTTTTATTCTATTATTTTGCAGAAAATCAAGGGAGAAAAATGAGCAAGAAGAACATGGAGATTTCTTTTCACAATCATGACAATATGATAATGTTGACGAGGAAATATTTGAAAAGGAAAATTATGTGCCCAGAGACAAAATTTAGAAATCACATTCAAGAGCGTCTGCACGTCCTGGAACTGGTTAAGCGTACCGTTGACATGGGCGAAAGCAATTCTGTCCTGTTAATTGGGCCAAGAGGCAGTGGAAAAACTACCGTATGATTTTATATTAATTTCTCCTCCTTGTATGGGAAAAAATCATTAATAAGATTTCTTTGCTTAGAAATGCAAGTTTTATTATATTTTTTTCCTACAATATAAACCACTTAACGTTTATAATCTAAATTTGTAAAGTACATATAACGTATAAAGAATAATTTTCAGCTCATTAATAGTGTATTAAAGGAATTATCGTGTTCAAAAAATTTCCAAGAGAATGCAATTGTAGTCAATCTTCATGGGCTATTCCATACAGACGATCGGTTAGCTTTGAAAGATGCAACAAGACAGATGCAATTGGAAAATGTCGTTGAAGATAAAGTATTTGGTACATTTGCTGAAAATTTAAGCTTTCTTTTAGAAAGTTTTAAAACTGGAGACAAAAAACGTTCCAAACCAATTATTTTCATTTTAGACGAGTTTGACTTGTTTTGCATGCATCACAATCAGACTCTTTTGTATAATCTTTTTGATGTCGCTCAATCTGCTCAAGTAAGAATTTCTTCAATACCCGTATTACAGTAACAGTGCTCGAGTTATTTAATTGTAAATTGAATTTGAAATGGTTTTAAAAATTGCAGGCTCCCATTTGCGTAATTGGAATAACTTGTAGGTTAGACGTTATAGAAATGTTAGAGAAGCGAGTGAAATCTCGATTTTCTCATAGACAAATCTTTTTATATCCTGGTGACACATCGGGTTCTGATCTTCCACTTTCTGCCTTTGAAGATAGATTAGAACTTTTTGAGAGTTTACTTAGTTTACCTGACGATGAAAACGTCAATAAGATTGAAGAAGAGAATACAGAATGTAATATAGATGATAAGTTTCGAGCAAGCTGGAACGATCAAATTAGAAGCTTGAAGGACAATCCAATAATTATAAATGTTTTAAAACAAATGCATAAGACCGATAGGACGGAAAGAAAGTTTAGGAATTTTTTAGCAGTAGCAATATCATCGCTTTGTACAAGCCATCAACAATTAGAGGTCGAAGATTTTGTCCAAGCAAGTAAGATCTTCTCCCAAAATGCCAAGATTTTGATTTTGGAAGGCTTATCTGTCTTAGAAATGTGCCTAGTAAGTGACGACACTTAAAAATTTAGCCAATCGAGTCGCGAGCGCCTTAAGTAACACTTAAAATTAATTTACAGATAATAGCTATGAAGCATGAAACAGAAATTTACGACGGCGAGCCGTTTAATTTTGAAAAAGTGTCAAATCGTTATTTAAAATTTGCCAATCAGAATTCAGCAATATCCTCCGTCCAGAAACCTGTAATTATGAAAGCATTCGAACACATTAAAGTAAGCTTTCGGTCGAATACCCGTTCACTATTACTACGTATTTTATTTGTCCATGCATACTTGTAAGCTCTTACGTAATTTTAAGATAAATATAAATAAAATTTATCCTTTGTAGAACCTTGAACTAATTATACCAACGGGAACAAATCAGAGAATCGAGAAGGAGTATCAACTTTATAAATTTGCATTGACATCGCAACAGGTTATGGAAGCTGTTAAAAATTACCAAGATTTACCAACGGATATTACCCAGTGGGCAGACAGCAGTATCATCTAAAAGAATTTTGAAAATTTTGAAGATACTCGTTGCTGTCGCATAGCAATTAATAACCAGTCCAATCATCAATTTCGTTCGTTTGTATTTGTTACATAGGATATAACGCATGTCTTAGCTATATAGAAGACATTTTAAATAACATTGTCCAAGTCATTAAAAAATGACTGTATTGAAGTGAAAAACGTCTTTTACCAGTGCCATTATATTTACTTATTCGGAATCATAGGAATAAGTGTATATCAATGTGTGTGATCAATAGTTTCATAAAAAAAAAACAAAGAAAGAAGAAAGCAAAAAAAAAAAAAAAAAAAAAAAAAATCGAAATGACTCGGTATTGAATGGACGAGGCAGTGAAAAATATATTTATTAAGAAGCTAGTAGTGTTCATTCGAATGATAATGGACTTTGATGATCACGTAATTGTTAATACGATTGATCGGAACATTTTGTTTGCTTGTCTCTCCAAAAGTAGTGAGAATTGAAATTTTTTAGCGACTAAATCGTAGAAGAAGAACTAGTTTATCCAATGGTTAGCTAAGGATTTTTAAATTTATTTATTTATTTGCACAAACGTTCGTATGTATTTGAAAATTAGAAATAGGATAAATTTTAGGATTGTACGGTAAAGTCTTTACGAACGAATACGTAAGCTGTTGTTATTATAAGGGAACGTATTTTATTTGTTAATATTTATTTTATTTATACTTATGCGATCGAGCGTTTTTATATATATATATATTTTTTATTTATTAATATTTATTATATTTGTATTTATTTGATCGAGCGATTTTAATGATTTTTTTTTTTTTTATTTGTAACGACGACTACATTATCTACTTGAAAACGTATAAATATTATTGTGTATATATATATATATATATTAAATTAAGCATTTATTTAAAGTCGTACAGCTTTCACTCGGTACAAGATTCGATTGATTCTTAACGATATCGTCATTAAAAAAGAAAAACAAAAAAAAAAAAACAGCTTTATTCAACTTTTCGATGCGTATAATATATATAAATGATATTTAGGGATCGTGTATAAATGAATTTTATTTCACATTGATTCGCGTGCACATGTGAAATCGTAAGAGAAACACCATTGCATTAAATTTTCCGTTCAATGACACATAGACTTTCGACGAGTGAAAACAAATGAAAAAAGAAAAACAAAACAATAACAAGAACAACAACAATTACGCTTTTGTAAATAATGCGTCGTGAAACCTGCCAAAAAAAAAAAAAAAAAAAAAAAAGAAAAGAAAAGAAAAGAAAAGAAGTAACTAGTTCGATAAATATTAAACAATAATTCGATTGTGTTGAGAGTATGCGTGTGCGCGAGTGTCCGTGTATTAGCAGTTAGAAAAAAATTGCACGGACGAGTTCCTTGAGTAGGATACAATTGTGAAAGCTTGGGAAAGAACAAGGTTTCCAAGTCCCAATGTTCTCAGTCTTTATAAGAAGTATTAGCCATCGTATAAAAAGAATATCGAGGCATCGTGTTTATCGGTAGTGCGAAAATTGTAAATCTCCGTTTCGACCGAATCCCCGATAGCCCCGGGGGACGATGCGGCTCGTCGTTGGTATTTCCATGAGATGAACCATTCTCGAATGCGATATATAACTTAAAGGGAATAATAATAATAATAATAATGATAATGATAATGATGATAATGATAATGATAATGATAATGATGATAATACACCGCGTGAAAGTAGCAATAAAAATAACTTTTGATCCGTGTCCTCTCGAGTAGAAAGGAATAAAACTTGAGCGAGAGGAGAATATTCGATCGCCATGGTATTTACGAAATAAACATACACCCATAATAATCTGTAATAATTAATTTATTTTCATCTATAACGAGAGATAATAAACGAGATTCATATCACGGGTAGAGTCGATCGAGCGCAGAACCCCCCTCCCTCCCTCGTCGAGTTGTTCCAGATCAACTTAGCCAACAATAGATAACAGATTTGATAGAACAACAGAAGAAGAAGAAGAAGATGAAGAAGATGTTGATAATGAAGTTAATCGGTCCAGGCTAGCTTTAAGGGATCCAAGCTCGTCGAATGGACGTTGGGTATCGATCGCTCGACAATCTTATCCGTTTTAATGAGCGGCCGCCGATGGAATATCCTCAGGCCGTTGTTCAGTCGCTTAACGCGAATGAACTTCACGATGAAGGAGTCGTGCCCTTTAAAGATAATAAGAAAAGCATCGTTACCTTATGATTTACGGTTAAGCTTTAAGTAAAGCCAAGCCAAGTGATGTGAAGCGCGGTCGCG
Source organism: Ceratosolen fusciceps (assembly GCA_018883505.1). Taxonomy (NCBI): domain Eukaryota; kingdom Metazoa; phylum Arthropoda; class Insecta; order Hymenoptera; family Agaonidae; genus Ceratosolen; species Ceratosolen fusciceps. The sequence goes on from RCIC01000026.1 coordinate 2,616,582, forward strand.
TACGCACGCAGAGACTAAGCCGCGATCACTCGTATAAATCGCTCATCGTTACCCTCGATTGATCCTTGAGCCAGTCGGCAGATACCGGGCAACCGGGATATCGATCGATCGATCGATCAACGAGGAGCGATTTATACGAGTGATCGTCGCTCGTCTCGATTACCTGGATTAGTTCCGATCGACGGGATGCCAATTAAGCTCTGTTTTTTACTTGGCAGGGGATGAAGCGCAGACAATGCCCGGCTCACGCCGATCTAGCAGGCAAATTATCATAATGCGTTATCATAATGCCGAGTGAAATCAGGGATCGTAACGACCGAAGCTACGCGTAGCGCGCTCAGGTCAGCTACCGATCACTATAGCCGTGTAAATAAGGTATCGCGTACTTGGGAGTGGTGTACCCGATGCTCGACGAGATCTGCCCCGAGTAACTCCTCGTGCTCCTTCATTCGTATCGGTATGATTTTATTTATTACCTATTTATCGACACAAAGTAACGACAACAGTATTTAATAAACGTCATCTTGTTTGTTTGTTTTGTTTTGTTTTGTTTTGTTTTGTTGTTGTTTCATATCTTGTATGCGTATAAGTTGGTGATGGTTTGCGAATACGTTTATCGTTAAAAGAAGTATAAATAAATAAATGAATAGAGAGAGAGAGAGAGAGAGAGAGAGAGAGATAAAGAATTACCCAGAGGAGGATGATGGAGGAGGTGAAGCTCCACGTGGCCAGGCAGACGGCTGTCAGTAATTGGATGCCCAGCAGGTACCAGCCCCCGCCTGTTTTTTAATTACCAAGAGCCGAGATGCCCGTGAGTGATCGGTCAATAGGTCAATATCCACGCAAGCGCGCGTGTGCACACACGCACACACACACACAGACAGAGAGAAAGTAGAAGGAGTTTACTTGCCTTTGAGTAAACCCTTGCGTCCGTTGGTCGTATTGAGGGGATGGGGATTGTCGGCGAACAAGCCGATGGCCATGACGCCCCAGAGTCCGCTCATACCTAAGGCCAGCCGTTATCAATTGGCCAATCATTGGCGGGCAAAGAATGATGGTGGAGGGGGGGGGAGAAGAAGAAAAGTAGTACGCTTATCTCGTTACCGTGAGTCGCGGATGCACCGACGGGATCGTCGACGCCCAGCCTATCCAGCAACGGCATTGTGAAACACGTTATCAGTCCACCGACCATCCCGACCACTATCGACTCCCACGCTCTGTATAAAAAGCAGCCTCCTGTTTGAGTTTCAAGCACACCTTTAAGCTTTATTCCTTCAATTATTCAATTCACGTATTTAGTTATTGTTAGCAGTAGCAGCAGTAGCAGCAGCAGCAGTGGTACATTGATTGATTGGGATAATTAAATAGAGACTGGCGGCTGATAAGGAAAAGGAGCAATAGAAGAAGCGATGAAATAAAAATTAGCGCGGGACGGGGGAGATGCGTGCGTGTGCGTGTGCGTGAGCGCGAATTCCGACAGATTTGCTTTATAGATCGAAGACGGCTCGGAAACAACTTTCGTCCTCGTATTCTTCCATATTTTCCAATATTTGCCCAACGTTGGACGTCGTATGATTTTACTCGCATTTTCTTTTTTGCCATTCCAAGCTTCGAATCCAATACAATAAGCCCAATAACGTACTCGTCGATCTATTTATTTTCCTTTCCTTTCCCCCAATAACCCCAATAACCCCAATAACCCCAATAACCCCAATAATGTTTATAATCGTTGCGCTTAGGATGCCAAGTATATGTTCTCGCTGTACTACAGGAATATTCCCGACGAAAATAATACGTTATCGGCGTTTAATCTCCAATTATGAATCTCCAATTGATTGCCGGCGCAAATTAAAATGCCGTTTCGTTCTCCCGCGGGATTACGCAACCGCGTAGGAGAATCCCTCGTACGGGGGAGGCATAACGTCGATCGGCGGTATCGATCAGACTCTATGTTTTCAGACGTTCAAGGACGCAGCCGAAGAACCCGGCAGTCGTCGTCGGCTTTTTTCATTATTTAATTATCATCCAATTGCACGTATACCGCCGTATCGTTGTATTTGTAAGAGCAATTTATTTATCGCTAGGACTTGACTTGGGGAAAGAATCGGCGATACGTTCTCGCTCGTCAGCCTTATCGGAGCAATATTATTCATCCGGAGGGATATCGTAAATTTGACTGTCGTGGCGCGCTGCGTTGTTTTGTTTTGCTCGCGATGACGCGTTCTCGCTACCGACGGCGCTTACGTAATTAATACCCCTTTGGCTAGGCTAGCCTAACCAAGCGGCATCTCCACGTCGATGGAGTAAGTACCGTGGTCATTGCGTTCGGTCATACGCGACCCCAATAACCCCAATCGTAAATAAATAAATAAATGAATCGCGTGCCTGTGTGTGCGTGCGTGCCTGTGTGAGTGTGCGCGCAAGAGAGAGATAGATAGGGATTGAGACTCGTAGCGGGGCTCACCGGTTACAGCGACCAAGGCCCCGAGGATGCCATTGATCTGGCTAAGGATGTCGATGCGCTTGGGGTTGGCGAGGCTGAACCCGAGGCCGACGAGGCCGCCCCCCATGCTGGCGAGCATCGTCGAGACCGCGGCCCTGGCAGCGTACCTCCACCGCATGCCGCTGACCCCGTAGGTGCTGCCGCTGTTGAACGCGAGCCATCCCCACCTGCGGAACATCGGGCTTCCGTTTGGGAGGAGTGATGGGGAAGAAGCTTTGCGGGGCAATTGTCATTACGAACGGGGGGCACGAGGCCGCTTACCAAAGGACGAAGAGGCCCATGAGGGCGTTGACCGGGCAGCCGAGCGGCAGGGGCTCGGTACCCTCGTCGTACCTGCCGAGCCTCGGTCCGAGCATCAGGGCGCAAGCCAGGGCTACTCGTGCAAGGGCATTCCAACATTGCTGACTAGTGTCTTATCCTTATCGAGCCACCACCACCCCGGCTCAACCCACCCAACCCCGCCCCGTCCCCACCCAACTTAAACGCTTAATTATACCTTACCCGGCTCCACCCACTCACCACCACCACCCACCACCACCCATTACCATTCGTCGGCTCTTTTCGTGTTGCCCCTCCCTCCCCCCCATCGGTCGCTAAACGCTATCGATTCGTTTAACTGAAAATTTAACTGAACTCTCGGACTAATAATAATCATAGACAATCTCCTACTCAAGCTATTTATCGTCTTTTTAAATTTCTTTCGATCCTTTCGTTCCAATCATTCGTAACGTCAAGGGTTAATTAATCGTAATATTTTGTGTCTCCCAAGGCTTGACGAATTTTCTAAATACAACGTTAATTACATTTACATCGGCCCAACTTGTCATTCTTACTACGACGCTCAACGATTTATTCTCTCCCGCCTCCAAGCTCTCACAATAGGCTGATTGACCCATTTACCCTATCGACTCTTTGTTTAATTTCCTGCATTTCCATATATATATATATATTAGAGAGAGTGAGAGAGTGAGAGGTTCTTTAAAGTTCTCGCGGTATTTTCCAGCAGTAAACACTTCGTTCCATTCATTTATCTATTCTATAAATAATAAGCATTTTAACGAAATAACAATTGACAAACGTACAAGGATACGTTGTTGGTCTTTGGAAGCTTTAACTGGCACGTCGAAACTTTCGAAGCTTTTTCCAATACTTAAAAAAAAAACAATATTCTTCAATTATCGTTACTCTTTAATGACTTATTCGTATGTTTTCCTCAAAGCGTCGAAAGATGAAATTGTTGTAAATTGTTATTTTTCCCAACGGAGTTCGATATACGAGCTCAGGGCTGCCCCCCCCCCACCCGTCTCTCTCTCTCTCTCACACACACACACACACGAGTTAAGCGATAACGATTCAATAAGAGAAAAGTCTTTCAGCATTGAGTACTTTAATACTTTTACTTGAAGTTGCTTTATCCTCGCTTACGAACCGGAAATGTACAAAAAAAAAAAAAAAATTGCTTGCTTGGAAAGATAACGAGAGGAAATAAAGAAAACGACTCGCTTAAGTAAATAAACAAATAAATAAATAAACGAATGAATGAATAAGTAACGAATAGGCTAAATTTGCCTGCAGTGATTATTGCTCGTAATCGCGATCATCGATTGCGAATTTTGTAATTGTTGCGCAATCTGCGTGTGCACGCGCGGCCCGCACTTACCAAATTGACATTTAACGAACGAAGGCCGAAAATAAAGCTTTATTTAAAAAGCTTCTATTCGTTGGAAGTTGCGGCGATAAAACGAGCGGCGCTGTTGATTTATTCAATTTATTGCATGCGAAACGAATCATACTTAAATCGTCCCGTTTCGAGCTCCCGGCCGAGGAGTGTCGCGACATTCTACACTCACATCGACATTATTTACTCCACTTGGGGCTCTTGTAAATTTTTTAACGAAGCTAATTGATCCAATAAACACGAGCCGCTTGGTTTTCTTAATTAATCCCTTCCAGAACCCTTCAAGTCATAAGCATCTTGTATTTTGTTTTGTTTTGTTTTGTTTTGTTTTGTTTTATCTAAGTATCGTACACTCCACAAAAAAGACTAAATTTTATACATGGATTTATAAACTTTGACTGCAACTGCCAAACGACGTCAGAGTTTCGTTATTAAGGCGAATTAATAATACGGCAGAGAAAAGAGAAGACAATTGATCCGCGTTACTCGTTTCAAACAATTTGCTCTATCGTCCACTCGGGTCTGTACGTAGCGAGTATTGGCTACCTGAAGTGGTACGTGCGCGCAGGTTAATATTCCTGGCTTTTAAGTCTATTTCCGTAACAAGTCGGCAGAGATCGTTTTCCGCGTTTCGTCTCGTCCAAAAGCAAATCTACGTAAATGCAACCTATTACATTACCAAATTAAGTTTACGCTCTGGCCGTTTGCCACGTACGTAAATGCGTCTTCGGTGCGTACTGCGCCCAACTTGTAACGACCCGCTTCTATATGAATTTTAATGCTCCCGGTGACAATACGAAGAATTTCATAACCACACGGACGTAATTTTTGTCGATCCAACCGCTGCTTTCATGTAATTCAATTCTATCTTTTATCTATAGCCCTATGCGATGCATTGAACGCTAGTACAACGCGTATTTACGGAGTATTTATTGAAAAAACAAAACAAAACAAAAAACACGCGTCGATAGATCGCGAAATCTAAAAAAATAAAGAGATTACGTACTATTATTTGCGCAACGACCCTTGGGCCGATAAAACGAAACGTTAGAGAGTCGACGTAGCCGATACTTATTGCGGAGGATCGAGTGAAAGTTTTCCTCCACGTGTAGGGTAGGGTGGTCGAGGCGTCGCCATCGCTGAGAGTAAAGGAATAAGAAGGAGGAGGAGGAGGAGGAGGAGGAGGAGAAGGAGAAAAATCTCGTTTTATGCGGGCCGCGGTTATCGGGCCAACGAGACGCGGCGAGCCCGCTGGCTCATTTACCAGATACTCCGCCGACGAGATGAACGGTCCCGGAGCCGGCGATGTCTACGGCCCCCAGGTTCTTGAGGAAGCCGTGGTCGCCCCAGACCCAGCCTGCCGGCATGCAGTAGACGATCGTGTTGAGCAGGGAGAAGAGGCAATAGGCCTTAAAGTTACATCTGCAAGGACATAGTCGATCGGGACTCGTTATTATTGCCACCCTGGTATACCTCCGAATACCCCCCCGAAGAACTCGGAGCTTCGGTGATCGCGCGCGATAATACACCGACGCAGATTGACGAGTTCATTTGGCGAACCCGCGGCAAGGGACGAATCGGGACGGGAGAATTAATAAAGAACAGCGGCTAGCTAGGCGTAAGGTAGTAGTACTGGTAGTAGTATAGTAGTGGTAGTAAGAAGTGGTTGGTACCGTTCGGCCATGGCGCCGCTGACAATTGTCGTGGAAGTCGTGGCGAAGCTCAATTGGAATAGGAAAGCAGCGGATATCGGGCCGAAGAGCTCGTCCTCGATGTCCGGGTCGACGAGGTAGCCGCCGACGCCGACGATCGGATTCGTCGGCTCGTCGATGCCGAAGCTCATCCCGAAGCCGAAGAACCAATAGGTCAGGCCCCCGAGGACGATGTCCACGACGTTCTTCATCATTATGTTCACCTCGTTCTTCAGTGAGACGCAGCCCGACTCCAGCATCCCGAAACCTATTTGTTATTCGACAATACTTTATCGGCGCGAATGGCGATTAGATCGACGCCGATCTATCCATCCATCCACGCCCGTCTGTCCAACTGGTAGACACACCGGCACGGATAGAGATTTAGGGTAAACAGTTAATGGTATTGGATACGTAGTCGTGGTGGTACGATAACAAAAAATAAATTGCTGCCCTACCTGTTTGCATTGTAAATATAATAAAGGCGTTCGATACGATCCAAGAGCTGTCTTCTTGGGAGAGTTTGTAGGGGGAGCCGACGTAGAGGAGCCTCGTCGAGACCGAGACGTTCGTAATATTGGCCTCGAAGCCCTCCACCAGCTCAGCCATACTTGAACGATATCCAATGGCTTATTAGGACTTGGGGAAAATGTTTTGGAAAATGTTAGGCTCTTGTTTAGCCGACGAGCGAAGGCAAGAAACTGACCGAGGACAGGAGAATGGGTTATATCGTGACCGTTGCCGAATGCGGATTTATTATTAATGGCGAGCAAGCTCTATTCAAGGAATAAATACTCGAGAGAATATTTAAACAATCGAATACGACGAAGGCGAAACCAACGACTTCCTTTCTTCCCTTTCTTTCTTCATGTTTTAAATGTTTTTTCTTTTCTTTTCTTTTCTTTTCTTTTCTTTTACTTGGCCCTCCCCATCCAGCCTTAACGGAAATTCCTTCTCATATTTATTCTTCATTCCGTATCCAATACAATCATTAATCATTTATTCATTTAACTCTGTATTTATTTATTTATTCATTTATTTATTTTCTTTAATACGCAAATAAAATAATTTATAAAGTAAAATAAGGGAACGACGGCATCGCAAGGTTAACTCTTCTTTAAGTAGATTTTTTTTTGCTTTTTGCCATTTGTGAATAACGGTAAGTAGTAAAAGAATACAACATGACGATTGAATAGTTTATATATATATATATACATACATATATATATACATACATAGAATGTAGAATCAATCCTATTTAGTAAATAATTATGACAGCGTGCGCTAGTTATTATATTAATTTAATAATCACATAATTTTTTTTTTCATTTCTATTCCGATACATATTTAATATATGATTTTTTTTTTTTTTTTTTTACAATACCAATAAATCATTGCTGACAATTACAATGCATTTACGCGGTTGTTCGTCTCGTTCCGTTCGTTTTCTCCTCGCAGACTTAATTATTTTCTATTATTTTAGCAATCGCGACACAACTCAAAAACCTCGGGAGTATATAAACGTCTCAATTACGAACAAAAAATAATGACTAAAAACGCTTGGTTTTTGATAAACAAGCTAAATTAATACATAATAATGTTGAAATTTTAACGCTTAACCGATAGCAGTTTCTTCTTCTTCTTTTTCTTCATCTTCTTCTTCTTCCTCCTCCTCCTCCTCCTCCTCCTCCTCCTATTCTTCCTCTTCTTATTTTATTTATTTCTTTATTTATTTATTTATTTTTTTTCCTTTTTTCCTTTTTCCTTTTTAATTCCACCTGGAGCGTCTATAGTAAAGACTACATTGCTGATAGTAGTCATTTATTTGTATTAGTTGCTGTCAATCGATTTTAATCGCAAGAATTCACTTCTTGGATTATTAATGCCCGTACACGTTTTCGTCGCTATACGCAATGTACAGAAAGAAGTCTTCTTCGTGATGTTCCTGTCGAATAAAAAAAAAAAAAAAAAAAAAAAAAAAAATAAAACGTGTATAAAATTAATAATGTCGTTGGCTAATAATTACGATGCTTACTCGTCTATACTAATTGAAATTTGAATTTTCTTAGTATACCATATACGGCGAATATATATATATATATATGTATATATCGTCGACACGCAGATCTCTGTGGAGTCGCGACGCGCTGCGAGAAAAAGGGTCGAGGGTCGTTTACCGACCCATTATCGCGTGACGACATCGCGGCCCTCCTCTGTTGATTATCGAATCGGGGGACGGGACGGGACGGGACGGGACGGGACGGGCAGTCATAATATACCGTATCGGTCGACTCGAGGGAGAACTGAGGGAGAACTGAGGGAGAACTGAGCGCGGGGGATACGTTTGTATTGAGCGGGTTATTATTATTGTATAATTGTAGATAATACGAGGGGGTGGGGGGTGACGTGATGGGCTCGGTTGAAAAATGCCCAAACTATAGAAAACGGGTATTAAGAAAAAAAAGGCCCGAGAGTGTCCCCCACCCTCCCCACCCTACCCTACTCACCCACCGACCCATAAAACTTATTATTCCGTAAACGATGGATGACTCCGAGATTTACCTGGTAGAGCGATCCCATGGTCGCGCTGGTAGGCGGTATTATGTTATTTACGAAGAAGAACAGCGCATCCTCGGCGCGAAGATGGATTCGCTTGCGGATCAAGAAGTAGAATTGACCGACGGTGAGGTCCGAGGGTACCAGGAACTTTTGCTTGTCCAAGTCGCTGATTTTCGCTTTCGGCGCCTTCTCGACTATCACCTGTTGGAAATAATACAGTTCCTCTATCTTATCTAATAAATATTGTTATTCAATGGAAACGAGCGCTGAGCAGCTGCTCGACACACACCCACACGCACCCACGCACACACGCACCCACGCACACGCACCCAATGGCTCAGAGACCCCATGCATCGATCGGCAAGTATCGATGCAATCAATAAATAGTAACAACGGCTATATTATAGATTCGGGGCGGGGAGGGGGCCGAGCAACATTTAACCTAAAAGGTATAAATAGAGCGCATCCATCCGAGCATTATATCGCACTCGATTGTCGGGATTTTGAAAAACGACGAGGAATGAAAAAGCATCATCGATTCGCCCCTTCGTCGAATAATGACTTTCGAGTGAGCCACGATCTATTGATAATTTTTGGAACGATCGAGGCTACTTGTCGAGGCTGTTTATCCAATGAAACGCTTACGGATTTTTATTCGCGGACCGCCTCTACGGCAAACGGCAAACGAAAAAAAAAAAAAAAAAAAAAAAAAAAAATCCCTTAACTCGGATTTCATTTTATTAACGAATCCCATTAAAATATCTTGCCCAATAAAAATCCCAATTCAAATGATCTGACGAGTAATGCCGATCGACGGCCGCGCCTGATTATTTCTCATTTACTGTCAGTACAAGTACGAGTGATTAAACAAAATACTCTTTATTTACGAGCGATTAATGCCACTTCTAAGTAGAGTATATAAGCCTCCCGAATCCCATGCGATCCTTTCGGCGTAATCCTTTCAGTATCGAACCTTCAAGTCCGATCCGATCCACCAACTAAGAAATCGTTATGATTACGTCCCTGTTATAATGTCGCTAGATCCCAATGGACGAGACTATGCTGCCACGTGCTGCACGTTAGGAGTAACAAAAAACGATAGATCCTCCAAACATCGTTAACTGGCATCGTTAACCTTTATAGAGCAAAATACAAGAAAGAATGGCTCGATCGGTAAATAAAGAATGAAGATTTTCTTCCTTTTGAACGTAATGAGCACGAAAGGAAAATACGTTAATCGTCGTCCGGTCGTCTCTACAAACTCTTTCTTCGCAGCGAATCGTTATAGTTAAGAGGAGTTAAGAGGAGTGTAGTGGGCATAGTAGCATGATTTAGTAAAATTACTGGCATTTAAATTAATTGTCGGCGAGGAGCGGCGTGTCTCGGGTCGATACTAACATCGATTCCATGCAACTTTAATAATTGCAAGAACGTCACGTGAATATAAAAACACGCTTCACGCTATAGTATTGATAAATTGATAAAACTGGCAATTGATTTATAGGGGGTTAATTTAGCTCTTGGTCGGGAATACGAGGTTCCCGAATAAGATTTTCCTATTAAAAGCCTTGAAAAGGAACAAGAAAATGGAAAAGGGAAAAGTAGAAAAAAAAGACAAAAACAGACGAAATAGTTTTGTCGGATGTACTCCATCTAGATTACGTATCGTAAGTAAACGTACAATGAAACTGCGCGTCGGACGGGGATTATTAAAAATCGTATTTCGCAATGTGCGTACTACACAGCGGAGGAAAATCGTTTAGGATATTTAAAATAACCGTCCGACGGTCTTTGATGAAAAGAAACATCATTATAGAAATTGTGGCTTCTTCGAAGTTGACAATAAACATTAGACGGCGACTGAGAGTCGTTTTTCTTTCTTCTTCTTCCTCCTCTCCTTTTCTTTTCCTTTTCTTTTCTTTTCTTTTTTTGTACGAGATTACGAGAATTATTGTAAAATTTCAGCGCTCGTTCGCAAAAAAGCATTATTAATCTTATCGAGTTTGTTAAAAAAATGTCCCCTCCTCCTCCTCCTCAACGAACGGCATCAGCAGCAGCAGCTCGTTCGGTCGTTTCCTTAAAAATACACTGGTTCGTTGGTTCGTTACGTCTCCGCGTCGTAGAGCTTCCTTAATCACGCGTGATTTTTTTTTTTCCTTTTCTTTCTTTTTTTTTTTTTTTTTTCGCTGCTCGCGACTCTCGCGCATTTTGTGCGCATGCATGTGCGCCCGTGTACATACGTATAGAGTGGGGAGGGGGAGGTGAGCTGCTTCCCTCTTTGTTGAAGCGAGCGGAATCGTGTAAGCGAAAAGAAAGAAAGAATGAAAGAAAGAAGGGAGGGAGGGAGGGAGGAAGGAAAGAAATGCTCTAGAGAGCATCTTTATCTTTATCTTTATGTTTTCGGCTCGTTGTCGGCCAGCTAAGGAAACCGAATACGAGAGGAGAACTTGGCGTAAAACGTGCACATGTCCGACGTGCACGAGTCTCGCCCCGACGAAATGAGAACAGGGGAAAACAAAAACAAACAACGACGACAACGACAACAACGACAACAACAGCAAAGAAATGGCAAGAGGAAACGAGGAGTGAGTGAGAGTGAGAGTGAGAGGGAGAGAGAGAGAGAGGGAGCGTAGGAGTCGAGCCAGAGAGAAATCAATATGTATATCCAGAGGAGCGTGCGGCAGACGGTGTGACAGCAGGCGTATGTACGTGTGTTAGGAGACGTGTGCGCGCAAGCGTAAGTGATGATCGAGCGAGCGAGCGCGCGCGCACTTACGTATTTGCGCGTTTGTCGATCGCGCCGTCGTCGGACGTAAAAGACGAAGACGAAGACGAAGAAGAAGAAGAAGAAGAAGAAGGAGTAGAAGTAGTAGAAGTAGAAGTAAAAAGAAGGAGAGGCCTGGCTATATTTGTGCATAAATGCAGGAAAGCTTATTATGGCAGGGGACATTAGGAGTAGGAGAGTAGGGTGACGCGGCTAAAGATTGTCCTCGCCTGGATTTTCTCCGGGCCTCGATCGCTACGAATAAGCGTACGACGCAGAAAACGTCAAGAGATTGAGAGCAAGGGGAACGGGCATAAAGAGACAAAGACGCGATGAACGTCGCGCAGATAGAGAGAGAGAGGGAGTGTGAGAGGGGGGGGGCGAGAGGCGAGCTTGGTAGCGGGGAAGGGGTGAACACTAAGTAGGAGTAAGAGTAACAGCAGCAGCAGCAGCGGTAGCAACATTGGCAGCAGGGCGGCCTTGGCTATAAACACAGAAAGACACTTCTGCTGCTGCTGCTGCTGCTTCTGATCGAATCTCGCATGCAATAGCGTTTAAGAAAAAGATGATATCCTCCAGCTACGATGGAGAGGAGGCCGAACGGCAAACGAGAATAGGGTCATAGCAGAGGTCGCGCACGTCCTTGCGAACGCCAAAAGCTTCGGAGGAAGGAAAAAAAAAAAAAGAAGAATTTCTCGGTCACGTAGAAAAGTTTTCTGTTCTCCGTTCCCCGCGCCTCCCCCCCGCCAAACGACCCCCAACGCCGCCACCGCAATTCCCCTTGCCCCGCGCATCGCATCGGCCGATCGCTTCTACGCATTTCAAAGTCGAGGAACTATCGCTGCTGCCCTCCCTTTGCCACTCCTCGTTACTCCCGCCCTCTCTCTCGCTCGCTCACCGTCTCTCTGGCCCCCCTCCCCGCGCCCCCCGCGCTCGTTCGCCATTGTCGCAGTTGTTGTTGTCGTCGTCGTCGTCGTCGTCGTCGTCGTTGTTGTCGTTGTTGTCGTTGTTCTCGTTATCTATCTAAATAATGTCGTCGTCGTCGTCGTCGTCGTCGTCGTTGTTGTTATTATGCAAGGACGGAGGAGAGGGGCGGAGGCGGAGGCGGGGGTGGCTCTATAACGAGATCGATATCGAATACATGGCTTGAGAAATAATACTCACAGGCACTCGATCCGGATATTTCCTCCGTATCTTCTGTCCCTCCATTTTCCTCCTCTCGAAGGAGTACATCTCCTTGTAGCGGAACTTCATGGCGACGTGTCCTTGGCTCGGTTCTCACACCTGCCGCGTATAAGGGAACGGTTGCTGGTCCGCTCGAGACCTGGCGACCCGCGGCTCTTACTCTCCGCGACCGCGACCCAACTGCTCGAGGATGATACGACGACCGAGTGACGGTGGGACGGTGGGACGGTGGGACGGAGGGACGGAGGGACGGAGAGAGAGAGAGCAACAGCAGTAGCGAGCAGCAGCACAGTAGTACGTGGTGCTGCGCGCTTCCTTACCCAGGAGAAGCTGCTGCTTCTGCTGCGGCTGCAGCCGATGTTACTGGCACGTGTGATTATCGAGGACGATTGTTGTCGAACGAGCTCCAGAAGAAAAGAACCTTCGACGACAAAATGGGAGCACAACCGAAACTGACCAGCGCGATCGTCGACAGAGCGGAGAGCAGCAGTCGCAACAACAGTCGCAACAACAGCAGCAGCAGCAGCAGCAGCGACGGCGGTGGCGACGGTGGCGCACGTCACCTCGTATCTCCTCCCTCTCTTTCTTTTCTTTGTCTTCCCCTCCCCGATAACCTCGCAGATGCAATTGACAGCTACTGGGTGGCTCCATCTAGCGGCGGATACGCGCCCTACCGTCGATAACCGCACACGCCAGAAACCCTTTTGATTTCTTTTTTTGCCCCCCCCCCCCTCACCTCCCCGCCAACAATTCAATGCCGACGATACGATTTTTCTTACCGACTTCCGTCGACACCCACACACACTGCCCGCATACCTACCTGTCACCGCGTCCAATGTTTCTCCTTCGTCGGCTATCGGCGACGCCAGGACAATTGCGAAAGCCCCCTTAGACATCCGGCGTCCCCTCCCCTCCTCCGCCTCTCTAATTAAATCCATTTATTATTCTTTACGTACCGTAATAATGCACTTCTATTGCGCAACAGCTCATTAGTTCCGCTCTGATCGCAAAATCGCTTTTACGAGATGACCCTTCATCCCAATGACGAGAAGTTCACGTACCCCCTCCTCCGCCCCTCGACAAACTACGTTCTCTCGCAACGACCGATACGTTCTTCAAGCGACTTTTTACCCCCGCCCCCAACCCCGCCGCACAAATGTCCTTCAAAATTTCCAAATATCAATTCTTTACTCAATATTACGAAATCGAAATATTCTAATGGATGTATAAATGAGCGAACGAGGCGCGCTCGCTTGTCCTATTATAATTTCATCACGCGTTTCTATAAATTGGGCCATACGTTTGAACGTTCGTGTGGTTGCATATCTCGGTAAAACGTAATTACTTCGCTGTGAAAGGAAACTTGTTCGCGCAGCCAATTTTCTCTTTCAAGTCTTTCAACGTCGAGCGAGGGCGAGACGCAAAGGAACGACTTACCCATTTCCATTCTATTAAATCCGTTTTTTTCTCTTTCTAAACAGACATCGTTATTTAACATTCGATCCATTAATGATGTATGTTGTTGGTTAACTTACTACTTCAATTATTGCTTACGAAACGATAAAAATACTTGTCATTAAAAGAAAAATTGTTATTATTTGCTTCTTCTTTTGTTTTTTTTTGTAAATATATTTATTGGTATTCAAAATATGTACAGATGTTGCAATAATATAATTATTGAAGCAAAAGGATATTTACTCAACATCTTCCTCGTCATCGTCTTCCTGACTGTTAATCTGGAAGTAACGAAGTTCGTATGTTTCCTTATCTTTGGAGACCACACGAAGCCAGTCACGCAGTTTGTTCTTCTTCAAGTACTTTTTCGTCAAGTACTTTAAATACCTATTAAACATTTTTTTTGTAATTAGTGCAAATATCGTTCTAATTTACGGCTATTAACGTTAAATCGTTAAAAATAACACTTTTCAAATTAAAAAATTAAAAGTATAAAGATTAGAGAAATAAGCTGCTTTAAAATTACTTATTTGAATGAATTCAAATAACCTTATTTGTACATCAAAAGATTAAGGTGTCGATTGGACATTTTTTTTATGTAAAATGTTGTTATTTACAAATAATTGTTGAACACCCACCTCTTGGAAAAATCAATGTCGCTGTTGACGGACAGTTTCATCTTATTTCTTTCAATGGTAACGTTGTTTCCAAAGTTATTTGTTTTACCATGAACTTTGATACGATCTTGCAGATACTTTTCCTATAATCAAAATATTACTTCCACTTAAAAGATAAATAAATAAACCTACTTAAAGCCTAATACAATAAAGACTATTCTTTCTTTAGGTATTTAAAATGGTATAGCAAACAGTTAATTGGTTCAAGTTTTATTAATTAATTAATTAATTAATGAAACAAAATGTAGCCTTTTACTTATAAATTCCTAATCAACGAAGATTATTATAAAACTTAATAATAATTCCGTAACAGTTTTTTATTTAAAAAGAAAAAAAAACCAGCAGTTTACACTTACAAAGTTGGCCACATCCATAATATTATCTTCGACAGGGTGCGTGCAGTCGATCGTGAACTTTAACGAGACTTTTTTCTTCTGGCTCTTGCCCCGAAGATGTTGCTTTTTGTTGACCTGTACCTTGGGTACAGCGGTCTTCTTGGTGACCTGAGCATAGAGAAGGCAATTTTTACTCAAACGCGTACCGACTATGCATTGCTCCGGGCGAGCGAGGTAGGTCTAGAAACTATAGGCCCCGACGATAGGTTATTGTCAGGTAAGCAAGACACGTAAGGCACGTAAGGCTTTTGTTGTTAAATTGTTATTATAAACGTCGAGGGCTTCGCTAATACTTTGTCAATGTGCATCGCAGCGATGAAAAGTTATTGCTACAGTAATGATAAAGGAAGCAAGTCGTTGGTCGACGAGGAAAGGTTATGCGTGGAGTGGAAGTACCGATGCCCCGGACTGACAACGCGACCGTTCATCCGTCCTCGGGAAATCCATCGTAATTACGTAGGGATAAATATCGCGACGATAGTAAAGAAAAATACCGGCCGAATGGAGTCAACATCGAATTTTCCCCCAACGCAATTTAATAAACCTCGCGTTACAGACCGAAAGAATTAAATAAAAAGACTTACTGCAACCATGTTTGCAACTTTTGCAGGAACGAAGGAGATGTTCCGATTAAGTCGGCTGACATCCGCCCGAGAGCGCCACCGTCGTTATCCAAAAAAAAAAATCCATCCTCCTGCAACGAAAGATGATGTTTTATAAAAATGCCTCCTAGGAGATTCGAAATGCATGAACGGCCGTAAGGGGCTGGCGTAAAGCTAAGCCTCGAGTCGTATACTTTGTATTGTCGACGGGCCAGGTAAGCAGGTACCCCCCCCCCCCAATAACCTCCAGGTACGACATCCAGTCGCTTGTAAAATAAATCTAGGTTTTCCTAATCGACCTTGTCTAGGTCATCGAGCACCATACCTCGAATCGAACTTCAATAGGATCCCTTATTAATGTAATTAAATCCGACAACTGGAAGCTCCGGTCGTCACCCTGTGCGCGTATCTTTAAAATCTCGCGCGGTCACGTTTATTCCCCCCCCCCGCCCTACCCCGAATTCCCCAATAACCGTCGTGAGCTTACCATCGATTGCCCGCCTCGGCTGCTACGTTGGCTATGAGTTTTCATCGCTCGCCCTCGACACTCGCTCGCTGCATTCCCTACGTCCCTAAGTCGCTAAAAGTACAAAAGCCATTATTGTATCGATGAACCGGCGCGGGTATCAGTGCGAGAACGACTTATGAACTCCTCCGTGGCCCTTTGAGAGCTCGACTTTTTTTTTTCAATTGATTTTTTTTTTTTTTTTTTTTTTTTTTTTTTTTTTTTTTGTATCGATAACCCAAGGTTCCGTTGGCCACGTATATACTCACGATTACAATATCCGATACGCGTATTCATTCTTGATATTCTTATTTGGTATCCCCTCCCTCGCGCGCGCACCCCCACCCCACCCCAAAATAACCCATTAAGCGGTTTCGCGCATAGATCGTACGCTGTCCGTCATTAAACTTTACGGTATCCTTTGCCAACGGAATATCAATTCCGTTTTATAATAATAACGTAAATAACGTATTGATAGGACATTCACGTCGGATTGTGGCGTGCCATTAATAACGTACACGAAAAAATGTAATATAATTATCGTCCGAAATGATTCAGTTTGGTTAAGCTGCAGTGGATTGGCAATAATTGGCAAAAAGCCTCGTTAAGAGTTTAGAAGTTTTACAGAACGAGCTCGGGAAGTCGAGGGACTCAAATCAGGTATTTACATAATTTTTTTACAATTTGCTTGCACTCTTCGACAGCGACTTTATTGTAACGTTTACGAAAACTGTATATACATATACATATATACATATGCATATATACATATGCATATACATGTATATCAGAATTGACGATCAATCGATGAGAATGCGAGAAAAAAGTACTTGCGTGATTATTTGATTTGCCCTTACGCGGTTCAAATGGAAAATCGATTACCCGCGTTAATGGCATTCCAACACTGACGGTCAAAGTCATAACGCTCTTTTGTTTCTTTCGGCAAAGTAATGCAAGAATGCAGGTTAAGTTTACCCTACGCATTCCTATGCAACGAACCATTCCTTCAAATATAATTAAATATAAGGGATTTTCTTTCGTTCAGATGTTGCTTATTATTTAACCAAACAAGACATTTTTTACGTGCTTCCTTGCTATATGGTCATTACTGTTTTTAAATTTACCATTACTACCGGTATCAGTATCTTATCGAGTAAGCAAAAATTACTAATTTTTTATATATATATATATATGTATGTATATGTATACGTATATTTAATGTAGTATTTAAATATTATGATTTTAAAGAGTATGAATACGCCTCGACTACGTTTAACGTGCCATTAAAAAGTTATTTGCAATAATTGTATGAATGATTGTACACCTGTTAATAATAACATTATTTTAGATAAAATATGGCAGCTGTCGGTAGAGGAAAAGGTAGAGGATTCGCAGAAATACGTAACACATCTCTGCGACGGCCTGGTCGGACGGTCTCGTTAAAGTTTAACGAGATCATCAATTTAATTGATAATGTTGAAATTAACAAGAGCATTCCTAGTCGTACGATTGTTGAAATTGAACATGCAATATTTGAGGCATTGAAAGATAACACTTTAGAGTAATTAGTATTGTTTTTTTGAGAACTCGTTTCATTGAATATTAATCATTCGTTCATTAATTCTAAATCATGCTATTTTCTAGAGAGGTCTTCGATGAACTTTATAAACAAGCAGTGGAAGATAAAGAATTTTGTAAAAAATTAGGCATTGTTTTCTCTGATGATAAAATTCTATCGCTAGGGGATTATCAATTCAGATATGTAATACTAACAAAGGCACAAAAGAATTTTGACAGTACATTTATTTTTTATTAATTGTTTAAATTAATTTTAATGTTTACAATAAGACATTATCGTATTCAATATTTATAGACCGAGAAGAGTTGAGGAAGAGAAGCATTAAAGAATTTCGTACTGCCATATTATTCTTAGGGGAAATATATAATAATACGACAACTTGGAGGCCATTGCATATTTTGGCACTGCCTCTTGTCACGTATCTTGAAATGCTTTTGGAAGATGCAGAAGAAGAGAATATAGAAATTGTAATGCTGCAGGTACTTTTTATTTACCAAAGATTACAATATTAGAACGAGGATTAAATTTCAATTTCTCGAATCGCAACCTTATCTTATCCTATTCTTTCATTTTTTTTTTTTTTCTTAAATATTTTATTGAACTATTTATGTAGTAAGTTAATATACTTGTCGTAAAACATATGTAATAGTAATTAAAATTTTCAATTATGTGCAAGACAATTTATAAAATAGCGTCACAATAATGCAAGTTATAAATTTTATTCAGTTTATATATTATTATACGTTTCTTTTGTGTCATCTGTAGATATACCAATTTTCAATCCACCTAATTCTATTTTTAATAATATTTTCAGATTTATTTTAATGGCTCTAAAATCGCTGTGAAACACGAAGATAAACTGAAGGAACTTATGCTGCAAGTCAGAACAGTGTTAATTCAGCGCAATTTGAGTATGACTTCTCGGGGAATGTTGGTCTATATATTAGAAATGGATAGAAATCGTTATTTACAACTTCACGAAAAAGTACAAGAATTTTATGTTAACATAATGGGTGCAGAGGTTTTCGAATGCCTCAAGCGACCGGAAAAGTTGGTCAAAGCTGCAAAATTCAAATATCAGAACCCTTGTAAGTACATGGCAAATCAGTTATTCTTTTTCTTAAATTTAAAAACACGTGTTTGCGCAATTATTTAAATTAATCAAATGTGCGTAGCTCCAAAAGCACCGATGAATCCGACTGTGCAACCAGGAGATGAAAATTCTGAAAGTACGTTAATTAAAACTAATGTGCAAGGACAAAATTTAGATTCTGCAACGGATAATAAAAGTGTACAAAGTGCACAGCATATAAATAATGACAAGCATTCTGTTCCACGAGCTATTCGAGGAAAAGGAGCAACCGAGAGTTCAAGGGATAAGAATAGTAAGAAATCACCTAAGGGGAGAATAGATAAGGCAACTGACGATAAAATATTGTCCTTAAAGCCAAAAATTAATAGCAATGTTTGGGGACACGACGACCGCTTCGAAAAAGATTACGAATAAACTTATTTACTGCAACTTGACTATACGTATAATAATGTAACTTAATACTAAAGATACGGTATACTGATAGTTAAAATATAATTCTATGTATAATATTATAATATTTTTAATTCTTAAAAATATTCGATAATCAATATTTTTAATACTTTTGAATGGTAAAATATTTTAATTTCAGATCAAATTAAAATTGATCATTTTAATTGTTATTTATAGTCCTTGTACCTCATGCTTTTTTAAAATTAAAATATGACTTTTCTTAGCGATATGTTTTTTACGATATTAATTTATGTAGACTTTAAAGGAATCGCTATATCGTACTCTTATCGTCTAGTTAGCATACGATACTCTCATCAAGCACGTATTCGTACCAAAGTGATTTTCATTGGAATATAATTAGTCCAAAGTTTATTTGTAACTAATTTATTTTTTAATCAACTGTACATGTTTTAATATAAAATGATATGAACATATTACGCCAATTAATGAACTTATACATTTATATTAAATTTATATTGAAAACTTTGTATAATAAATATAAAAAAAAAAAAAAAAATTAGCGTTTAGTAGATACGTAGTTTTATAGATTATTTATAGCAAACAGATGCGTATTGTCCCATGATAATGCAGAGGTCTTTTGACATTTCATTTTTAAATTATTGTTCTCTTGTTAATTTGTATCATAAAATGTATCATAATAGTTGTCATTTGTACTTGTATTAAAATGATTAAATTTCAAAGTTCGTTTGTGCTTTTCGTGAGTTTTGACTGCTGCTTAAAGAGAAGCTAAAGAAGGTCCGCTAGAGAAATAAATAAATAAATAAATACATTTGTACACCTCATTTTACATCCTTTTGGATTCACGAACCTTTGAAGCTCATATTAAAACAAAATATGCTCGTTTAATTATAGATATAGATATAGATATATATATATTATATATAGATATTAATTATAGATATATACATACATAAAAAAAATTAATTGATTATATAACGAAATAAAAGGTGAAAAGTATGAAATTTGAAACGAGCTTTGCTTATTTACTTCAATTGAATAAAGTAGCAGAGTCTTGGCGCAGAAGAAGCGCAACTGCATTGTATATATATATAATTAAATATATATAGCCGAGCTTTTTCTAGAACTAAATAAATAATTGTATCAAGAACAAAATTTTGCAATACTTACATTCAAATATGAAACGACAGATAAATTTAATAATAATAATAATAATAATAGATGTTTATCGCAGTACTTTTTATTCTTTTTTTTTTTTTATTACTTTAACGTATTTTAAAGCTGACTTCAATGTCCATAGGCTTTCAGATGTTAATTATCGTAAGTATAAGTAAGCAGCAGCCGGAGTTTTGTAAAATAGTCAAAAAAAAAGAAAAAAAAAAAGAAAAGAAAAGAGAAATGGCTTGATAAGTAGGTAGTGATTGATCAATCAACGCTGCTGATGCCCGTCATCTCACTGCCTCCCCACTCCTGCTACATTTTTAAAGCTTAAATATGAGCTTTAAATTGAAGAGGCGTCGGTAAGGACGGAAAGGCTATTATCGGAAAAAAAATGTCGAATGTTCAGACGATTACGCGTAAAGTCAAGCCAGTTTTGTCATTAACTCCCGAAGAAGCGAGACGACGAGTCTTAAATTTATACAAGGCATGGATACGTGAAATCAGCTTATACGGTAATTTTATTTTATTGTACGATATTCCGCGCGACAACGAACGATACTCCTTACCTTTTCCCAGTGCACATAACCTGAAACGTAAACCAATAGTTTATGTAAGATATCCTCTTTAACATGAGTTTTATTTATTCGACGGCCTTTATTTGTCACATTACGTATCGATTCTTCACCAATACACATCATTACCAATGATTCCTCAAATTAATTGTCATTTTATCTCCAAGATGTTTTCTGAATTTTGTAATATACAACTACAATGACAGTTATGCTTACATGAACACATAGGCGCACGCATGCGCAAATGAATGCGAGCATATGCATTTCGTAATTCATAATTACAATTACACTTGTTTATTAATAATCTTATATTATTATAATAATTGTATTCCAATTATTTTTATTTTTTCCCAGTGACGGACACCAATTATATCTTACCGAAAACTGCTGAACAGTGCAGATTAAAAGTTAGAGAAAAGTTTCTGGAGAATGCGCATCTTAAAGATTTAAGAGTAATAGACTTGCTTGTAATCAAGGTACTTTTTTTTTTTTTTTAAATATATTTGTGAATGCTTATTACTTGGTCCATTATTACTTTTAATACCGGAATCCGTGTCACAGATACAATAGATATTGAAAATCTTATTTGCTAGTTAAAGAATTTAAATAATAGACTTACTTATTTTAGATTTAATTTATTAATTTTAATTATTATCGTTATCTTTCAGAGTCAAATGGATCTCTACGACTATATAGAAAGATATAAGACTCCAAGTTCTGCTATGGTTCACTTTAATGATCATTTGAGAAAACAACCAACAGATTTCTTATCAAAATTCTTACAAGGACACAATCCTTAAAAAAAAAAGTGAATTATAAATTAAAATGTAGATAAGTTATTTAAATTTAATTTAATATTGTACAATGAATAAAAAAAGAAAAAAAAAAGAATGTGTAAAATATAAGACATAGGTTGAAAGTGTACAAGTTTAATTGACTGTTACATGTAAGGCAATAACTTGCTTTTAATTTACATATTATTTTTACATTGATATATTATTATTCAGTTATATACATTTGACAACATGATATATTACTAAGCACCTTAGGTACGGTCTAGTTCACTTTTCACAGCCATGTGGATAATTTGCTTTCCTTCAGTGAACGAATATAAATACATATAGATATACCTACACACACGTGCAGTGTGTACATGCGTCTATATATCCATATCACATGTCAGTGAATATGTTCCTTTATGTATGTATATATATATATATATACACATATATATATATATATATATATATATACATATATATATATGTATGTATTTCGGTTTTTCTTTTTATTATATGTACACTTACATGTTTACACAAGCGCTATGCGAAAAAAGAGATAACTTATTCTTTTATTAGTTATCGCCATCATTATAATTTGTTCATGCCAACGCAACAACAATAACAAAAAAACGTCTCGCTCATACCATTTTACATTTATATATACTTTGGTTAGAATAATTGTCTTTCTGGTAAAGAAATTCGTTCGCTATTCTCGTCTACTCGCAATATTTTCAAAATAAAAATCGCATACTTATGCGGTCACACAAGAAGATGAAGAGGAAGAAGAAGAAGAAGAAGAAGAAGAAGAAGAAGAAGAAGAAGAAGACACACGCGCGTCCGTATAATTGTACACAACGTATGTTATACAAATAATGCGTGGCAGCGCATTTTTAACCAAATTACGATTCGCGCGTGAAATTATTCATTTCTCTCGTCATTATTTATATGCACAGGCTCAATGCACTTTCTCATTGTAAAACAAATAGGTAGTAAAAATATACACTGTCGGTAACTCTCATATACAATAGAAGAGGATTTGGAGAGGGGGATAATAAGTGGCGGACGGGGGAGGAAGAAAATATGGGAATTGCACATATACGCTAAGAAAAAAAAAAAAAAAAAGGAAGAAAAATGGCAACGATAAATCCTCATGCTCCCGATTACTCGAAAAACAAAAAAGTCCTCTCTCTGATTCGGCGTTCGAACCCAATGCTCTTTTATTACAAACACATATCGTATTCTTACTCGTCTATCCTATTACGCACACCTACCCGTCCACTTGTGCACGCGTATTTTTTTTTTTCTTCTTCCATTTTCTATTGTTTTTAAATTTTAAACTTTATCCACTACGTAGTTAAAAATTTGATTTTGTTGCTGTTAGTATTACGTACTACATAGTTGTTCCATTAACTTTTAATATTAAATTGTATTTACTCATTGTATTTGGGAAAAAAAGTATTTGTCCAAACGTTTTTAAGTAATGCGATAGATAATAGGCGACAGATTTACCCTGGTTATAAAAGAAAATCTACAACAACAGAAATCGAAGCTTTTATTTTTGTATTTTGTTAAAGATAATAATAATAATAATTGTAATAGTAATTGTAATAGTAATAGTAATAATATTAATAGTAGTAATAATAGTAGCAATAGTAGTAACGATAATTGATAATTGATAATAATAATGATAATAATGATAATAATGATGATGATAATGATGATAATGATGATCATATCTGAGCAATAAGCTTATATTAAGATTTAATTAATATATTAATAATAAGCTTATGTCGGAAGTTCGTTCGAAGCGCATTGGCTACAGCAGAAGATAATCAAACTTTTCATAACGATCTACAAATTTTCTATGATTATCGATAAATTCGCGATCGGCTGGGCATTAGATTAGTCGGGGCAATATCCGCGCGAAACACGCGAGTCGCGTCGCACAGGGCCTTCAATCCTCGAACAATAAATGACAATAATGACATTAAAGAGTAATTAATTATCTTTACGAGATACGATAAGCTCGTAAATATAAATTTATAATACGCTTAGGAGTTAGTTACCGAGAGCCAGTGCTCGATGAAGCGCCGACAATGTTTAAATAATAACGAATAACCTTTCGGGCGCTGAACGGATGCAAGAAAAAAATAAATAAAAAAAAAAAAAAAACAAGTCGTAGGACCGTAAGGAGTTAGAGGTGGAGGAGGCGGAGGAGGCGGAGGAAATATATAAACGTACAAAAGCAATATTTAATCATTTTTAAACTGAAGATTTGCTCGGAAGTTATGAAAGGGCGCTCGGGGGCGCTCGGGGGCGCTCGAGTCCCACGGAGCCTCGATGAAGAAAAGATTAAGCCAGGGTAAATCCACCGTCGAAAACAAAATAACACTTCGTCGTAGTCGCCGTCGTCGTCACGACCCCTTATCACAGTAAGAGCTCTATACCATTCAATATAAACAATAACAACAAACTGCAGTAGCGATGCCAGCATTTAATGAAAGAAAGAATGAAAGAATGAAAGAAAGAAAGAAAGAGGGAAAGAGAGAAAGGAAAAAAAAATAATAATAAATAAAATAATAAAAGAAAGAAAAGATGGATAAAGGAGGTGGGCCGGCTTTAGACGATGCTCTCTCTCTCGGACTGGACGTCGTAGCCGGGGATGACGCCGCGCCTGAGGGAGGCGTCGCTGCTCCTCAGGCCGTTGCCGTTAAAGAGGTTCGCTAGCCAGCTTCTGATCGAGTTCCTGGCCGAGCTCTTTTTATCGGTGAGGGAGCTGACACCGATACAGCCTCCGCCTCCGCCTCCGCCTCCGCCTCCGCCTCCGCCGCCGACGCCGCCGATTCCCCCGTGTACGCCCCCGCCCCCGTAGCCGCTGCTCCCGTTATCGTTTCCGGGCGCGACGACCTGGTCGAGCGAGCGCCACCGCTTAACGGGTATCGACAGCTTTCCCGAGAGGCTCTTCTCCACCGGCAATAAAGGTGTCTCTACCCCATCCTCGTTCTGCTGCTCTTGCTGCTGCTCTTGCTGCTCCTCCTCCTCCTCCTCCTCCTCCTGTTGCTCCTGTTGCTCTTCCTGCTGCCCTTCCCGCTGCCCTTCCTGCTGATCTTCCTCCTGCCGTTGTTCTTCCCGTTCATCTGGTCGGGCTATGGAGTTGCGCGTAACGACGAGGCGTTGAGCGGGCAGCGCTACGACGTTGCCGTTAGGGTAATTGTTGTTGAGAAGCTTGTCGTTGGTGAGGCTGGACTTGGAGTCGTGCCGCGAGCCGGCGATGCACTTTTCGCAGCTCTCGAGGGAGCGGAAGCTCGACTTGCGCGGTAGGAACTTCCAGCCGAGAAGCTGAGCGGGCTCGAGCTTCCGGAGCTCGACCGGGAACGGGTCCAGGGAGCGGGACTCCCGTATCATAAGGGCGCTGCACTGTGAGCTCGGCCGTTGGTGCTCTTGATGATGGTGATGGTGGTGGTGGTGGTGGTGGTGGTGGTGATGGTGGTACTGCTGCTGCAGCTGCTGCTGCTGCTGCTGCTGCTGCTGCTAACTGCTGCTGCAACTGCTGCTCGGTAGTCGAGGAGGATGAGGAGGCAGCGATCGTAGAGAGGACCCGGGCGGCGTTCTTTCGAAACTTGACGGCGGCCGTAGTAACGGGCTGGACGGCTCCTGGGAGTCCGTTGCCCGCGAGCAGCGTATGCCTGTCGGAATAAGTGAGTGTATAGTAGTACATTGTCGTCGTTGTCGACGTATTCCTTGGGCGGCGGGGTGGGATTGGTTGGTTGGTTGGTTGGTTGGGGGGGAGCAGGGGGAGCAGGGGGATCGGGAGAGGGATCGGGAGGTACGTAAGAAGACGCGTCGTGCGTGGCTGCGCGTATTGACTCACTTGTTGTCCGAGCTGTTGAGAAAGAGGTCGTCGAGGACGAGCTTGATGTTGGCCGCGCGGTTCTCGGCCTCCTCGCGCACCAGGGTCATGTTGTCGAGGGTCGTTTTGGACGAGCCGTCGGTCAGATAGAGGGGCGAGCGCTCGAACTTACGGGAGGCAAGGGACGGCCGGGTCTGAAGGGGACTCGAGTTGCCGCACTGGGAGCCCGAGTCCCCGGTGTCCGAGGGCGTCGGCCTCGGCACGCTCGATTGCCGCCGGCTCCCGGCCCCGAGACCACCCAGTAGCGAGGCCTGCCGCGAGTCCGGGTTCAGCTTGGGGCTGCGCCTAGGTCGGCAGAACAGCAGCGGCAGGTCGTTCACGTCCACCTGCTCGATCGTTAATTAATCGTTATTGAAAATACGGCCATAGGCAGAGTGACGGCAGGAATTAATGCGGTTTTAATTGCAACCGATTATGAAACGTAGCCCCTAGCTCACCTCACGCTTTTGAATAGCCTTCTCCGTCGCCCCGGTCAGCCAGTAAGTCTTCACCTCGCCTTTACCTTTCATTTGTACTAATCCCCGCTCCTCGATCACGTAGCCGCCAATCTTGTCGAGGGCGTCCTTGCATTGGGCGCTTATGTGTATCCTCAAGGGCTCGCCGTTGGACTCCATCCGCGAGGCCGTATTCACCGTGTCGCCGAACAAACAGTACCTCGGCATCGTCAGCCCGACCACCCCCGCGACCACGGGCCCTGCAACAACAAGGGAATACGGTTAAGGCGGCTCCCTCCGCCGATTCGTTACACTGGCTGCAGGTCAGGGTGGGCAGGTCAGTTCAGGTCAGTTCAGGTCAGGTCAAGCGAGGTCAGGTCGGGTCGGGGTAAGCGTGGAGTCAGGGTTGGAGCGGCGCGGAGGTTCTCCCTCACACTCGTCCTTACCCGTGTGGATTCCAATCCTGAGCTTGAGCGTTTCGTTGGGCCGGTGAGCTATCGTGTGGTTCTTGACAGCGTTGAGCAACTCGAGCGACATCGACGCAATCTCTCCGGCGTGCCTGTTGCCATTTTTTATCGGCAGCCCGGAAACCTAAAACGTAACGATGGATTTCGAGGGGAGGGCCGTTAGTTAATATTGGGTCAAGTGCCAGGGTTGGGTCCCCCAGCCTGAGCTTTTCGGGCGTATACTTACGACCATGTAGGCGTCCCCTATAGTCTCGACTTTGTACACGTCGTATCCTTTGATTATACGATCGAACAGAGTGTATAGATCGTTGAGGAAGTTGACGACCTGGGAAAAGAAGAGAGAGAGAGAGAGAGAGAGAGAGAATCGCGGTCATCGCGGCCGTTAATAATATTAAACGGAATAGTTAGTTAAAAATTGCTCGCTAAGCGATATAGGTTGCCGATCAGCGATTATACATTATACGAAAGATGATACCTGAAACGGCGTACTCTCGGCCGACATTGCTGTAAAACCAACAATGTCGCTAAAGTAAATGGTTACCAGGTCGAAGGCCTCGGGCTCCACGCCAATGCCGTTCGTTAAGCAATTGGCGACGGGTCTATGGAACAAGACAAGTACAGGTTAGGCCACGATACCTCGGCTACATACCCCCGCAATACCCAATTGCCAATTGGCAAGGTTCAAGTGGCAATGGCCTAGTGCATGGGCGGGCTTACTCAGGTAACATTCTGTGAAGTAGGTCCTCGGTCTTCTGCTTTTCCTCAAAGAGAAGGCGCGTCCGCTCGCTGACTAGATCCTCGAGGTTGTTTGCGTACTTTTCCATCATGTCCATCATTTGGTCCATTATGTTGCGGTGCTTGCCGGCCTTCATCTTCTTCAGCCTCGTCCTGATGCTCTTGAAGTCCGGCCTGAGCTCCGGGCTCTCTGCCCAGCAGTCGGTTATCGTGTTCACGATGTAATCGGCGCAGTCTGCCTCCGATTCGGAAAGCACGTCGACGTTCGGCCTGAAGGGCGTCTCCCCGTCCTCCGGATACCTCTTTACGCGGTCGACGATTTCTAATATGGATTCGAGGCCTCGCGGGTTAATCGCTCCCCTACCAATCTTTAACTCATTCGTTCGCACGTTCCGTTCATACGCTCATTCATTCTTACGTTCCGTTCGTACGTTCCGTTCTTACGTTCCGTTCGTACGTTCCGTTCGTTAGCGGATTTCATTCAACTCAAGCACGCTCCGTAACACCAACCTTTGGGCTCCAAGTTAACACCTCCGTAAGGTCCCTTCCTTCCGATTATTTCAAATAAGATTATTGCAAAGGAGTATATGTCCCCCTCCTGCGTCCCCCTTATCGGGGCATTCGGGTTCCTTAACAATTCCGGTGCTTTCCAAAACAAGTCTAAGAAACAAAAAAGGTCGCCAGGATTATTAAAGCGGGCCACTTGTTGTGTATATATATATATATATATATATGTGAAATAAATAAATAAATAAAGAGTAAAGGGTGCGAGGCTGACGTACTTCGATAATACTGATGTTCGCCGATGCTATCGGATTCGGCACAGTGGCGCATGTCGTGGAGGCCAAAATCGGAAACTTGAAGCACCCAGCGGGAGGTCACCACGCAATTCGAAGACTTGAGATTACCATGACAGACTAGTACGGATGACTCGTGAATATACAACATCCCCTGAAAGCAGGATCCACGGCCCCAATACACCTACTACCACTTCTTACTCACCTACTACTAGTATCGCTACTACTACTATCGCCACTACTACTATCGCCACTACTACCATTGCTACTACTACCATTGCTACTACTACTACTACTACCACTACCACTGCTACCACTGCTACTACTGCTACTGCTACTGATACTGCCACTACCGCTACCGCTACCGCTACCACCACTACTATTACCACCACCACCACTACTACGACTACGACTACTACTACTACTTACTTTTTAATCGACTTACCTTAATGAGATCATGAATTAACGACGCAATGAACATATCATCTAACTTTATATCTTCGTTCTCAATGATATCCTGCACAGAAAATGACACAACCATGTATTTATCATTCACACGGATATGAAGCATCGTCGACGGTTTTAAAAAATGTAACGTGACAGAGAGAGAGAGAGAGAGAGAGGGTAGAGAGGTTATACGTCCGATCGACAAACTTACGTAAAGACTTCCTTTGGCACAATAATCGGTAATTAGAAGAATCCTCATGGGTTCGACGCAGGCTCCGATGAACGAATTCAGATTGCCGTGTCTGATCTCCCGTAGTATCCGCATCTCCTTCATAACGTCCCTCGAGATGTCCTTCTTCTTCGAGAACTTGAGCTCCTTTATGCGCACGACGACGCCGTGATAGTGGCCTGTCTGGGCGAATACCTGGCCCCCGCATCTCGACTCGTACGACATTGCGCTAACTAAACTTAACTGGAAAAAAAAAAAAGAAAAAAAAAGAAAAAATAGTCGAGCTTGGAGATTGGCTCTGTCACCGATGGCCGTCCCTCCATTGGGAACCGGGGGCACGGAACCGGGGGCTCGGAACACGGCTCGGCTTACCTTACTGGGCGAGGACATCATGTTGTCGAGGTGCGGGTAGCCGTGTATCTCGCACGGGTCGATCTTCCACAGCAAGCCCTCGATCTCCTGCTCGATCTTCCAGCGCCGGTAAATGCTCATGGTTATTACGACAGCGCAGAAGAGGAGGACCGCGAGGACCCCCGCGGCGACGATGCTCCGCATGTGGGTGTCGTCCTTGGGGCAGTGCTCGTTGAGGAAGCCGCATCCTGGCTCGGCCTCCGGCTTGTTCTTCCCTGGCCAATCGACGGCCTCCGAGGGTCGGTAAGCCTGCGCGACACAGACCCACAATTGACAAATCGGCCGTCGATAACGCCCTTTCTTTCCCACCCCACCCCCACCATCCCACCACCCCCACCCCCACACCCCCATTACGGCGTTCATACAAATCGTTGTCAAAAATTAGCCTATTGTGTGGACTTGACTTGCTAAATGTCTTTAACCGGCCCCGTTCGCTCAGTTCATCCAACAGATCGTTCAACCGAACGAAATTAACCCCAACAACACAACCCAGAGTTAATGGGCATCGTCGAATAAACAATGACGGCATACTGACCAGATTATCGCCTTGTTGGAACTGCCCGACGGGCTTCATTTGGAAGTCGCAAGAGAAATTTTGTATGTGCAGCGGCTCCTTCTTTAACGCGAGTACCGAAAAGTTACCCTCGGAGTCCCCGTGCCTGTCCAGCTTAATCGTTGCCCCGCTGATACCTGTCGCAAGCACCCGTCAACAAAGCAATAAGTCCATTGCTTCAAACAATGCTGATTTTGTAGATCCAGCGACGACGACGACGACGATAACTAACGAATCAAATGCTTTCGACCGACGTATAATAATAATAATAATAGTCGTAGTCGTCGTAGTCGTCGTAGTCGTCGTCGTCGTCCGTCGCCGTCGCCGTCGCTTACCACGACAGCCGCGAATTGGCGAGTACGTTACTTTGATATGTATGGTTTTTGATGATCGTTTCGATGATCAGCGTCCCGTTGCTCGCTATCTCGTCCAAGGGCTGGTCCGGGTAGTCGCGCAGAAGCTGATCCAAAGCCCTCGCGTACAGCTTCACCGAGTCGTACAAATAGGCTGCGTAAATCGATACGTACTGCAACAGAAGAAAAGTGACGTGACGTTCTTTTTTTCTTTTAATCGTTTTTACGATTTTTACGCGCCCGTCCGTCCGTCCGTCCCCTCGCTGATCCACAAGGATCAGTCGAGCAGATCGAGCAGATCGAGCAGATCGAGCAGTTACCGACGACATGGATATAATGACAGTCGTCGTTCACCTTTTCGAATTTGTCGAGGAGGAAGCGCTCGGGGACGGGGAAATTGAAAGGCTCCTTGCTGCTGTAATCGCGGACCTTCTGCGTAAAGTCCTCGTAGTTTTGCGTCGGGGGGGTCGACGCGACGACCATGAGGGACCGGGCCCGCTTCAGAAAGTCCTTGTCCTTCGGGTCCTGGCAATCTCTCAGGTTGTAGTAATGCTCCGGCTCTACGGCAATACAAAAAACGCGTTACGGGCGATTTATTATTATTTTTTTTTCCCCATTACCCTCTGTGCCCCGCACAATTGTCACTTCATTTCTTCGCGTTATTATCGTCGCCCCAATCGCCCCAATAATTACCCTGCCAAGGGAACTACGACGTCCCGAAGCACCGGAATGTCTAATCAATTGTCCGATTCGAAATAAAGAAAACCTATAAAACCCCGATAGTCCCAAATTGACTCTTTTTTTTTTTTTTTAATCATTGTATCCACGCGTATCTCTATGTGTGTACACAAACATGTTTATACTGACTCCATAAGTACTTCATTGCTTCCTTCGGTGTATACGTCATCATGTCCACGTATATTACCATGTATTGGCCGTTGTCCAGTAGCCTTTGGTTTTGCATAGCGTTCATGAACTCTATGAGCGATATCGGCGTCCCAAGGAATATATAAACTGAAACAAGCAAACAGACCAACGAATGCGAAATATTAAAGGATATTAAAGGATATATTCTGCATCTTCTCTTCTCCCCCTTTCCCCACTTTTTCATTTTTATCTCAAGACACAGGCGACACGGCCAATTGGTAACGTACGAATAAAGAGTATTTATTTATTTATTCATTTATTTATTTATTGTTTCTCTGTATCGGACGGAGGATTTCTATTTATATTTATATATATATATATAAATAATAATAATTTATTACAATGAATGGATTCGGTGAGATTCAACAACAAAAGCTCTCTTTAAACAAAATACGTCGGGGTACTGATGCGTTTGTTACGAAAGAACAAAAACAATAAAAAAAAAGGTAAGTAAATAAATAAATAAACGAATGAACGAACGAATGAACGAATGAACGAATGAATGAATAATGACTTTACGAAGGGCAGGCTATACTTACTTTGTAACGTGGCTTTAAAGCCAATGTATATATCGATTATATGTAATTTCGTAATTCGTAATTTGCTCAACCCGTTTTTTAGAACTTTTCTTTCTACGGCTAAGGAAATAAACCTCGTAATCAGCGTATATCACATCGCAACGAGATTGCAATTGCCACGGGCCACATTACAGTTCGGTCGCTTCGAGGCTACGTCTCACCTTGTCCATTTTCACGTAAGTAGAATTTCTTTTTTCTTTTTTCACGTAGCTCGTAATAAATAAAAGTAGAAAATCATTGTATCTGCTCGAGGATGCGTGGATGCGTGGATGCGTGTGCGCGTATACGCGTATACGTGTAGGCGCGCGCGCGCGCTTCCGTATAAAAGGATTTAAATATCGACTCGCGCTCTTTCTTGATCCCAAGAGCCGCGACATGAAAATTTTAAAGCGAAATACAAGTCTTTATTTATTTATTTATTTACTTTCGCTCGTTATGGGATTAGATGGGGCGTCGAGTTGCCGTCGATCGACATCTGCCCTTCTCCTAATAATGAACGAATGAATGAACGAACGAATGAACGAATGAACGAATGAACGAATGAACGAATTAATTACGTAGACGGAAGAGAGTCGGGATGGATACAGGGTACGCCCGAATACGGATAGTGTAGAATAGTCGGAAGGCATGCTCACTTCGTGTCATGTTTTTAGTGTCCTGGATGATGGGGAACCATCCGCCGCCCTGGCAGCAGGGCAGCCTGTCCTCGCAGCATACGTGCCTGTCCTCGACGCTAAGGAAGTGGTTGATGGTCAGGTTGTTCTTGCTGGCTTGGTCCTGGAGGGACTTGGCCACCGTCGACCAGGGCTTCTCCGCTATGATGCTGAACTTGTTCCAGTTGTAGTGGAGGAGAAGGGCTATCACGGACTTGGTCACCTGGGTGTCCGGTGGCTCCGTCCGGGCAAAGGTGTTCACGTTCGAGGCCTTGTAGTCCGAGCATTTCTGCGGGCAATAATAAATAGTCGAGGTTAGGATAGGACGTTCCGAGGGGATCGTAAGCCGAGATCGGTCCTCCCGACCGATCCCTACCTTCACGATCGACAAACAGATATTATCATCATCATTATTATTGTTGTTATTGTTATTGTTGTTATTATTATGACTTTGATTCTACAGGGCGAGGGACGAAGAGATAAACCGCGGCGTGATTCACGGCTACACGAACGACTGCGCGGCCAAGGCGGAGAAGGCGGAGAAGGCGGAGAAGGCGGATGCCGAGGGGCTGACCGGGTCAGGCTGGACCCGCGGGACGGACCTTTTACTCAGTCGATAATCCCGGATCTGGTGGCGGCTATCGAAAATTGATCCCTATCAGGGAGCCGGCTTATTTGAATATCTGGAAATACTCATCTCGTGCCTCGCCTCGGGCGCGGTCCCATTTAAATATAGCACGGCGGTGAGAGTGGTTTGGTTGGTCGGCAGGATGTGCGAGGGAGGGATGGAGGGGGACGTCTCTCTGCGCCGAGGCGTGAGAACGTGAGGCGGGAAGGGGGGGAGCGGGAGCGGGAGCGGGAGAGGGCATCCCACAAGCAGCAGTCAAAGGGTTTTCGGCCGGACGGACGGCTCACGCTCTTTCCCTTTCGTTCGTTCTTGCCGTTTGACCACGAGTCGGTGGGGGGAGGGGATGTGTGTCTCTCTGCCCCTTCCCGCCAAATACCCGACTACCAGCCGCTTTTTCGCTCTATAAATAGATGCGCAGCCCCGCGCGTCGACGTAACTATTATGCGTTTATCGTTTTTCGTCGGCCGGTTATTTATTTGAGGGTTCGGGGAACGACGGGCCCTCCGCGCTAGGTCCCATCGACCACCCTCCCTCCCGAACTCCCGGCAACCCATCGCTCGAACGCCATTGGTCGAGGCACTCCGGTGTCCAGGCGCTCCGCTCGTTTTTCTCGTTTCTTCGGAATCGACGATCGCCACCGCCACCCCCTCGCCACCGCCACCCCCCCTCGCTGCAAAAACTAATTGCCCTCGTGGCTGGCTCTCGCGTAACGTCGGCACTGGCCGGCCTCGAGAGCCGTGTAATCTCTCGTTTGTTTTACCCTTGCGCAACGCAATCTCGTATCTCGTAAGCGGCCACGGGGTATTTCTTCGACCCCGCTACGGGCGACCGATTTACCCTCGCTATAGGTCAATGACTTTGACGCGGATGCCGCGATGTCCCTCTTACCCGGAGGGACTAAATCCCCATCGCTTAGTAAAACCCTTTCTGAAATCCGGACTTCCCTTATCCGGCTGACCAACTCGGATCCGCCATTCATTTCATTTCATTTCAGAATTTCCATTCTACCTCGTGTACTCGTAACTCGTAATACAGGAGCACGCGAATTTATACACGGAGATATCACAAATACAGATAAGGGACGATGGAGCTTCGAAATGGGTTATGGTACAAGGGGAGAGAACGCGTGCTTCGGTTATCGAGAAAAGTTATTAAGAAAAGAAAATACTCGCTTTCATATAAATTGTAATACATATACACTTGCTTTGCGTGGTAATCGTGTATCGAGTTGACTTGCGACAGGCGCATTGAAGTATCGAGGGAAACCGAAAAGATCACGAGGTGCGTGGCTGACGAATTTGTAATTATTTAACAGAAAGGACGACATTCGATACGGCCATTTCAAATCACGATTGTATTAGACGGTATCGGAGACTCCCTTTTTTCCAAGACCTTTAATTTGACGTTTCCAGTTAGAAGGCTTCGACCCGAGCGAATCCCCCCCAACCATCCGCCCGTCCACACCTGTACCCACTATTGGAAAATCGTATTGACGCGTTGCCGCCCTCCCTCCGTCGTCGGCCAATTTACATTGTTCTTAAAAAACGACTTGTTTACAATTAGAAAAGCCCCGCGGCTCGTCATGAACTTACCGCTGGCCATTAGGATTCTACGGACATCCGCACGATCGATCGACAATAAGAACAAAGGTTACAACGATAATCAGATTGATAGTAGTGGTGGTAATAGGAGGGTCGTGAGCCAGAAGTAGAGTTTCCGCTTTGATTGGAATCGAGATCGAACGGGCGATCTTTCAGGACATTCATTGAGACGCCGGTCCGCGGGACCGTGATCCAGATCGGTAAAAGTTTTAAAGAGAAGCGCTAATTTACGAAGGAAAAGCGCCGGGAAGAGGCGAATCATCCACGGGATCCACGAGGCTCGAGGCCGATCACAACTTCCTCGGCTCGCGATCCAAAGTAATTACGCGCGACTGGCTTGCGGATCGCCTCGCGTATTTTTAGATCCGACGGCATTTTCCGTTAGGAGAGGCGCGCGCGCATTGCATCAATCCATGCCATGCAATGTCGGCCATAACTTTCACGGCTGAGGTGCGGAAAAGCCGCGGTCAACGCTTCGCGCGATGCCGATTGATTACGTCAGCTGTTCTCGGACCTCGAATACCACCGACCCTGACCATTCGATTCGTCCGCCCGTCACCTTCCGCCTCGACAAGAACTTTCACGGCCCAGGAACAGTTCCTCGGCCCAGCATCCGCGCGCACTACGTACAAACGACCGTTTAGCTATTTAGTTATCCCTCCGCCGGCTCTCCGTGGACACACGGCGTGGACGCACGGCGTGGGTGGGTGGGTGGAGGGGTGAGGGGCGTAAGCACGGATAGCCAATAATTGAATTTCCGAGGACGTTGGAGGTTCTTATTGGATCAGGTTCGAATCAGTTGCCGGTGAATTGTTATTGAAAGCGAAAGAACTGTGCAGGGATAACCGAAGGAGATTCTTTAGGAGATGTTTATTTCGCTGAGATTCGACAGAGGGTGGTTGGTTGGTAGGTCGGTAGGTAGGTAGGTAGGTAGGTAGGTAGGTAGGTAGGTAGGTAGGTAGGTGGGTAGGTAGGTAGATAGGTAGGTAGATACGACGGGGTTATTGGGGGACAGGGCAAAAAGAGAAAAAAAGTATCAGCCAGCGGTTGAGATAAGATCGATGCGTGTTGGCGAGGGTTGTCGGAGGCGGGTGGGGGGTGAGGGTTGTCGAGAAAAGGTAGAGGAAGGGAGGGAAGGAACCGGTCGAACAATGGCCCCAAGGAAGCAGCCGGAGAAAAGGCAGCAGAAAGTGTTCCTCC
The DNA here is from genome assembly GCA_018883505.1 of Ceratosolen fusciceps. Classification (NCBI taxonomy): domain Eukaryota; kingdom Metazoa; phylum Arthropoda; class Insecta; order Hymenoptera; family Agaonidae; genus Ceratosolen; species Ceratosolen fusciceps. Next base: position 2,652,135 of record RCIC01000026.1, read on the forward strand.
TTTTTTTGTCGGACAGTATACACGAGCGAGAGCGTTGGTTGCACAATCCTCCTTCCTCCCCCTCGCGGGGCGACTCGCCCGCTCACTCGCATACACTCTCACCTTTCCTTCCTCTTGCACATTCCTCCCGCCCCGGGGCCCTCCGGCCCGACCTCCCTGGCCACGCGGCCCCGAGCCGTATTTCAGTGCGCGCACCGCCGACGCCGTCGTCGTCGTCGCCGTAGCCGTAGCCGTAGCCGTAGCCGTAGCCGTAGCCGTCCGCCGCCCTCCGCCGCCCTCCGGTGCACGCTCGACCAACTCGGCTCGGCTGCCTCTGCGCTCCCTCCGCTCAAGGTGGTCTCGCATCTAAATATAGACGACTCCGGCCGAGAATAACGTTCACCGAGCGAGCGCCCGCGCACGGCTTCCAAAGTGATCGCGAGACGAAGGAGCGAGCGAGCGAGAGGGGTTGGGGGAGGGGAGGGGCAGAGCACACGGCAAGGAATGGAAAGGGGCGGCCCTCCTCCCTCGCCGAGGAGTGCGTGAACGGGCTCGACGAGATCATCGAGTAGCAGCAGCAGCAGCAGCAGCAGCAGCAAAGTCGAAGATACCTCCTCGGCGACGCTTCCTACCCCCTCCCCCTCCCCACCTTCCTTATTCCGACTAACGCCAATAACCAAACTTCCTTCCTTAATTATGCGTCCGGGCAGTCCGGTTCGTTTCGTTCGGAAAATCCGCGCCTCGCCTCGACTTACTTGCAGCACGTGCCTGTTCTTCATCTACAATTTATACTATTACTACTACTACTTCTCCTTATTCTTCTTCTACTACTACTCCTTACACTTTTTGTTTTAAATACTATTATTCTTAAAATATTTGAGCCTCCCTAATCGTTCCGAGGAATCGTGGAGCGTAAGCTGCAAGCTATTCTCATTAAAACCGCTCGCAACGCTTTTATGTTTTTACATACTTCGACTCTGACCAGTGCAAATCAAGCATTCAGCGAAAATTCAGCGAATTTTCAATAATAATGATTAATGCGCTTACAAATAATGATCATTTAATAATGCCGCTCGATGAATCGCTCGGTCGTTTTTTTTTTTTTTTTTTTTTTTTTTTTTTTTTTTTTAACCGGATTTCTTCGATGACCGATACAGCTCCATCGCCTCCTCCTCCTCCTCCTCCTGCGGCTATTCCTTCGCCCTCCCCGCTCCCCGTCTTTAATTTATTGGCCCTTTAATAAGCCCGATCGACGTTATTCTTCGTTATCGTTTATCATCGTATCTAAGCAGGCCATCGTAATGCTCCGCCCGGATCGCGGAAAGAATCCTCATCCCGAACCCACTGCACCCAACACAATAATTTTTACAACTTATTTCAATTACTTAATTTATACGACTTCTTTTACATCCGACCTCTTGTAAAATATCTACATACGTACATACGTACATACGTATGTACATGCACATATATATATTTATGCGGATTATCCAGTTTTGTAGTTTATAATCTAATTATTGCAGGGATTGAATAAAATAAAAGGATCGATCGTTGCAATTTCCGTTCTCTCTCTCTCTCTCTCTCTCTCTCTCTCTCTCTCTCTCTCGGAACACGACGTTTACTGTAATTCGAGCCCTTCGTGCACGAACTCGTTCGAGTTCTTGAAAATCGATTTGTAAATCGCAATCGCCTCATTGGCGACTTTGAATTCGTGACTTCGGTAACCGCGTTGATCATGACCCACGCAAATACGGTGACGTTGTACACAAACCTCGACGACCGTAATTGTTTCCTCACCCTACCCCCCCCCCCCCTTTATTCTTCTAAACCGAGTCGCCTTCGCTCCTCCATTCGAGAGTATAATTTGAAATCCAACGGACAGCTTGCAAAATTTTTTGTTTAAAAATATCATCGAATTAACCCCCTTTGTTACTTCTGCCAGCCTGAGATTAATTTATTTCCTGCTTCTTCGAATTAATTATACTTAAATAATAATTATATTTTACTGAATCGTAAAAGCAAGTTTTTATTAGTTGAAACGCGCTCGAGTCCCGGGCTGATTTATTTAAAAATATTTTCCGCACTTCGTTTGCATTTATTATTATTCGCGTCGGGAAGTTGAACATATGTATAAAAAAAAAAAAAAAAAACAGAAAAAAAAAATTGCACTTCCTAATAGAATTTGTCATGCTCGAATTTGTTATTCTATTTAAACGGATTCTATCGAGATGATTAATTATGAGATATGCATTTGTAATGTGGCAAACATGGCTGCGCCGTTCAATTTGTTTCATTTGATTTCTAATCGTTTGTTATTGCAAAAAAAAAAAAAAAAAAAAAAAAAAGAAAAGAAAAATAAAAAGAAAAAGAAAAGAAAAAGAAGAAATGATTAATTTTCGATGAATATTAAGTTTTTGTGTAAGCTGACGCTGACGCGGAGTAAGAAAAGGAAAAGACGATGAGGCAACGTAAATTTAAATAATTATCCGTTAATTATGCAAAGTCATCCAGAACGGAGCTTAAAATAATTTTTAATGTGTGTGTAAATTGGCACGATGAACCGCGATATATACGGGAAACAAAAAAAAAAGTAAAACAATAACGCGTATAGCTTTGCGGAGATAAAAAAAAGTTAAGCTATTCTCCCCTTAGAAATCGGAATTTAAATTAATTTATAACCAATATGGCGTGATCGATCGGTCGATCGATCGATCGAGATCGTTTCTTTTCAAATAAAATGTTATCTTCGATAAATATCGCGACCAATTGAATTTCCATCGAGGCTGACGAACGAATCTCCAAAAGGAACGACGACGAGGATGGTCGGCCCGACGACCAAGGCCGACAGTCTCGTTTTCCCAAAAAATCTTTATTCCAGAAATTCCGTGTTCCGCTGCGCTCCTTTGGGTTCGACGGATACAAAATTTTATTCCCGAGGGGATTTCACTCGGATTTCACTCGGACGTGGACGAATGTCATTGTAGATAAATCTTCCTTTGACGAGCTGAGATCTTTCGAATCCTTACTTACTTACCCATACATTTTGACGGATTGGTATTAGAAAATTAGTATTAGAAAAGCGACATTGTCTAACATTTTTTTGCATAATAACAACAACAACAACAACAACGACGACGACGACGACGACAATAATAATAATAATGGAGAAGCATACGAGTGCTGGATAACACGAGAAGGTATCACGTAGTTATCGATAGTCGCATATCAATCATATTGATCCGCATTAGTAATTAATTACGGATTTGGTTTACGTATGTCGTACATTTGTAGCGTTAGCGCAACATTCTGTAAAATAGAAAATCTCGGCACCGCGACCTTGCGCGACTTGGTAATTATATTTTTATATAATTTAAGATCACTTTCATGACCAGTGCCAAGGTTTCATGTAATTCCGAAACTAAATGAATGCCAAGTGGGGGTGGGTGGGAGGACTTTGGATGCCGATCAATGGCAGAGAAATTCCAATTTGATAATATATATATATATATATTGAAACGGCGGCGCTCCTTGCGTAACGAAGCACTTGAAATTGAAAGCTATTCGTTTCTTTTTTTTTTTTTTTTTTTTTCAATTTTACGAAAGAGTGGTCTTTATTATATCATTTTAACGACGGTCACCGGGCTCGATCGATCATTAGAAGAAGAAGAAGAAGAAGAAGAGTTTATAGCCTGTTGGCAGTACTTTGGCAGTACTACTCGCGCCCCACTTTGATTTATTATCGTTTTTATAGAAGACAGTTTTATTTTACCTTCTACGCAACACCTACTAATAATATTGACACTGCCGAACGTAAAAGTAAAATGCAATAGTAATTACGAACTCTAATACTCTAATTACGAAGTATTTAATAGCAAATAGCGATCGGATCCTACATCGCGATCGATATAAATCGAGTCGGCATATTAAAAAATGCTTGATTTTAGAGAAACGCAATAAATAATCCATCCGTTGTCCCGGTATTGCGTAAACGCGAACTTTCTAATGATGAAGGAGGAGGAGGAGGAGGAGGAGGCAGGGGCCGAGGCAGAGCTTTTTACGCATCCGTAACGTAAAGGGAACCGGGGGGAGGGAGGGAAGCCGAAGGCGTTTCACGGTGATCCAGCATCTTCTTTGAGAAATGTATTTCTGGCCTCTGGCTTTCTTATCGGTCGCCTGACTAAGCATGTTTTGGCCTTTAAATAGATCTTTTTTTTTTTTTCGCGTATCGGCAGCACCGCCGAGCACCGATGTAATGAGAGCCCCGACTGCCGGCGACAAAGACGCGGCAAATAATTGTCGTTAAATCGCTTCCTGCTCCACGGCTCCGCAACCCCGGACCCAACAAATAAACAACGCATGCTATCCGCAAACCTGATGCTGATAGACAGGCAGATAGATAGATAGATAGATAGATAGATAGAATAAGAAGAAGAAGAAGGATAGATCTATGCGTTCCAATGTTCCAATTATGATAAAAGTCAAGGTTCTAGGGGTGAGACCAAAGCTCTTTAAAGTTCCGCGCTCGGCATCCACTCCGAGGGCTTAAATCCCACCCCCTTTTCTTTAAAAACAGCGTAGGGGACGAGCGCGTATCGTAAAAGAAAATCAATCCCAACGTGGCTTCATGTCGTTATTTCTGGATCACCGAAAGGGTAAATCAATGCTTATATTATTAATTAATCTAGTTATCCGTCCGGCTTTTATAGATCCGAGACCATTCGAGGTACAAGCATCAAAAGGTCTCGGGGCGAATTTTTCAATCCCCGAATTCAAGGACGGATGGACGGATGGACGGATGGACGTATGGACGTATGGACGGACGGACGGTCGTCGATCGTCGTTGGCGTTCCGATTGGCACTCAAAATTGCCGGGATTTTCGTTTTAAGTAGACAGTACGTATAGGATTTTGTCCTATAAAAGGTATAAATAATCTCCGATGGGAAGCCCAACAGTGGAATAATAATCTTTAGACTTTAGAATTTAGCTTTGAATACATTTTACGTGATTTAATGCCGACTGCGGTGTCCGACTGTTACGGCATTGCACATATCAAGTAATTACAATATATTATTATGAATGTTTAATACGATCGATCGGTGAGCAACTGGCGATGCGAATGGCCGATCGCCGATCGAATATCCCCACGAGAGACGACAATAACATTAATTACAACAATTAATGGGCTTTCGTCGGCTAAAATGAACGTACGAGGAGATAAGAGAGACTCGAAGGCACGACTTTTTTTATGTCATCCAAACAAGCCGAATTACAAATCGAGAATCGATGATCTGGATTAATAATTATCATAGAAAGCGTCGATTGCGTTAAAGCAGCAAGAGCGAGATAAATAGATAAATAGAAAACGTCGAGCCAAGGGTGGTAATTAGTAATGGTGATTCGACGAATCCCCCTCGAGATGTGGATGAGGAGGAGGATGAGGTAAAGATTAATAAGGAGGAGGAGGAGGAGGAGGAGGAGGTGGAGGAGTAGGAGGGAGTGAGGGATGGTAGCGTTAATCAGCCATCGATGTCTGAGAGAGGGAAGATAGGCCCCGCGATAGTCAACCGTGGGCGTGCATAAAATGACAAGAGGAAGGCATCTGCATGCAGAGGTGGAGACGAAAGAGCGGAGGCGACTCTGACAAATAGCGCAGGCGCGCAGGTATGCATGCGCGCGTACCTACGGCTAATCGTCGCGTACACTCAACGTACGTACGCGCTCCTACCGAATCTCCATGCATATGTAGATTTCAATGTGCGCGCGTGCGCTTCTCTTCTCTCCCTCCCTCTCACCCTCTCTATCCATCCATCCGTCCATCTATCCATCCATCCATTATCCATCCATCCATCTATCTATCTGTGGCCCATGTGATCGTGACCGCGCGCGCCCTTACCATGTTCAAAGCGATATTCATACGAGTTTTAGCTGAATAAGTAAGTGGCAATGATACCGAGCCCGCGTTGTTCGTTAGAAAGAAAGAAAGAAAGAAACAAACAAACAAACAAACAAACGAATACGCGTTCGCGTGTAGCGGGAGATGGCGGGTCGCTCCCTACGGATCCCCGGCCAATCGACGATAGCGAGACGAAGACCGAGAGATTGGGGCTGGGGGGGGGGGGAGGTGAAAGAGGCCGAGGAAGGATAAGGGACGGAGAGAGACGGGGGGAAAAAAAAAGGCGGGGGAGGGAAGGCCCCGCACAAACAGGGTCTTTCATTTATTCATAAATCAACGGTGTCTATTTATAGCGACACGAGCGGCCGGACAAATAGCGATAGTCACGAGCGCGCGAGAGCGAGTCCGAGCCGCGTATCCTTGAATGGCGAAATGCTCCGAATAAAATCTAAATGAAATGAACCTATTGACGGACGATCCCGCCGCGCCTTATCCACTCCCTTCTCTCCTACCTGATCCTCCCCTCTCTCTTGGATGCCGTCTTACGTAAAAAAAAAATAATTATTTTTTTTTTTTTTTTTTTTGCATTTCACCGATGTTTCGTTGCTCTCTCTCTCTCTCTCTCTCTCTCTCTCTCTCTCTCTGTATCTCTATACAACGTGTGTACAACGCTTTGTCGCATTATTATTAGAAACGTCATCGGAAGACGCGAGTCTGCCAATGCGAACTCTGCGAGATATAGCTAATCCGTGGACAAAAGCGGCCGAGTTCGTGCCTTTTTAATCCGCGCATTCATCCTTTCGCAACGGTTTCCGGATACAGCGCTCGAGGATCCCATCCGCCCCACCCCCCCCCCACCCCCAGTCCCGTTCTGATCTATCCGCATTAAAATCATCCGGCGATTTCATTCAAACGCATTTGTACATTTTTTATTATCGTTTAGCCCTCCCCACTCCTCTATCGTCCCTAAGGAATAACGCACCCTCCCCCCCGCCGCCACCCTCCGTTCCTCCCCGCCGCCACTTATTACCGTTACGTTTTTTATGCGGGCGTTAATGGCGAATCACAGTCGATTGCAACGAAAGCTAAGGGCCCAGTGACTGACGAATCCGGTCCCAACGATGCTCCCCCCCCCCCCCCCCAATCCGAGCCTTATTTTAACTTTGATCTATTTATTGTATTCTCCATAGTACCGACGAGCATTCTATTGAGGAATAATAAATTGAGCTTCGGGTGAGCAAGCGCAGCGAACTCGATTCGTTTTATGAGAAAATACGGAAGATAGGCCCGGCCCCGCCCACTGCGCCTCGGGAGTGATAAGCACTCGCGCTGATATTGGAATTAGCGAGAAATCCAAGCCGCTTAATACAATTAGACGTTATAATTATTACGTAACGTAATTATAAGCTCATATTATGTGGTGAGTTGCATTACGCTTTTCTGGAATTAGCCTGGCGAGGAAGTTTTACCGGGAACCAACTAATATCCACTTAATATTATTATTCGTGTAATTTATCGAAACCTCCCCCCCCCCCGCCCGCCTCCACCCCTTCATTAATTCACGTTAAGCTATCAGAATAATTATACTTTATCGCTTGGACGCTTAATCTCTTCCTTAATTTCTAAGTAACATTTGCACCGAAATTTCCTCTCCTCCGCGGATACTCGGAAAGCTCGGATGCATCGTCGTAGATCTTCTGAATTCAATGTACGTACGCCTGCCTCGAGACGTATTGCAACGACGTACTCTTCTAACGTTTATTTTTCTTCCGACGGTCGTACTTATAACTCGTTGCGTTATACGGAAATCAATCGATTCGCTTTCCAAATCCAAGAGATGCTTAATTAATAAATTGGAAACCATATTGGCAATTAACGTTCTCCGGAACAGTTTAACGAAATTTTCTGTAAGAATCCAATGATTCTTCTTGGCTTTTCGACGTCGCTTTGCCGAATAGCCAAAGAACCAAGCCGAAGAAAAAAATTTTAGTTTAAAATAGAAATTAGTAAAGCCGGCCGTTTCTCACTTGACGAGCGCTAAGTGATTCTCGGATATTCTGTTAAAATAATATTCCACACTGACCTATTCTAACTATGCTGGTTTCTTTTTATGCCGACACGTTTCCCCAACGTTTATGCTTTTAATGAATCGTTGGCAGGGGAGAGCTCTCCCGGAGCATTTGAAATTTCAATTTACACAAAAACTATTAATTAATAAAGCGTGGAGTATTTATTCCTGCCCACCCCCCTCTCTCTCTCTACGTGGCCGCCGCAATTTCTAGCGCCAACCAAGTTTTGAATTTGTTATTTAGTTCCCGTACGGAGAGGCTCCTCGTCTGCTCATCAATCGAGCTGATTACGTGAATGATCGATCGTCTCGACCGGAGTTGTTGGGATAAAATCCAGTATTACGTTGTCGTCTAATCGATTGGCAAGAAGCGAAAGATTCGTCGATAGCCAAAGAGAAGAAATAATAATGAAGATCAAGGAATAAGGAATAAGGAATAAGGAATGGTAACTTTAACGTAACGTAAGAGTCTACGAAAGCGCGAAGATTAATAATAAAAATAAAGTAATTAATAATAAAGAGTCGGGAGTCGGGGGCAGCGAATCGAGCCAATTTTTCTATTTAAAGCAGCCGTTCCAAGTGAGAAATGAGAAGCTACGAGAAGCTTTTATTAACGCACCGACATTGTTTCCCGCGAATATAAATGCCGTGAAATTTATTAAACGCCGTCCATCGGAGAGCGTTTTATGATTTCTCCTAAATATTTTCACCCTCCCCCTTCCCCCTTCACCGCCACCACCACATCTCGTAATCTATTTATTGGTCATGGAGAGTAGCGAGGGGGTAAATATTGCGGCGAAGGAGCCAACGAGCGCATTTAAAGCTTTGCCCGTTTTGATTTTACGAGGATGGAGCGCGAGTGTGGGCGCCAGCCCGTTATTCGAGACGTTACTCGTCACGCGAGTAAGTAATTAGCCTGGAATCGATCGGCGCGAGCTTTGGCTGGGGACGTAACGTCGTCGCTAGACTTTGCGGGCTCGACTCGCACGGACGGAAGTTGAATTTTCCGATGACGGGAAAACCTTTCCAATACTCGCACGCGCAAACTTATGATTAATAATAATAATCATCATCATCATCGTCATCATCGGAGAGCCTCGGAGAAAATACGGAGCTCCTGCCAATTCAATAGGGGGTCCGGGGGCGGGGGGGACAAGTACGAGATTCGGTTAACCGTATTTGTCGTACAACGCGTTAAGGGGCATTTCAATTGTCGATTAAAGGGAAGCTTTTGTTATTAATTAGTTGAGGGGCGTCGAGCCGAATTAACGAAGCGGCTAATTTTAAATGGCCAGTAGTTCGGATAAGCGGGATGCGGGAGGGCAAAGGGAAAGAGAGCCGCTCGAGCGCCAGCCGGACGGCGTCAGGCCGATATATTAGGCATTACGTAATGTTCGTCGGGGGTGGGGGTGGGGTGGGGGATGCCGAGGGGAAATGGAAAAGCCGACGGCGTGCCGCGAGCGATGACGACGAGGTGGATGAAAAATCAAACCGCGCCAGTGATTTACGAGCCCACGGACAGATTTACAAAGCGGCGACGGGGACGGGTGGGCGGAAGTCCAGGAGGAGGACGTATATACGCGGGACTGCGGGAGCCATTTGGTTTTTGACCCACAGATAGACTTGTCATCGTGTCGACTCGCTTGATATCGTCCCTCGTCCAACTACATTTCCTCGATGCGTGTCTGCTGCCGCTGCTGCCGCTTTCCTATCACGCAATCGCACTCGTCCCTCCCTTACAACAACCGCCCACCACCACCTTAACCAGTATCCCTTTCCTGCCGTTTTCTAACACCGTCAGATCAATAATATACCAAACTAGAGATCTGCCCGGAGAGACGAGTTAGGCAAATCGTAATTGCAATTATAACTCGAGCCACGTAGACGGGGGTCGCATTGGGCGTGGGGGTGGGGGGGGGGCTTGCACCTTTCACCTGATTGTCGTAATCGATTCAAATAAGACAATGACCTGGTACGAAGAGCGGGGTGGGGGGGAAGGTAGAGATAAAAATCTCAGCTGACATTGAAATTGTAATTGGAGCGAGCTCGAAGCGATAAATTGTTTTTGCGTGCCTGTAGCGGTAGTAGCAGCAGCAGCAGCAGCAGCAGCAGCAGCAGCAGCAGCAGCATCAAATGGCTTTGATGAGAAGCATATGTTTATCTATCGTTGCTGCACTTTCGCAGCCCCGAGTTCGCTTTATTTGCGCGCCAGATATAACTTAGCCAACTATTACTGTTACTACTGTTCTTTTCCTTTACTTTTTTTTGGTTTTGGTTTTGGTTTTGATTTTTTTGTTTTGTTTGCCTTCTCTCTCCCCTCTCACTCTCTGTTTCAATATAGATATCATAAACAAACATTTTTGACATTGTTTACTATCGAGTTTCTATATTAAGAGATATTGCAGCGCATTTATAAATAGCTAAGCTATAAATTACAAGCGGCAACCTACATGTATCCTTAATCCAGTTTCTTTTTTCCTTTTTTTTTTTTTTTTTTCACAATGTCTTATTATCGCTTAATTTATGATCTTTAAACTTTATTTAGCACGCATTAGAGGCAAATTAATTTTTTGTACACGCGAAACTTCCAATTGGCGTACGCGGACGCACGCACTCCCGTGCCCAATACGTTCCATCCGTGAATGATTCGTGTATTTGGAGATTGAATGTCGGCAAAGACGATCTCTCCAATCCTCTCCGTTCGCATCGGTATCCTTAACGAGCTTATCTCTCTCTCTCTCTCTCTCTGGATCATTCGACGAAACAATGATTTTCAAGGACTTTTCAACAAAAGAGGCCCGCCGTTGTTTTTACCCGCAGAGCCCTACGTTAATTCGAACGCTCGTAAATTCCGTGAAAGTCCGGATAATTAACGAAAAGAAACTCATTTTTTTATATTAATACTAGACATTGGACAGGTTGGAACGTGATCGTTCTTATTCAACTGCGCCTCGTATAAATAAAGTCAATAAAGGTGTTAATAATAATGATCTGACAATGAAACTGGGGTCGTGAAATAAGGAAAGGGAGGAAGAAAGGGAGGAAGGAAGGGAGGAAGAAAGGGATGATGGGTATTATGGATAAACGATTGTTTTTCACGCGCGCACGTGTAGGGAGAAGTCGGGAGAAAATATTTAAAGGGCTGAATAACGACTCGGTACGTTTGACTGAATTACTAATTAATTGCTCTAATTGTGCGGTATTACGTCACGGACAGAGGGATATTTCCGGGATAACGTTAATTGCGTCGTTTAAGGGGGCAGTTTTGTATACCCGCGGCTCTATCGTAAAAGGGTATTTTATAAATACGCGAAACAATTGGTAAATAAGCCGCGGGGCACAGGAATCGCGTAAGAATGCGTGGCACGTACATTCGGCCGACACGGGTATTTCCGGGGCGCGTACTCGCGATTCGGCGGCACGATTTTCATGAGCTCATTACGCTGACGGCCCGGCTCTGTACGCGTCTGTGTGTCTGGAGAGAGAGAGAGAGAGAGAGACGTCCGCGCGTCTCTCAAAAGGGACCGCCCAACGCCCAACGCCCAACGCCCACCGCGTGACGATAATCGTAACGATACCAAGGCGTCGATGATGGCGATTAACGATGACTTGTTATTATCATTATTATTGGCAGGAAAATTCGCTTTTCCTGGCGGATGTTTGGCGGTCGGCATTATCGTTCGCTAAACTTCTGGCCGTTCGATAACGAAGTAATGATAGTCGAGCGCTTTAACGATCCTTGTATCTGCATCCTTATGGATTTCTTTAAATCCACGGATCCACAGAATTGTAGAAAGGTCAAGAAGAAGAAGAAGAAGAAGAAGAAGAAAAAGGCGTGACCTTTGAGGGGGGCGAATCAATAATCGTTATCACGATTTTCGCTCGACGAACTCGATGTGAGCCGAGGCCATTTTTTTTAAAATAAAACAACAAAGAGCCGGGACCCGGTGTCCGTTTACGGGAATAATTTGCGGCGCCCTGGGGATTGCCGGGCGCGTGTAAGGGCCCCGCGTCCTCGATAGGGGACCGATCGGCTTCATTCGGTCCCTGGAGCTGTCGACGAATTCCATGTCGGAGCGGCGGCTCGTCGTTGCGTCACTAATAAGGCCGCTAACCGTGTACGCGATGCCGCACCGATACGTGACCCGTCACCGCCTACTCTCAAAGGGAGATACGACCTTGACTCGCGCGCACTTATCTATTTCGAGACTCTCTCCTTTGCGCACAATGAGCGTGCAGTGGCGAGCGTCGGCGATCCTTAACCCTGAGGAGAGGCGCGGCGCACGTGTCTATCTTCTCTATTAAGCTCACGGCCCGGCGTACCGTTATCGTCGGCTGGCTGCTGCCTTTTTAAACCTGCCGACGATCCCGACGATCCAGCATCCTTGGAACGTGCATACGTTACGTTTACCGAGCATTCGATTCGAGCCCGACTTACGGCTTCGACGACGTCCTCTCCGCACCCCCCAATAACCCCAATAACCCCTATTTATGGGGATTCTTCCTTGGGAACCCGATCGGGGAAACCTAATAATAATGCCGAGAGGCCTGTATTAATAAACAAAATACTTTCGCCCCCCCCTCTCCCTTATACGGCCTATTTATTGTCAAACCTTTTTCGTTCGTATTAGCTATTCTTACAAGTTGTCACGACCGTTCTCTATGGCGTAGCACGCCACGGCTGAGATGATTATCTGGTCGTAGGAGCGAGCCGGTTGATCGATTATTATCGATTACGTTTGGATCGATGATTTCTTTGGATCGATTGAAAAATACTAATTTTAGAATTTTTTAGAAATTTTTTAGAACGCCTCAAGCGATTAGCTCCGGCAACATTAATCCTCGCGTAATCCCTTTCCAAGTCATTAGGCATAAATATATATTATCCTACGTTTTCTAACCGAATCAAAGATCTAGCTGGTGGATCTAGTTAACCGATCGCGGTATCAGTTGCCATTATATTTTACACGTTTCCATCCGACGAGCTTAAAGTTTTTGTTTCAGTTACACTCGCGTCGTAAACACATCGCCACGTAAGCCTCGTAAGCTTATGAAAACTCGACGTGCAGAGAGGGTGGGGGAGGGGGGGGGTGAGAGAGAAAGGAGACAAATTACTGGCTATACACGGGTGGTTCGCCACACCGAGTCCAATCGATCAATTAAAGTTCCATTCGTAATACAAGTTGAAACGTTTACCTCGGTCAAATATTTTGATGGAAAAGACCATAAAAAAACACCGAGGCGGAATTTCATTCGGCAATTACGTATAATTCGTAGCACCTGGGCCAGCCATTTTAAACTAATAACAACGCAGACACGGAGGACAGAGCCGAATTCGAATATAAGCCCGATTGGTCATGATGGCCTGCCAATGAAAAGCTCCTTCACAACTTTTCTCACGCGCAAACTTTTCTTCGAACCTCATATCAGACTCTCGTTCGCTGTGACCGCGCGTCACGTGACATTTCACAACGATGGATCAATAAAATAAATGTGTCCAGACTCGTTAATCCCGCGACGCTTACGCCATCGATCAATGATCAATATACAGTAATACCAATGTCATTATGCCTGTCAAATAAAAAGCCGAATCGAGTATTATTGGCCGGTAGATGAATTATTTCTTCGTGTAGATGGTACTATATTTCTTAAATTCACTCTGTAAACACTTTTCTTTGAATACGAAGGCGTATATGTATATACATACGTGTGTTTGTTGTGTCAACACGCCTGTCGGAAGGCCAACGAAGAAGAGTGACAGACTGACAGAGTGACAGAGTGAGAGAGAGAACCAGTTCGTTCTGACAGTGTAAAAATACAACTTATTGCCGATTAGTCGGAAGCACGCGTAAGCATAGGACGCATACGTGCACATGGAGAGTTATGTAAGGCCTCCGCGTAAAGTCTCACGTAATATCGATTCGAGCCTCGTTATTATTTGATTTTCTTTTCTCGTGAAAGAGGCCGGCCCCTACTGCTGCTTTCGGCTCTCAATCGTCAAGCGAAAATCTCCGAGATAATCGAGTCCCACGAGCTTTTGTTGGACGAGCACCTGTTCTTACGTGATTAGCGTCGCTTGCGTGAGCGACACTCGCGAAAGAGGCAATCGGCTTAGGAAATAAATACAAATGTCAGGCGGGTGGTTGGGGGGGGGGAAGGCGAGTAGGAAGGCGAAGGTAACCGATCCGAGAACGTTCGGGAATGCCAACATTCGGGACATCTATCTTGCGCGTGAATGGGTCACGAAGGCGACGAGACGGTGACGCGGGGACGAGGGGGGGCCTTAGCTCACAAGCCGTGAACTTGGAAATTTCCGACTCCGCCCGTCGATTACGACATCGCCGGGGACAACATATTCGGCTTTCCCGTACGTTCAATGGAAAGATTTCAACACGCTCGCGAGCCGTCGGAACTTGCCTACGTATCGGGGGGAGAGATCGGCCGCGGCCCGAAGGACAGGCGATTACGAAGGACTCGGGGAAACTTGCGTGGCCCTTGGTCCCAGAGATGATGCAGCTTCCCATAGATAATTCGAGAAGATAAGTTATCGGGAGTCGATCGCACGAGGCTGACGAGTCGAGACGTCTGGAAACATATATATATATATATATCTGTTGTTGTTCCTCCTCCTCTCCTCTTTCTCTGGCTGAAAATCGTGCTCTTTCGGGAGGACCCCCCCTCCCCCAACACCCCCGCCGCCGCTCCCGATTCACCTATTATCGCCTTGTCCCTCCCCGTATCAATTCGTATCAACAATGATGATCATAATGAATAACAGCAACAGCAACAGCAACAGCAACAGAAACAAAAACAACAACAACAACGATAATGACAATAACGTAACCAAAGCTATATTTACACGGCGGGAGGGAGTTAAAGGAGGGAAGGTGAACGACTCCGCAGATGGAGACTCGTATTATTCAATTTCCTTTTTAACTTTATTGCATTAGCCCATGCGTGATTTTCACGGAGCGATAATATTTCACTTGAGCCTCCGTAGACGTACACCTTTGTCTACGTGTTATTAAACGCTTCTGTACGCGTACTGCATTTAAAGCGCATCGTAAGCACTTTGCTTACACGATAAGGGCCCCGCCCGCCCCCCTTGCGCCGCCACCCCCCACGCGCCGCCCCCTCGCCGCAATTGTTGAAATGTTCATAGGTGGACAGTTAATGCGGAGCGCGGTGATAAAAGTAGGCGGCGGTATCGTTGAATTTGACCCGCCGAGGTCACCGCCGTAAAGCTTTATATTTTCAAAAACATTAACGAACTATTGCTCGTCGTTATCCGGATAAATCTGCGCCTATTCATGTGTGCCGAGAAAGCACGTGGGCTCGATTATTCTTAAACTTTACTCCTCGAGAGCAATAACAACAACAACAACAACAACAACAACAAGAGTAATAGTAATAGTAATAGTAATAGTAATAATAACAACAACAACAACAACAATAATAGCCCCCGCGGGATCCTAACCGCAATACGTCCCGTCCCGGTGAGCGTGCGCACCCACCCGTGCACCCACACAACGACTGGATATGGGTTAATACGTTAGGTGGACGGGCTGGGCTGGCTCTACCGAGAACGAGCTCTTGATTCCTTTGTCTCCCCTCCCACCCCCACCGCCCCACTCGTTCTCACTCGCGCCGCCCTCCTGTCCCTTCGGCGCATACCATTACACCGTATCCAGCCGTCTTAATATCACTTTTATTTCAGATCTTCACAATCGCTACTCGAGCAAAATTAAATATTGCTCGACGACGAGATTTTAAGCGAGGCTACGTAAAGAAGTCTCGATCCTCGAAGGATCCTTTAACGACGACGTCGCTTCCTCCTCCTCATCCTCCCGCCCCCATCCTCCAGAGCCAGCCCTCTACTCGCGCAGTCGGCCGCTCTCTCTCTCTCTCTCTCTCTCTCTCTCTCTCTCTCTCTCTCTCCTCTCCTCTCTCCACTCCTCTCGCCGGCACAAGGGCGCGAAAGGGCAGGGGAGAAAGGGAAAGAGAATTCGAGTCCGGCTGTGTGGCTGTTGCACGGCTCGCGGTCGGCAAGCAATAGCCGGTGAGCTAAATATAGCTGCGATAAACACAGGCAGTTAGTGTATAAACCGCTCGTACAAACGTTGTGTGTATCCTTGTATGCTGAAATAATGATGCAAGACGCGGCGGAGCCTCGGTGGTCGGGTCGGGCTCGAGAGCGTGGATACCGTGGGATTTTTCGTCGTGAGACGAGGAGAGGAAGGAACGCGGTCAGTCAGAGAGATATTCAGAGAGAGAGAGAGAGAGAGAGAGAGAGAGA
The DNA here is from genome assembly GCA_018883505.1 of Ceratosolen fusciceps. Taxonomy (NCBI): domain Eukaryota; kingdom Metazoa; phylum Arthropoda; class Insecta; order Hymenoptera; family Agaonidae; genus Ceratosolen; species Ceratosolen fusciceps. The sequence goes on from RCIC01000026.1 coordinate 2,668,372, forward strand.
GAGAGAGAGAGAGAGAGAGAGAGAGAGAGAGATGGATATTGAGCCGAAGCCCCAAAGATGGGGGAGAAGATCTCTTCCTTATCTGCGCGAGAGCGTCTGCCCGCAATTTATGACATCGTTTCGCGATCCTTTGCTTCTCTTCTTAACCCATTAAAACTCATTGCCGATCCAGCCGAAATAACAAAAACTATCCGAAACACATGGCCGCCATTCTTCTTCCCCGTGCGCATTACGACAGCGACTAGGCTAATACGAGAATAAATAATAAGCAACGCTGTGCTCGATCGCACGAAACGTAATAATCATTGAGCAACTGTACCGAGAAATTCCTTAAATTATGTACGCGGCCTGTACCATTATCCACCCACCCCCCCCTCCCCGCTGTCCCCGTCATACCATGCACTTTTATACTATTTGTATATTCAAAGGCTTATAATACGTGAGGAAAATGTTCAGCGCGAAGCGGTACGGCCAATAAGTTCCAATAACACCAATCGTCTGGATTGAATAAAAATTAAAGAATAAATGAGTGAGTGAGTGATTTGAGGGAGATGGCCCGTGGAAATTAAGCTTCGCTGCGATAAATTATAGACGACCCGAGTTATTAATTAATTACGGATAAAGGCAGCTTGCAAGTATTTCCTATAATATAAAGAGGACAAAGTACAAGTCGACGAGGCCTATGAATCGGAAGCCTAAATAACAATAACAATAATAACAATAATAATAATAAGAAATAAGGCATTAATTTGCATAAGTCTACGTGTATAATTCATCTGCGCTCGCGCATGCAAATTTTCCCTCTTTTCCCCTCAAACGGATTCCTTCCGACTTTCATTTAATTAGCCTCGATCGATATTAAGAATTCAGCGGCGCACTCGACCGCTCGTTCATTCGCACTTTCTATCATTAGATCGTTTATTATTACTTTCTATTATCCGTTCCGCAAATGCTTTTTCGTATCTTGCCTTTTATTTCAATTCACTTACTCACTTACTCACTTACTTAATTGACTCGCCCTTCTCCTTTCTTCGTTACTCTTATTCGAGGGATCGCTTCGGTCATTTCCAATGTCCCGGCGCTCGTCCGAAAGGAAAGCGTCGGAAAATAGTCTTGGCGGCTCGCGCGAAAGGAAATTTTACTTTAAAATACCCATGTTTGCTCGATAAGGAACGCCCGAACGGACTCGAACGAGTGTACTCGTACTACATTTTCGACAATTTTACATTTCTAATAATAGACGAGACTGCTAAAACAAAAAAAAAAAAAAAAAAAAAAAAAAAAACTTGCCCACTTTGCTTCGTTTACGAGATACGCGCGCGCATTATGAAATCGGACGTTTTGTAACTGTCATTTACAGTAAAATTTTCAAATGCACGTGTAATACGAGACGACGCCTCATTCACAACACAACAACAACAACAACACAACACTGTATTCAATCATTTACGTTCATCGCGTGCAATTTAACAATTTCACTCATTATTGGTATAGATTTCAGCCGTTATTACTATTATTATTACTATTATTACTGTTGTTATTGTAAATAACAACGAAACCCTCGGTATGAGGATATGCGTGAAATTTGTCCAATTATTTTCTATTTATTTATAAGATTTACCGCTCTCTAGTGAAAAAAGCACGAGTAGCTGGGGAAAAGTAAATCGATCGTCTCGCACCCCTCGCGCACCCCTCTACCTTATATCTAGCTGCTAAACGACATTTGCAATTTACCGGCAAATTAAATTAAGCCACAATAAAGTACCGATGGTATAAAAAAATTATTTACAAAGAATTTTGAATAACGTTTTTTTTATTGTGTCTACTCGCAATCGTATATTTAATGTTTTGATATTACCTTCGACTCGCTGACTGCCTTTACCACCGTATTAGGTTCTCTCTACGTACTTGCGATAAAATAATTCTTCTCTTACGCGAATGTGTTCCACGTACGGTTATACCGCGCGATTATAGAAATACGAATAGTTTTAAGAGAGATGAAGGTTATTGGGGATCGGCTCATTCATAGGAATTTAACCTCCTCCCAGCCCGGATTATTCGGCTTATTTGCATCTCTCTCCCTGCCGCACGTGCTCTTCCCCCTCCCCCTTAATAAACAATAACTAGGCCTGCCTATTCTCCTATTCTGACACTCTGACACTCTGAGCTCGAGTCAGCCAGCCTTCGATTCGCCAGTCTAGCGCACGTAAAGTAAATAAACAAAGAAACGTAAGGTAAATAGCAATTTTCTATAATGGTCGCAAGTAGTCGCGTAGCAGTCGAGTTTTTAATACTTCTTCGTCTACGTCTCCTATCTCATTTCACCGTCGGCAACAAGTCACTTATTTTCCCATCGCGGACAATGTTCATGGGACACGTGACTCGGGAACTGCTTGCTGGTGGTGATCGTCGAGTTGACACTTGAAGATTTTATAATGTATTTCGAATGAAATTCGAGCAGCGTATACGCATGAGCCGCGTAAGTAGCGCCGGTGGGGCACAAGTTGAGGTAAAACGAAAGATAAAGATAAGTACTTAATTAATTAGTACGAGGTTGATGGGAGCGACGAGCAACACCGGGGCCCCGAGTCATTAAGCATTTGAAATGGCTGGCTGGCCGGCCGCAGTAGCCGAGCGGCAGCAGCTCATTAACAAACAAAATTTCTCCCGTCAAACCAGGGCAGTGGATTTTTCTCGGACGAAAAAACACGTCGGCCTGCCGATGTAATGTAAACCTGCGAATGACGAAGGTTATTGGGGCAGAACCACGCCGAGGCCGATTAAGCGATATACAAAAAAAAAAAACAACGATTAGCTTAATTATTGCTTAGAATAAATAGCATCCGTAGAGGTTCGTACGATCGAACCTCTTCAACCAAAGCGCCTACGACGACAACGACAACGACGACAACGACAACGACACGACGACAACGTGGGAGCACGATGGTTTGTCTCGCGAAAGGCTATTTTGACGTTAAGGAAGAACTTTTTCTCACAACGAGTTTCGAATGCCTGAGAAATTAAATGGAAAAGCACGAGCGATTGTCGGGGGAAGGGGGGCTGGGTGGGGGAAGGTTTCGAAAGAGAGTCAAGGCGAAAAAGTCCCCGGTTCGGGACGGGATGCTCGTGAAATTACCCGCGAAAGATCCGGATAATAATCCTCGATATCGGGTGTGAGAGGAGGAAAGGAATATGACGAGCGTCAGCGTCAGCTTGTACGACTACGGAGGGCGGGAGGGAGGGAGGGGTGTGCCAGAGACCTTGGGGCAACCTCGAAATTCCGGGCGGCGCTCGCGAGCTGAACTGAAAAGCCGCGTGGCTCTACTGACTCTTGTTATTGACTCGCGATCTCTCGATCCTCGTCCCCGGCATTTGCTCTTATCGGTACTGGTATTGGTATTGGTTATTGGTATCGGTTATTGGTATTGGTATATCCTCGGTACAGGGCTCCTGCGAGAAAGGGAGCTAAGGGGCCCGGAGCCGACTTCGGTTATTTCGCAAATAATTGGCCTCGTAATAATATCATCGGATCAAGATCAGCTGGCACGATCGATCGCGTTAATACAAATGTTGTATCAATACAATGACTCTCATTTCGTTATTATTCATGCCAATGTATTTTTTTTTTATATTGAGCACCGTTCATCTAACGATTAATCGACCGCGTAACTTAACTCCTGCTTTTCTCGACATTCTTCCACAGCTTTTCACCGTCGCTAAATAATATTCTTTAACTTTACGATCGATCGCATGAAATCGAAACGCCGGGCGCACTACTACGTATATACATACGTTCAATTAACTCGTAAAGACGACTCACCGATGTTACACGCCTCTTTGTGAAAAATTTCCACTTCTTTAACGCTTGACATCATTATTTTTACCTTAAAGGTATACCTTACGCGTAAAAGGGACATTAGCATACCTTACTTTTTTTATTATTAATTAATGCACATGGTAAATCGTTGGAAATCAATATACGTGTATCTAGATCGTTTTTATTGCTAATGAAAAGTGAATTCGTTCGATTGTCGGATTTTTGTCCATTGGCGGGATAAAAGATTTGGCGCATCGGTTCCTGAATCAAGTGCTCGATCGTTTTATTGATCCCATAAACAGATCAAAAGTATAGAGAGCCCAATTGTTTTTGTTGTTGTTTTGGTTGTTTTTCACCATAAACTATTAAGTTAGGGATGGGAAAATTGCGCTAATTATCCATTCAGAGCGGCGCCACGATTAGACGTGAGAATCTGTGGGACTTGGATCTATCGGCAGGAGGAGTTTGCGAATAGTTATCGAAAGTTATCGAAACGATAACGATGTCCCAAAACCTCCACGTACGATCATTAATAATAATATTCCTACGTAAGAGCAAGCATTTATTTATTCGAACTCGATGCTGCGCAAACGTTGGTCTATACCTCTAGGATAAATTAAGGCCCACGCATACAAATAAATATTACCTCTACGTACGGCTACGTGAAATTTAATATATACAATTAATATTTACAGCCTTTTACGTATGCTAATGTTATAATAAAATTCTCGACTCTTTATCCCGATCTATAAGAATCTGTCGACATTTCCAACTGAATATCGGATCTCGATCGTTAAACACTTAGTATTATTATTATTATTATTATTATAAATGGATATTTATCCCCGGCTTTTCTCAGCCTCAATTTACATTCGATATCGCGCAAGTTCTCCTAAATCCTCTCCGTAATAGCATAATTTTGTTTTAATTTTTGTTTTAAAATTTAAGGAAAGAATAATAAAGGATCATCGAGTCGCCAAGTACTTTCCGGCAGTCGGAGAGAAGTCGGCGATGATGTATAAAGTTACGTAAAGGTCAAGCGACGAATAACGACGATTGAAATGCCGCTACTACTACCACTACTACCACTACTACTGACTGCTACCTACTACCGATGCACGCATATTGTGCAATTGCTCCTTGATTATCATTATTATGGAGATATCAAAAAAATTATTATTATTATAAGAACGGAAAGGTAATGAAATCCACTTTTGAATATCTATTTTTAAACGACTGGCTCGATATTGCTAATTATTATATTCACAGAACTTATTATTATTATTATTTTTGTAATAATCGAAATATTCGTTTAATTTAAACGCTCGATACAGTTTGCGATGGATTTTAAATATCAAAGAGTCCCAACCAAGGATGAATTTTAGCTTTTGGGCCTTATATCTAATATCTAATATCTAATAAATTTTTTATATGTAAAATTAAAATCATCGTCAGTTGAGAGCTCTTACTGCGTGTGAAATAATGACCGCATCAATTAAAACTCCTCTAGGATTTAAAGACGCGTAGTATAATCGGGCAAGAGGAGCATTTTTAGCGGCAGATTAAGTACGTATAAATGAACGATCCTAAAGTGGAATAATCGCTATTCAGCGTCTCTGAAAAATATACCGAGGCTTGTTTTTCTTTTTTTTTTTCCTCTCTTCTTCTTCTTCTTCTTCTTCTTCTTCCACTTTTGGTAATGAGCCATTAAAACGAAACCGCTTTGGTGATATAAGCGGGGCTCGTCTATTGTTTATAAGCCAGAAGAAGCAAGCAGTGGCTTTAAATTCAATGAAAAACGTTTATTCTTTATGCACGTATGCACGTATGCACGTACGTACGTACGTATATACATACATATGTATTCATACGTTTACGGTAGGGTGATTACACAAGACGTTATCCTGATAATTTATAATGCAAATAACGAAAAATAAAAAGAAAATGGAAAAGTTTCGTAAGACTCGTGATCGATGAGATATTGAATTAATTTAATCTCATTAGTTTTTAAAGTTTTTTCAATTAGTAACGTTACCGTCTGTCCGTCAATAATAACGGTCAGCGGTCAGCGCGGTGCATTATTAAAATTCCTGGCCAACGAGCGAACAGGAATCAAATAACACATACAGAGATGAAAGCTAAAATTCAAGCGGATTTCGAAATCCGAAAGAATTCCTTTCTCTTTATTCCAGGCGTTTGTTGTATTATATTATATTATATCCGCGCAATACGCACTCGCCATTACGAGACGACAAAAAAAAATAATTCTATTTGTTGTTTAGCTCGCCGACAGTCAATAAAGCGAATAGGCGAGCCCAGCGAGTCCTTAATAAACCGAGTGAGCCCATGTGCCGCAAATTTATATAAGATCTTACAAGACGTCCGAGGAAGATAATCGGCAAGTAATTAAGTGGACAGTGTTAGGGTAGGACGGCCAGTCGAGACGTAGAAAGAGGGATACGCCGTCACGGGATCGTCGTTTTATCTCGTGTAATTTTATTGCCTTTGTCGTAGTCGACGATAACCTAGATATTCCCCCCCCGAGTCGTCGAATCTCGGGTTCTCTCGGCTTCTCGCGATTGTAGCCCGTATCCGTCCGATAGCCTGCATTAACAAGCGCACGTATTAACAACAACAACAACGACAACTGCGACAACAACTGCGACAACGATATTAATAATAATTGCAAGGAGATGGAGCCGTGAATTCGGAAGCGAGACTGGAGCACCGAATCGAGAGTGGGTCAGCACGATGAGTGAGGGGAAACCCGCCGGGTCCCTTACACTCTTTTGACAACAATCCCTCTTGCCCGCCGGCACCGAGCCTGCGTACGCCCAACTGATCGGAACTACTCAAACGGGATCGCAAAGTTCGAACGAGTGTCTTATACGTCGTGAGCGATGCGGAGGGGACGAGGGGAGACCCGGGAGTCGACTACGACTACGACTACGACTACGACTACGACTACGACTAGGGTGATGGGTGATGGGTGAGGGGTTATTGGGGGGGACGTCAAGCGGTATCGCAAGCTTGCGTATCTATATTTAGAACGACGATGATCAGCGTCTCGCTTGGTATTGAGTGCTGTTACGGGTGGTGGAGGGTGGCGGGAGGGTGGAGAGAAGGACATGACTACGGCCTACGGGTGCGGCAACACGGGATGAGAGGACACGAGGTTACGGTTCCTGATCGAGGGCTAGCTATTTGCGAGACGATTTTAAGGATTCAGCGATTCAGCTCGACCGTAATTGGACGCCTTCTGTCCGTCCTGCGGTCTTCGATTAATGCATTAACGATTCGACTCAGGCGATATCGTTCACTTATTTCGCTCGGATTTCGTGATGCGAACACTCGCGTCACTGGCCGAGGGGTGGGGGAGGGGAGGGAAGGTTACGTTACACGGTCATTTACACCGATCTTTGAGGTCACGCGGTTTCTCTACGTCCTAGACGTAAAGGGTGGTGATGCGGTGGTGGTGCGGTCCTTTCCACGTCTCCCCCCAACCCCCATCCCTCTTCTAACGGGTCATTGCTTCGGCTTTCAATTGTCGCCGGCCGAGACTTCGTTCGTAGAACAACAACATCATAGGTAAAAGACGTGCTCCATAAAGTCCTCTATCCTACGGGTTATCCTATTTATTTGTCGTTATCGATAAACTATTACGGATATTGTGCGCTGGCAGACATAACGAAGAAATACGCGTAGCGTAAAGCTCGCGTTAATTGCAGCGAACGAGTGCGATAGCGAGCATTCCCCGCTGAATGTACAAATATATATCTATACCGATACAAAAAGGCCATTGTCTACCATTGCAACAATTAATCTTATTCAATGGAGAGCAGAAGAGCTCCTTCCTTCATTCCTTCCTTCCTTCCTTCCTTCCTTCCTTATTAAACTCGCGTCTCACGCTTCAATAGCTTAACGTTGAGCTGAAAACGTGAAAACTGAAAACTCAAGACCGACCTCCGAGTGTCCTATTCATCGACGAGCCAATAAAATTTCATGATGGGGATCGATGATGGGCGAGAGGAGCGTCCCAGATTAGATAGAATAGAAAAATGTCGGAATCGTTGTTATCGGTCGGGCGGGAGGACGAGCTCTTGAAAAACCACGTGATTCTTACCTAGGAGAGTACGGAGGGGAAGTGTGGTGATGAGTTGGATGATGAGAAATTTGTCGGAGAGAGCCGCGGGCTCGTAAAGGTAAAGGAGTCTGCGTGTCCCGGTTTATTATTTACTCGGACGGCAGAGATTGCCGAGGAAGCGGCTACTTAACGCTTAATTTTGATTGAGGATTATACGACGAGCTGGCTCTCGGCTCTCGAAAGTACGGCCCGACGACGACGACGACGACGACGACGACGACGCGAGGATACGCGACCGGAGGAGGCTCGCGAGGGGATGCGAGAGCATCCCAACACCAAGAGGCCAATATTTCTCCCCGTAATTACCGGCTGTGCGGTAAGAGCTCCCCGCTGGTTTAATATATTATATTCCCGATAGTCGAGGGGGAACAAAAACAAAAAAAACAAAAAAATACAGTTGCGACTATCGGTGTAACTTACGTTTCTCAACCCCCTCCCCCCACCCCAGGACTCCTCGCTCTCCTTTCTCTCTCTAAAATCAATGGCTTCCCCCCCCCCCCCTTTCTCGGCCGCCACCGCCCTCAAACGTCCGTACGAGCGCATTCTCATGTAGGACGTGAGCTGCTATTGCTGCTGCTGCTGCTGCTTCCCTATCGAAGTCCTGTTCCGTAATTACGAACCCTTCCATGCTCTCTCTCTCTCTCTCTCTCTCTCACCTCCATCCTTAGACATGTAGCGTACGTAAGCTACATGTATTTATATAGCGGGGGAATGCGTATACGACTCGGCTCTCGGCCGCGACGATATTTTATTGCTCAGCTGATCGAGTAATTGTCGTTGTAAGTTGTAAGCAGATACGGGATTTACGATCGGAGCTTTTGACGGGCTTTAATGGGCCGCGCTCACCTCACCTCTCGGTAGTAGTAGTAGTAGTGCGCAGCGCAGCGCACCGACACTACCACTACCGAGCGCTCGTAGCTCGCTTTGTTTACCGAGCACGTGTCCCGTCTATTTTTATTCCCCGACCTATTGATACCGCTAATTATAAAAGGGCTAAAAATAGCCGGCGCGGCCCCGTCCGGACGTTTCTATAGATCGTACGAGTCTAAGGCGGAGGCGGAGGCGGAGGGGAGGTGGGAGGGAGTAGCCGCCACTGTACTATCGAGTTCCTTCGATGCGCGCGGTGGCTATAATTCATCTCGGGCGGTACGTTGCCGGGGAAAAAAGGTCCGGATTTTTCGTGGGCCGATAGTTTGTCGAGCGTCTTTTTTTATACGCCAAAGGAAAATGAGCGAGGAAATGTCATCATAGGACGTACGACAATTGAATTGTCGCTAACCGATGGCTATCGTATCGTCATTATCGATACGGCCATCGGTTATTGGCGTAAGGATCCGGGCGCTGCCGATTACGATAACGGTTGACAACGAGACCGACGGTGCACGACAATTACCACGGCAACGAGGATCAATGTATTACATAAAAAAGAGCGGCTATCGCTCAAGACAATGACAATAACGACCAAACTACTTACGATTTCGCTCATAATAATAAGAGTAAAAATAAAGGAATAAATTGCCGACAGGAGGGGGAGAGAGGCATAGAGGGAGAGAGGGAGCCCCGGTATAAAAATAACTTCTTATTACACGATGATTCACGCGTTATCTCTTTTAGCGAGTTAGTGAATGTCTTTTAATAGCTCTTTCTCGGCGTGCATTAATATCTAGCGGAGCGGAGCGGAGCTTCTTCTTCTTCTTTTTTTTTTTCTTCTTCTTCTTTGAGCGTGAGCGCGACACGTACGCGCTTATAAAGGACCGCCGGTGCGGCTATCGGGCCCTCGGAATCTCGCGTATTATGACATCGCGCATTATGACCGGCTTCTTTTTCTTCTCCTACTTCTACTTCTTCTTCTTCTTCTTTCGCTTCCGTCATTCGCGGCCCCCGTCAGACCGATTCCTAATTGAATAAGCCAAGCCAAAGCCTTAAAAGCCTTAAAGGCTGCTGCGTCTCAATATAGCCTTACAAAGCCCGGTTAGAAGGAAATCGTCCCCACGGCCATTCTTCTAACCCTTTCTCTCTAACCTCTTGTTCCCGAGGCCGACGTCGTATAAAGGTAATGTAGCGTCAGTTGCTGCGGCGGCTACGACCTGTCAACTGCTCCACGATGGACGGGAGGGAGCTCGATAAGAGCCAGCGCGCGCGCGCGCGCGCGCGTTAACCCTCCATAAACCACCTCCACCTCCTCGCCTACCCATTCCAATTAATGTCAAATCAATAAGCTTTACGGCCTACGAGAGTAGGGTTAGTAGTAAGTCCCCGCAGCTTTTGAGCTCGAAGCCTCCTTTGGGCCCTTTGACGGGACGCTTCATCAGCGCATCGACGCCAACTTTCGCTTCCTTTACGAGGGGAAAAGAAAAGGCCCGAACCAGACACGCGCTCCTCTACGATTCGACTCAAGTGTCCAAGTGCGGCGAATCCCTTCATCCGAGCCGCTACGACCTAATCTACCGAAACTGTACACGCCTTTCCTAATTCTACAAATTCGACAAATACGAAATTCCAGTCCGAAGTAACGGAATTCCATTGTATTACTGGAATTACTGGCCGGTAATTTAATAATAACCCCAGTCGCGTTACCTTACATCGGCCGATGTAAAAGACGTTGATATAATTTTATCGTAAAGGCGCATCAATAAATTATTCATACTGATATCAGCAGTGCACGAAATAAAAGGGAGATTAAAGGGATATTAATTTAACGGAAAGACAAGAAGAGTTTCCGAGTTTCTATCGATCGAAAGGTCAAAGGACGAGTCGCAAAACTTTTCTTGTGAGCTAAAAATTAAATAGAGGCAAAAATATATGTATAAGAATCTTTTAATCGGAGCTCAAGTGAAGAATTATTCCAAATATTTATAAAGAAGCCATTGTTTTAAATAATAAAAAAACATGTCCGCATCCTATAATTATTTATGAATGATCCATTCACTTACAATCGAGCCTCTATTGATTTCATAAGGGTTCCTTTTCGAATTGAATTGAATTTCCTCCGAATTGAACGCATTGAACAATTGCATAGAAATAAACAAAACAAAAAACAAAAAAAAAACTAATTGCATTATAGTAATCGTGTACAGCTCTCTTTCGGCGGCGTAGATATCTTGAAATGATTTATCGAAATCAATGTTTAAGCATGTCGTTGTATTACGGACTGTCGGTCGGTCGGTCGAGATGAGATAAGACAATAAAATAATAATAAAACGAGATTCCGTTGACGAGTACAAGGATAATTGCGCGCAGTTTCAATAATTCGAAATGAAATTGGAAAGTCGCGACACTTCGATTTTGGCATTCAACAACGACCAATAAATTGGACATTGGATTGAATTCCTTTTACTTTTCTTCTCAATTCCCGATGTTGTCGATGATGTCGTAATATCGTTCCTATTGTCGACAGTTTCCTTCAATTTCATTGAAAACAAACAAAACAAAACAAAAAAAAAACAGAAAAACGCCTTGTTTTTACTTGCATTTATATTAGGATAAATGGAGGATAGAAACAGAGTCGTCGTACAGACAATAGTTGCGATTCATCGATTCCTTATCGAGATATGGTACGAGATACGGTAAGGGTTGTACCCTCGGCAACAGCCTCGTTAAACCCACGGAGAGAAATCGTCTAAGGGTTACGATTACCACTGCTGCAAGCAAGCTCTATTATTTATTTATTTATTTATTTATTTATTTTGAATCCTCTTAAGGGAATGAGCAGTAAGCGGAATCGGCGGTAAACGAATCGGCCGTTATAATGAAAGTTAATTTCGCGCTTTGAAATAAAAGCTCCCCTCCCTAATGCATCGGTATCAGTCGTGATCAGCCTAATCAGCAAGCAGCCCGTTACTATTGTAATACATGTATATCGAATAAATCAAGACAGGACATATTGGATTGGCTTGAGTAGGCCGAGGCGGGAGGAGGTTATTATTATTATTATTACATTACACGTATTACGGGTACGTAATAAAAAGCTGTGCCCGCGTGGAATAACAGTATCTCCGGGCTGACAATAGCGCGCGTTACATCTTCTGATTATAATTAAGCACAGTCGATTAACCTCGGGAGCGTGACGGCGCACTTGGCTCGCAATTATTTCGTTATTAAATCGTAGGCGCACGAGAACCCGGCAGCCGGCATTGCACTTTATTATATTTATAGATTTTTGATGCAGGGCGGGACGACGGACGGGAGTTGACAGTGGGCACCGAACCCCCCCGCCTCCCCACCCCGGATGCTGTATTATCGAAGCTCGTGATAATAAAGGAAAAAAAAAACAAAACAAAAAATCGAGGTTGCATAATTTTCATTCTCCCGGAAAAGAATCGCAGCCTGCAAAGAATGGAAATTAATAATTAAGCTCCGTGGTAGTAGTAATAATAATAATAGCAGCGGTGGTAATTGACGTTTAATTGATCTTTCGCGGAATATTAGGGAATTTCCGTTGGCGCGGGATTACCTATTGTTCTTACTATTTGTTTAGGATTGCGAATTGACGCGGATAAAAACGAGGAAGGAAGGAATTGAAGGAAGAAAAGAAAAGAAAAGAAAAGAAAAGAAAAGAAAGAAAAGAATCGCTTGGAATAAATATTAAGGGGCGAGTATGCTGATGTACTCGGATGTACCCGGAAGAGGAAAACGTGAAAAATGTAGAGGATGTATGCCAATGAGGGGTGGGGTGGGGGTGGGTAGGGAGCTAAGCTGCATTTGAATTTACGGAGCGTATAATCGGGAGCGCGGCCGCGATCCATCGGCTGCTAACGGGCTATAATAATATGGACCTATAATGAGCTAGGGGCTAATATGGGCAATCGGGGGATCTATCGAGAGGGCCGCCTGCGTTTTAAAAATCACGGCTCTCCAATCGGTAGGAGGGTAACCGATTAGAGGGGGCCAAAAGCTTTTCCGGGCTCGAAAACCTCTGGGCAGCCGTTGCATGGGACCGTCGCGTCGCTCCCGATTAACGTCTCCTATCCGCGTTCGGTGGGCGTAAACGTTATTAATAAAGCCGATTATTACACTTGGTCGGACGGAGCGCGTAGGAAGCGGTTGCAGGGAGGCTGCGAGGAGCTACGGCCAATTAGTTTTCAATAAAGGCAAGTCTCGTTTCGTTTATCCTCTTCCCCCACCACATCATCCACATCATCATCCACACTTCATTTTAAATGACGGCAATTGTCTCGATCGCGAGCAATGATAATCCATCCGACTCATCAAGCAGTTTGTGTAACGATCGGCGAGCTCCAAGACGCTCCGAGTCCTTAATTTGGACTCGAAGCGCTTGCTCTCCCTCCCCCCCCCTTCGTCAGATGCACCACCGCGCGGTCACGTACGATTACCACTGTAGGTTAGGTTAGGTTAGGTCCGTAAGCCGCCCGTAGATCAAGGTCTGCTCAATATCTTACTCGATTATTGCTCTATTAAATGGTTTTCGTTCGCCACCAACGTCTCGAAAGTGCATGAGCGAGAGAGCGAGAGACGCGAGAGACTCGAGAGAGAAAAGTATAATATAATAAAAAGACAATAATAATAACGTTTCGCAAATCGATCTGCCTTAAGATCATTTTGAAATATCAAAGGAGCAGATGTATTGTCGGCGCAGCGTTTTATTAGCTAATACCTCGTATATAGTCGATATGAGGTAAGCCGTGAAATGACAATGACGCGCAGCCATCACGTATATCTAATCGGAGAATTTAATTGAACGAATGGAAGATCGTGACAGTATTGCCGATTATATTATACGCGTACGTAAAACGCGCGCGCGTAAATTCCCTTTCGTAAATGACAAATAATTGAATAAATCAAGGCTCGACAATAAGCTAACTTTGCGCGTGAATTACGTACGCATATAAACAAAACAAAACAAAACAAAAACAAAAACAAAAAAAACAGAAAATAATAATGCAAATTACGCGCTACGCGTGTACGGATTGGTGTAAATCGTAATTATTGTCCTACGTGCCGGTCGAGTAAAACGGCAGCGGAGCCGATAACTCCAACTCCTCGTCCCCGTAAGGATAACTCGAGCCCGCGAATCCACGCAGTGCAAAAAATCTACAAAGGAGCAGTCAAGGAGCAGTCAAGCGAGCAGTCAATCAAGGAGTAAGGGAGTAGTAGCGGTAGCGAGCGTTGGATCGAGATCGAGAACGTGTCAATACGGTCTTGGCTTTGCGCTACGACGCCACTTGTAATATAAATGACAAAGAGACGTGAATGGCGGGCATTGTTAGCGATCGATCGAAGAAACAATTGAAACACTTCTAATCGGCTGGCTGACGTTTTCGAATAATTTTACGTTCTTACACGTGGAAGGCGGACGACGCACGTGCACCTCGGTAACAACTACCAGCGTTATGATCAGCCATGTTCTTTTGGCCCAATTGCTTTTCCTTTGCTTTTCTTTGCTTTTCTTTGCTTTTCTTTTTTTTTCTTTGGCATTCGGACGGGTCACGTGCTCGTTCTCGCAAAAATCCTTAGAGAACGAATTTCCTGACGAATGATTCCTCGATGTACGCTCCTGGCATATTATTCATATACGGCATTGATTTTCAATTAAATATAGAAAAGAATCGGAGTCTTATCGGCCCCCCCCTCCTTCACTCCACCGACTTTATTTATGTAATTCTAATTATCCCACGTAGATTTGGATCTCGAAACGACACATACACAGCCTGTGCCGTGACCGGAGGGGAAAAATATCCTTTGTTGTTGTTGTTGGTGGTGTTGTTGTTGTTGTTTAGTTGGACTTTCGAAAGTATCGGTTTCCAGAGTCAAAGTCTATCAAAAATTCTTTCCCGACGTCTGTCACGCGTCACACACACAATTATTTATTTTTATTTTTCTTACTCTCTTACTCCCCTCCTCCCTCGTAATTCCATAATTAAGTTCGTGTTACAGAGAGGCCTACGTACGTGTTGGTAGGCGAAAATTTCTTTACGAAAGATCTCGATTAATAGACTGACGCGCGCTCTTAAGAAAAATCGTGATTCACTGTACGCGTTACGTAATCACACCGGGAAAAGCCTTTGAGAAGCATGATTTATTAGAAAAAGAAAAGGAAGAAAAAAAAACACATGGATCTTTATGGCTTATCTGATGGGCAGGGGAGGTAATTCGGCCGACGAGGGAGGGATGCTGTGAAACAAAAATATATATCCGCATAAGTGACCGGCGGCGAGACGAATCTCGATGACAAAACGCGAGACGACTGTCAGAGATCCTCGATCGGCGGACACGTTTCTTTGACCTCATGCGATACTCTCTTATGGAAACCGAGAGTTCGAGTTTAATTAATGCTGCTCGTGTGTGTGTGCAAAGTGCCGCCGCCACCGCCACCGCCACCACCTCTCGCTGCTAACTAGTCAATCGTCGCGCACACGCAGCAGACCGCGGCGACGCGTGGATCTATAAATTTCGCGGATTTCATGGCTCGTGAAGAGAGCCGATCGTTAAGGCGATGTCACTTTTCCCTCCCCCCCCACCCGCTCCCCGGCTTTACAATAGGCATTCGTCCCTCCCACCCCACCACGCCAACAGCAAGACGTTATTATTCAAGCCGCGTATTATTATCTACCACCTATAATCTCCAGCATTATCTGCCCTCGCCGAGATTGGACCTCGGGATTAAAAATTATAATTCAAAATTGCCGACACAAGCGCTCTTTTCACCTTAGCCTCTGCACGTTCTCTAATGTTATCTTATCAATTTACCTCGACGGTGCTTTAAAAGAAGGCCTCTCAACAAAATACCATCTATTTTTATTATACGTACAATATATACATATACGTATACGTATATATATATATATAGATTTCATTAAGAGGTACACAATGCCTGTGAATTCTTTTTATTTTAGAATTAATTTGCCGAGTTAGCGTTTCGTAACTGGGAAACCGAAGACTTGACTGAATAATTTTTCAATGAAACGCGGAAAGTATCTGTCCGTCGATATCGTTCAGTCGTCGTGCAGAAATCGCTTGAATTTTCTATTTTCTATAACGTAGTGCTTGTTATTCTATCCACATGGCGTGCACGTAAAATAGAAAATTACGATATTACGATATTAGCGTGACACGAGGAATTATTAAATCGATCGCCTCGCCAGCTTTGTAATATTCGCTGAAAATTCGTAGGAAAGGATACGAGATTATTTTACAACGTTTTTCTTTCTTTCTTTCTTTCTTTCTTTAAGCATTTTAACGTAAACGATTAAGAAGAAAATCTTTCTTTTTACGCCAGGGAATGTTAATCGTATCGATTAACAATGAACAAGGATATGCATCATAGTTTTATAATTTAATTCTTTAATTGCCTGGAAGGTATGACGTTCTACGGGAACTCGAGATATGCGTAATTTTTTCTTTCTTTCTTCTTTCTTTCAATAACAAAAACGCAGTTCCGGAGCATTTTTGTTCGTTTTCGAACGATTCTTTAGGATAGGCGTGTTTGTACCGTTTGATTAATATCCAACAGACTTAGCAGGGGCCCAAGTCATTTCGTTAATAAAGAGAAGAGCATTTATTATAACGAATGCCGTTAATTTATTTTCGCAAATCCTAGATAATAAACGTGTTTGGCTTGCACGGGGATCACCTTGTATCTTATCGAGGATGAAAAGTCCTGAAATCATTCCGGTCCGCTGGCAAAGTACTTTTTGTAACGATGGCCCGAGAATCTTTTTACGTATTTACGACCAATGGATTATGAATATTTACGAAGCGGATCACCGGCCTCGTGCATTCATTACGTAATAATTAAATTTACGCGCTCGGCGGGACAATGGGCTAAATTTGTCGAACGAGGAGATCGACGACGATCCTTTAGCGCTGCTCGTCGATGCTGCTCCACGTGGCTCCGTAGCCAGGCTAACCGAAGCGCGGTCCAGCCCCGGGGGCCAAGGTCTTACTACTACCTTTTGAACTTGGACTTTAGTTTTTATTTGGTGTGAATTTGGAGTGAGAATCGAGGCTCGACTCGAGACTCTTTTTTATCCTGCCACAGCCATGCATGCCGCAGCAACATTTGCTTGTTCGTGACATTACACGTCTTTCTAAACTCTTCCTTACGTGATTTAGCTCTCTTACCCCGTCAGCCAAGCGAAGCAAACCACTTGAACGTCATAGTCCGCTCCAATCTAGTTGGAATACATTTAATCTATACATGGCGTTTATGAGGGAAAAGTCTTGAATCTTTGTAATATCAAGAAAATGGCCGAAGAAAAACTCAGAAGCTCTTATTAATCGCGACGAATCGACAATTTACAAAAACATCCTATTATTATTATTATTATCAATACCGTATGAATATGTAGCTTGTCCAATATAATCGTAATCCAATATACGTAATCGTTATTTTAACAATATCCTTAAGGCTTTAATATTTCCTTGTAAGTTTTGCCTATTTATCCTTTGTGGCATTGGCTTGAGACACAAGATGTGTCTCCTATCTGCTTAAGGAGTGACAAATATGCGTACGTGAGCGTACGGGAGGAGTGAAATTCCGGGTGGGGTGGGTTTTAAGTATTATGTAGGAGGAGAGGCTGCGTGACGTAGGTCGAAATGTACGCCGAGAACAGGGAGAGACTGAGCATGTGTAACAAGTGGGCGCTAACGCGATCTGCGCGGCGATGACAAGCCGCTGACTCTTTGCGCCGCAGAAAAATCAGCGAAGAGGCGAATGAGGTGGGGGCAGGGGGACGGGGGAGGAAGGCCTCGGGATAGAAAAGAGCTATGTATGTTTTGACATTTGAATACGTAATGAATATTCATTAGGGGGAGGGGGGGGGAGCGAACGAACGGGAGCCTTTACGAATTCGAGCGAGGTAGTTGAATCGGTTATTGAATGTTTCCGTAGGAGATAGTGGCGCGTATGAATTATGCGCACCGATGATATTATTACGCGAATCGTTGCGTCGAGTACATAGTAATTTCGAGAGGTGGATGCGAATTAAGTTTCGCGGGATCGAAAGGGAGGGAACGCGCGCGAGCGGTGTGGAAAGTGAAACAACGTGTGACCGCCGAGCTTCGATCGTTTAGCTTTGCGTGCGTGCGTGCGTGCGTGCGTGCGTGCGTGTAAAGTAAGTAAATAGAAAAGAAACGTCGAGCTCGAATCCTCGCAGACGATATGTGGGACAGGGAATAGTTTACTAACACATACGGGGTGGTTGTACAACCGTTCGACAACCGTATGTATGCCACTCTCGGACGACCGTCCTAGGTGGTCTGATAAAAAAAAAAGAAAAAAAAAGAGAGAGAAAAAAAGAAGAAGAAACAAGTGGCTCTAAGCTTTTCTCCGAGTCGCCTCGTATGTACACACGAGGTGGTATTAGAGTAGACTCGTTCGAGTTGTTTGCTTATCTCGGGGAAACTGTCCCCTCTAACGAAATTCACGTGCTCCGTCGAGTTTGCTCCGTCGAGTGCCGGGGTCGGCTCGAGGGCTCGGGAGGATGGGGGAGGGGGGCAGGGGGACAGGGACAGGGTCGATTTGAAGAGAACAGAGTCGGAATGACTCGGAATCTCTCGAGCCACCGAGTGGGACGAGGAGGATGGAGGGAGAGAGAGAGAGAGAGTAGAGGTAGAGGTAGAGGTAGAGGTAGAGCGAGTTCCGCAGGTAAGCCGTCGGTGTTTGCTGTGAGCGGGTAACGGCAGGAGGAGGAGGAGGAGGAAAGAGAGGGAACGAAGGAACGATCAGCTCTCGGCGAGCGACGAGCTATAAATAGGCAGCCGCGAAGGTCAGGGGAATCAGCAGTTTTCATGCAAATGCCCCGTCGATAGAATAATATCGCTTCTTTTGCGGGTAGAGCAGTTGATGGCCAGCACCGCTGAGGGGAGCGGGGGGAGGGGGGGGACAAACACACTCGTGTCACTCTTAGCCACCGTACACGCGCAACCGCTCGCTTACGAGGACCCGTGACGCCACGGGCCTCGTCCTTTTTTTTTTTTTTTTTTTTTTATCTCCCCAGCTTCCGACACGTCCACGTCACGCGTCCACTTATTAACCGCACCGCCAGTCCTCCATACATCCTCTACACGGCTCGTTTAAAAGGGCCGCGTATACGCTGGCACAGGGTTACAGGGTCTCCGCTCCCTTTCCAAAAACTACTTAATAAAAAAATAAACGATGCAATTCCTAACGGACGTCCGATCGTTGTGCGCGCGGACGGAGACCCCGTGTCGATGGTCGATGGTCGATGGTCGATGGTCGATAATGGGCTTTGGGGGGTAATTAAGAGCCGCGCCGACTCAAGTCGACTCGAGCAACAACAGTTCGGTAATAGAGGCAATGATTTCGTATCGGCAAATTAGAGACTTTGTATCGGCGCGGCTCACGAGATGCTAAACGGGGTTATTGTGATTTATGACCTTAATTCCCCGCTCTCGGTACGTTCGCGCCACGGACACTCGGAAACTTTCGAGCGAGCTCGACGCGCTAAAACTATAGGTTTGTATAATTCTTTAGGTTTCTTTTCGAGCCCGTTTGCTAACTCTCTTATTAAATACGCGCACGTGCCCGTGGAAAGTTTTTATTCCATATGTCTCGGCAACACAACCACGGAAAATAACAATTACCAAATTATAATGTTAATATTTGATATTTTCTCTCTGAGTCGAGCAGGAGTGGAGTGGAGTGGAGTGGAGAGGAGAAGGGAGCGGGCGTGCGCTTCTAAAGAGTTTTTTTTTTTTTTTTTTTTTTTTTTACGAGGTTACCGAGAGACGAGGAGGAGCGATTTATACATCGCGTTAATTTAGTAACCTACGTGTACATGTTGAGGAGCCAAATGTCAACATTCCGGTAGTTTTTAGTCTCCGTTTTATCATTGACTCGCGACGAGGATTAGCCGGCATTACCCCCCCCCCGCCCCATTACCCTCGAGTTTTACCGTACCGAAAAATCCTACGGATCGAGCATTCGCAGGGGCTAAATTTAGCGCCGATCGACGACCAAGGCTCTTCTTTCCCAAGTTCTTTATACAGCTGATCCACGATCAATCGCCAAGATCAATACGTAGCAATGCATACGTAGCGTTCCAGTACTCTATTAATTTTCTAATACCCGTTCGGGCACCGATTTTTTCTATCTTTAGAAAGCATCGAGCCGCGCTATGTGTTGTTTTGCCCTATCTCGCCCGTCCCCCGTCCCCCGTCCCCCGTCACCCGTCAACCCGTCAACCCGTCGGCTGTGTAGCGAGCGGTTAGTATTTATCGCGGCTTGGCTGGCTCTTTAAATATATCCGTAGTAATTAACTTTACGCGTTCGTTTTATTGTAACACTTTGGGGAGTTTGAAAGACAAAGGGCCCCGAGGTCGATTATGATATTATTGTTCGAGCTTATCGGGCGAGCCTCGAGAAAAGTCCTTCCAGCGTTGAATAAACAACGGCGAGGCTGTTCGCGGCTCGCTTGTCATGCATATTTCGCAACTCGTGTACCATTCAAAAGCCATTCGAAATCTCATTTACGTGTAGTCGTGGTGCTGGCGGTGGTGGTGGTGGTGGTGGTGGTGGTGGTGGTGGTGGTGGTGGCTAACCGGGAGAAGGAAAAGTGTTCGCCCGCTCCGGAAGAGCGATGCAAATGTCGCGGGAGCGACGGGCGCTAGCTTGGTCGATCGGCGAGAGGTGGGAAGGGAAGGGGAGGGGAGGACGCGGTCACGACGACGATAATTCGATCGGGGCCCGATCAACAGGTGTCCTTTAAGAGTGGTTCGGGCGCTGTACTTCGACAGCCTACGCGGCTTCGGCATCGAGTTTTGCGACGCCAAGTCATGGACCTCTTAAAATTCCTTCTTTTTCATTCTCCTTCCCTCTCCCCTCCATCCCGCAACACATGCACTTTCATCCCTTTCCATCACCTCCCCCACTCTCTGTCTCTCTGTCTCTCTGTGTGTTTGTATTACCAGCTCGACTCTTTCCTCTTTCGCTCGAAGCCGGGTTATAAATATACTTTTTAGACTTGTTTATTCCTCTTTCGAGCGCATGCGTACCTCTCAAGCGAAAGATCGAGGGAGAGCCGGAGAGTGAGTGAGTGAGATAGGGGGGAGGGAGGGGGAGAGGGGGATTTAACGGCGAAAAAGCGAGTGGCGGGGCGGGGGAAGACCGGTTTCTTGCTCGATTAATTGTCAGAGCCGATGATGGGAGAGTTAAGAAGTTAATTTGTTGCTATAATTGATTAAATTAGCGGCAAAAGTTTAAAGTCGGATTCCACTTTGCGTTTGAAGTTTTATCGGTAGAGAAATTCTTGCGCACAAGTTTCCGGCTCGGCCATACTATTTAGATATTTAGGTCAATTAATTGCTTTCGAGCTTTCAACTCTTAAATTGTACTTCAAATTCCACGACGATTTCCGCTGAAACGTCTGTCCCACTTTTAATTCTTATTGCCGAAGCGCCCGATGAAATATATAACGAGACGGAGAGAGATCGTGGATCGTCATCCGCGTTGGTTTTCACGGAGCTTTTTCGTCTTTCGATGAAACGGCCGGGTATTGGTCCATCCTCCATAAAAAAGCCGAATCCGCAAATAACGTAAACTTTAATAACCCCAATAACCCCAATGATTTTCAAGACAAAATAAGCTTTTGTCTTTAAATATTAACATGTAAATAATTTCCACGTAAAAAAAGGAAGGGCGGCTCCGCTCTCCTCCTCTTATTATGTTTATTGCCGCCCGGGCACTTGAATCTTTATGGTTTTATTATATTTTACAGGCATTTAATCTTCAAGATTTTTTTTCTTTCTTTTTTTCTTTTTTTTTTTTTTTACATTTAATATCTTATTAATTTCATTACCCTGGCATGATTTTAATAATAACTATTATTATTATTTATTATTATTTATTATTATAATTATTATTGTAGTCCCCCCCTACCCCCCGGCCATCCCATACTTCCCGGATACCAATACCTGTATACGTGCGTACACGATTTATCAGTTTTTCTCCTCTTGTTTGTATAGATTTATTTGTCAAAGATAAGATCGAAACTCGGTAAAATGTTTTTTAGTAAACTGATCGGGAAATAAAAAAATAACAGTTTTTAAATAGCTTTGAAAGACGTTGAAGCCGCTAAATCATCACGTGAATCACAAAGTTAGATAATAAATAGAGGAAGAATTGATACCACGAAATTTTAAGTGCACGAAATCTCATGTTGTTGCGTACTATTATTAATAATAATAGTGAATCCGTAGCCTTTATTGAACTCGCATGGAAAGAATGACGTTAGAAGGTCGCTTGCTCGCTGCCTCTATAACCTTTGTATAAATCAGATCGACGATAAGCGTTTTCAGACTCAATGATCGATAGCTTCGCGACGAGCCGAGTATCCAATAATCCGCATTACACGTACGCGTGCGTGATAAGGGTGCGTGAAAAGGGTTGAAAATTGTAAACGGCTATTAAAAATCGATCGTCTAACGGTACGACTCGTTCGAAGCTTCTGTCCTGAGTGTCAATTATAATAAGGAAAATAACGACAATTGTCAGACATCGATTCAAAGATATTCGCAAGACATTAGAACTGCTATTGATACCCTATTTGAGGATATCGCGATACTTTTTATTGTCATTAAAGAAGATCAGACTTGAAATTAATGAATTAATGGGAGCGAATTGGTATTCTCATACGTGAGCTCGTTAAATAAACATTTCAATTATTTAAAGGAATTTTTTTATTTTATTTATTTTCTAAAGTGCAGCAAAGCTGTAATTCGCAGAGAGTCATTTTCTTTCTTTCTTTCTTTCTTTCTTTCTTTGTTTTTGTTTTTTCAAATACAATAAGCTTTTAATAATTGACGTAATTACTGTGTAAAGTGAAAACTTAATTATATAAAGTACGGAGTAGTCTAATTAGAGTTAATAAAAGGAAGCTGAAGGACTGACGTGCAAAGAATCGTTATTACGGCTTCATAAATTGGTCGTTTCGACCTTACTTTGTTTAAACATTTTCCCGGTGAGCCAAGTCCTGGGGGGGTGGGGGGAGCACGGGTTATAATCATTTCGTTGGAATAATGATAATAATAACAACAATAATAGCAGCAGCAGCAGCAGCAGCAGCAGCAGCAGTAGTAGTAGTAGTAGTAGTAGTAGTAATAATGATCTTAATCCTGGGCGGGCCACGTTACCGACTTGCTCCAGATAGGAAATCGTGAAAAATAATGATAATATCTGGTGATTAAGAGTATGACGCTCGATACCGCCGCCGAGATCCATATCTCGACCGAGTGTTTTCAAGTACAAAATAGACCTATCATTAAAAAGGTGACTTGTGAAGCGTTTCACAAGTTACCGAAAAGCGTTTAGTTCCCTCCATTCCCATTTCCTTACTATTTTACGATCGAGGGCTACAGAGAATGTCGATGATGGCGGCACTCCATCACGGATGATCGAGATACGATCGCACCCGCCCGCATTACGTATTCTTCTTCTTCTTCTTCTTCTTATTTTTATTTTTATTATTATTGTTATTGTTATTGTTATTGTTACAGCAGCAGCAGCAGCAGCAGCAGCTCGGTAAATAGCTTCTGCGTGCTCGAGGAGGAGATTGACGACGACGTCCGATCCTCCCGTGGGTCTATAAATTTCCGCTTTCCTTTATTGCCGCCCCCCCGCCCCCTCCAACGAACGAAGCCGAACTCTGCGCGCGTAGGTTATGTTTATATTAATTCCTTATAATTGCTTAGGATCGTCGGATACCTATCGGATTAGGCGGAACCCCAATAACCTTTCTTGGCTCGATATCAATTCGAACAGAATGTCTCTCCATTATGGACTTTTTGTTTGGTTTTGTTTGGTTTTGTTCGATTTCGACTGATTAACGGCTCCGACAATTACTCCCCTACTGCCAAACAAAACAATGTCATGCGATTTATTGCATTTACAGAACGGCCTGGACATTCCGCGTGCCTCTCGTTATTGTCAAGCCCGATAAACGAATTCGTCAAACTAATGAAAATTTCCTGCCGCCCAGATTACGTTTTGACGTACGTGCCGAACGATCTCATTACGCGTATAACAATAATTAGAAAATTATTACGATGCCCGTATTACGATGAAGTGGACGCCCACGGCGAGTCCGCGGCACTTACTATTTTTAAATAAATTATCAATATCGGCTGCACACGTTTCGCAACTTTCCCTTTCCCTATCGCGAGTATTCGAATGATCTGCCGACGGGGAGATTTGCGAGGATTCGAGTAATCCGCTCGGCGCATGCTATCCAGATAGATTTATTTATCCGCTCGGCGAGTACGCGTGGTGCCGCTAACGTATAAACTATTTCAGAAGACGAGATCCGTTTAGCCAATGCCTGTCTTAAACATAAATTGATTTTAAACAATGCCCTCGTTGGCCAATTAATATTATTATTAATATTAATATTATTATTATTTCATAATGAATGGAAACGGCTGTAACAAATTGAACGACTGTTGAAGCTAAACAGAAATCTCTTGTGTATATATATATATATGTATGTATATACATGTAACTACAGATAATAATAATAATTCGTATTTCTACTTTGAATAAGGCTGTCGACGAAAAATTTTTTTGAAATTCTAACTCCCCTCTGGCATTCTAATCAAGAATCATTTTGAATTCTATTGGAATACGTTTGAAACGTAACGAGATTCGTTGTCGGTTATAAAAATGATTAAACCTTATAAACTCGCGCGTATATTATACGTAGGAGCGATATTTATAAATAAGCTATTTCACTTTCGAGATGATTGATTTCCGCGTGGATTTTAGTTTTTTCGTTTCTTTTGAAATTATTACTAAATTTATCGCTTATTTGATGATATCATTTTTCGGGGAATGGCGTGTGCTCTGGGCCTGGCCGAGCGTAGCAACGGACAAACTTATCATTCGATCATTCGATCATTCGATCATTCGATCATACGATCCTGGTTAATAATGTAAAAGACAAGGAGAGCAGGCCCTTATTATAATAATGATAACTATAATAATGATAATAATGGTAATAATAATGGTAATAATGATAAATAAATAAATAAATAAATAATAATAATACGAGCCGTGTAAAAAGTACTTACGTAACTGATCATCGGTATGTTGCGGGATTGAGCGACAATGGCCTCGACGTAGCAGGAGCCCTCGGGTCCGAAAAAAGCGGCGACACCTTCGCAGATCATGTCGATCATTGCCTTGGTCGCCTCGACGGTTTCACCCCTCGTGTCGTTCCATCGCATTACCAGTCTCACGTCTGGCAAAATGTTCGGATCGTTGTTGATCTGATTACGGACAAAAGGCTAAATCTTAGTATACCTGTTTATTTATCCTTATTATTATTATTATTGTTATTGTTATTATTGTTATTGTTATATCCGCCCTTTCGTCGAGAGGAATCAGTGACTCTCGGCCTTTTTTAACGTCATTGGGCTCGAAGGGATTGTTCTTACCATTTCTTATAACAACAACGGGGATAATTGTCATGTCTTTGGGAATTTTTTTATGGGCTCGACATGAACATTGCCCCAATAACCCCCTTTAACTACTTTGAGATAATTATTCAATTCAACCGAGATGGTCGACTCTCACTCGCGAACGTTAATTAAAACATGGCCTACGAACTACTTTCTTTCTCGTTCTGATAAGTTGTTTACCACCGCCCCACCCCACCCATCCCCCCGGGCCACTCTTTAACAATTCAGTTCGCGGTTTTTCGACTCCACATAAATTGCATTACTTCAACGTTTACCCATGAGTAATCAACTCTAGTGTAATTTCTTCCTTATATAATGATTGTTATTAAGAGTTTCTCCGTTCTCTGTTGGATTTTTCTTTTAGATTTTTTCATCGTTTATTGTTCGGGGATTAAGATTAACGAGGATCAAGCATAGCGAGCAATTTTACATTTCAATTACCCGTTTACCCATTTACATTTACTTTTATTATCTCCGAAACGGGACGACTTGATACATGTTTGTATATATATATACGTGTACGTATGCGTGCGTGTGCGCGCGTAAATTTATATATGCATACGTGTATAACTGTTATAAATCAGGAAAGAGCGCGGAGATACCGAATCGAGGTCTTGGTTTGTCCGATGCTTTTCGCGTGGTGAACGCGTGATATTATGATGTATTTGCGTGCACATGTCGGTGACTTCTCTTTCATTTCACGTCTAGCTATAAAAGACTTTCCTTTCCTACGCAATCGAGGATTAGGTAAATCGCGCACGGACCCATCATGTGATATCCTTACATATTGCTCCGACGGTTCGTTAATTCGTATTTTTCAATTTTTACCTTCGATCGGCGCGTCGAACGGCGTCCCCAACATCCTCACTTAACATCATTATTAACGTGGCCTTGCTATTAGCCTGGATCCTAATAGACGTAACGTAGGACTGACCGTTAGAATTAGAAAGAAGCGGGACATTTTTGTATGGAGGCTAACGATACGTTGAGAGTAGCCGGGATTTTTGTACGAGGGACGCGTCGAGATAAATTGTAAGAGATAAATTGTAGTATTTCAATCGGGAAATAGTTGAGGGATCGACGCTTTTCAGCTATCGATCGAATCACTTGAGAATGTCGATGTCGATCCTTTAGGGTTTTATTGCGCGTAAAGAATCGCGCGGTTAATCGAGGTTGATCGATGCTCCCGTTGACCTTGTAAAATTAGATATAACTATATTAAGAGGCAAAGCAGTGAAGTAGCAGCCCCAAGGAAGGGGGAACAACTTGAGGGGGGAGGGGGGAGGCTTGTCGCGAACGGCTTTGTCTCGTTACTCGCTATCGGCGAAGTTTTATGGGAACCTGTATGATAAATCGGATGCTCGTGGTCGCGCTTCGGGAGAGAAACGAGGCGAGTGGTATATTGCGCACGTACCGCCTAACGCAGTGCGTGCAAATGCGCTCGAGTGAAAGTGCGCGATGCCGTATGGATAAAAGCTAGCGATGCGTGTATAGGAATAGCGAGGCTTCCGGCCTCGATGGGCGGCGAGCTAGGCGTTAAAAGAAAACGAGAGGGAAAAAAGAGGGTTTCGATTGTCGAAGGGAATAATGGGCTCACTCGACCTCCCTCCTCCGTATTCCCTACTTCGCCGCCTCGTGATCTCTCTCCCTCACCCCCTCGCCCCCTCCTCCTCTCCCCAATCCACCCACCCGTCCGTCGGCATTAAGTATGCAACCGATGGTATGGTACAGGGTAAGATAATAGAGCGCGGTAAGCCGTAACGGCCGCGCGCGCGCGCGCCTCACATTTACTTATGCGTGTGTGTGTAATAGGTAAGGCGAGGGGGCAGCTCTTTGCCTATTCACAATTTGCATTAGTTTTCCGGAGGAACTGACGTTCCTCCCGTAACCGATCGTGCCTTCTCACTCGGCCCGGTCGGCACCGGTCGGCACCGGTCGGCAAAGGGAGGACCGCGACAATGTCCCTACGGTACGCGGTTCCACCTCTTTTTACGGCGACGTCATCGCCGAAAGCTACAATCGCCGTTCATTCAAATCCAATTGCCGGAAGATATTTCATTCCGTTCGCGTTGGGCACCGGGTTCGGTTAAAATAAGGCACCGGCCATCATCAACTTTTTCACAATCACAGCCAGTGATTATTTACGAGACTTGCGCATTCGGTAAATCGACAATGAAGCGAATTAACGAGACTAATTAATTAATCAGTGATCAGTAAGCAGTGAGTATTACATGGGAAATGAAACGAAGGTCTGTTCGTTAGGACGGCCATTCAAATTCAAAGTCATTACTTTTTATATCTTATGAAAAGAATTCACTTTTATTCCATTTTATTCAAGTCTCCATAGAAATCAAATGCTTTTTAATAACGCGAGAGAGCATTGCCTAGCCATCCCTCACCCCCCGGCCCCCTCCCACCATCGCCACCACGGGGGCCCATCGATGCTTCGAGTTAAAAAGTTATGAAAAAGTAGGAAAGCGTGCTTTATAGGATCGTAATATCGATCGGCCGAACCTTCAATATACAGAATTGGCTCGGGCTCGGTCGGGCTCGGCCGAACGAGCGTCTACGGGAGGAACGACAGCGGTCGTCGGGACATCCTTATCGCAAAATAAAGTTCCGTCGGTCCGGGAGCCATAAAATCGCAAAGAGACAAAGTTTTCTCGTCTTTCGGCGGAGAATCGCCAAAGACGCGTAAATTTATCCTTGGATAAACGGGACGAGGAGGAGCGGCGACTATCGGGAGCGGAGTCGCCGCAAATAAGATGCAAAAATAAGCGAAATTAGTCGGTATATAAATAGGGCAGGGGGGGGGATTTACGGGGCTCGATAGCATCAGTACGTGAATGTAATTTGTCGTAGCTGATTCAGAAATCGCGGACGCGGAATTAACGGAGATTTCCATCTCCGCAGCAGTGCACGTTTTCGATTTATGGGGGCATTTAACAAGGACGATGTAATTTTCCTTTATAAGCTAATGCCTAGGCGCTTTACTAAAATAGAATTCAATCAAATGAAAAGGCTACGAGCGAGCGAGCGAGCGACTGAGCTGTAATAAAAAGTATTTTGCGTTTCTCAACGAATCGGCATGTTATTGGAGGAGGGAAGCCGTGCAGTGGGATTCCAAGCGTGAAAATCCGGAGCTGCAGCATCGTAAATTAGGACTCTTCCTCGAGTCAGGCGATAAGGCCGGGAGGTTATTGGGGTTATTGGGGTTATTGGGGATAAAATTTGTAGTTAAATAAAAAGGAGCGAATCGTTTATTGGGTAGGAGAACAATTTTCACCGTATACGCGTATAGGGAAATTTTGCAAGGAGGGGAGGGACGGAGTGAGGCAGGGTACCAGGTTAGAAATCGATGAGCGCACGTGATACGCACTTCTCTCGCGGATATAATGAGGGGCTGCTTGTGCTCCAATGACGACCTTATAATGCCAATGCACGGATTGCACAGCATTGGATTCGTAATGCACGCATCCTTAGGATCATCGAGGAGCCGGGAAGTAGGGCTAAGGGTTCGCGAGCGGCGCTAATTCAACAGGATTGAGCGATAAAGTCAAGCAGTACTCTTTGATCGATCGATAGACTTTGAGCTTAGGGTGTATTTAATGAGAAAGGGAGACGACGGGGTGGTGGTGCGGAGGGCGGGGGCGGGGGGAGGTGCAGCCGAGACGGCCGATCTAGTAGTATAGGCGCAGCTTAGAGCGAATGGTATTGGACGTGATTAGGTGCGGGGTGGGGGAGAGAGCTTACCGCGAAGTACTCGCACATGATCCGTGAGCTGGATCATTATTAAGGAATCTGCCAGTTCAATAATAACGAGCGGCTCGTAAAACCTGATAAAGCCTTTATTGGTAAACAAGCCTGGGTCGGGGGTGGGGGTTTATGCAATCGACGGGCCCCCCCTGTCGATCACGAGATCGCGGTGATGCTCTGAAACTCCGACTCTACGGCGGGGACAGGAGGGGGGGGGAGGGTGAGAGAAGAGATGCTCGTGTCGTCGGGGGACCCATCGAGAGGTCGGATAATCGCGCGCGTAACCAACCGCCTTCTTCTCAACCACTCGCATCCAGCGAGCTCCTCTCTCTCTCTCTCTCTCTCTCTCTCTCTCACTCTCTTTACGCTCTTTAGTTGGCCGGACTCCAGACTTACACATTCCACTGGGCTCTCCGTAACACGGAAGTGGCTTAACCGCGACACGCGATTTCTCCTCGTCCCCCCCGTCCCCTTCCTCTCTTTGCCGAGGCGAGCTTATCTAGCGGGGATCATTATTCCCGCTCGCTCGGACCCTTCGAACCCGCGAGTTGACAAAACTCACCGAGACGACTCGTAGTCTTAAAACATGTTGACGGAATATAACTACTACAAAGTTTCTTGACCCCGTAGTAAGTCGGAGCACGAGAGATATTTCACTTTCCCCGTGTCGCGATGCTAGGGCCATCGCTTTTTGGAAGGTTCCCCCTGCCGCCGCCCCCCTCCACCGAGAAGCACTAAGCGGTGGACCGCGGAGGGGGACCGCGGGGGCCCTCCTCTTGCGCTTTTCCGCTGAAAAGTTGAATTTAGTCGTCTCGCGCGCACCCGACTCCGTCCACTCAATCGTGGACTTTAATTTATTTCGAGAGGGTAGATAATTTATAAAGTTAGCCCCGCCAAGGCTGCGGACCTTCGGGGAAAAGCCTTTTTGCGCGATTAGCCTCGGCTCCGCTGGAGCTTAAGCTCGCGCTCCTTGATGAGCCGCGACCATCGTTTATCTACTACTAAGCCCCGAGGAGGCCGGAGATTTTTCGATAATAAAAGCGACCGGTTCGCTGACCCGATCCGTTAAAAATACCCCTTTTCAACAATTGGGGCCTATACTCTCCTTTTATTTCTGATTTCTCTCGGCATATACGTATGCGCGCGCATACATATTTCACTTTCGACAAAGACTCGACGTCGCCACCGCCCCCGCCTCCTCCACCTCTAAGCAGCGTAAGAAATTTTTAATTTAACCCTTTTCTTAATTTTCTACTCCATTTAAGCAATAATTAATTCTAAGCTCGGACCTGCTGTTTCCCTTTTGTCCCCACTCCCGCCGCCATCGCTCCCAAGTACAAGATCCTATAGCGTTTCGTGAATTATTTGCCTAATTAATTTTCCCTCAAAATAGGCTCAAACTCGTTTTTTTTTTTTTTACGATTGGCTTGGGCTTTAAATTATTCTTATTCTTACGCAGGGACCATACCATACCACCATTCAACGAGATTTGCTTCGTTAAAGCATTATGAAATAAAGGGTATTAGATAATCCGCGGAGCTTATGCGGTCGGTATTTTAACTACTTTTTCCCAAGTAAAGTATCGAGCCAATGTGCAAGAGCGTACCCGGGACTTGGTATAAATTCTATTCGCGATTGTCCAATAATAATCAAGGCATTAAAGAATTTTATGAGCTTCGGTACCTTTAAAAGAATATCGAGCTCCTCTGTTGCGACTTTTACGTGGAATTTATCTTAAAAAAAAGAAAAAAACAGCTTTACGACTTTATAACGAGAAAAATTTCGTTATGAAGTATAAACAAAGTACGATATAAAAGAATTTACAACGTTATATTTACAACGTTATACTGATGCGCGTAAGCGATACACGACAAGCTCAAAATAATCTTACTTTACGTAGTCCGATGCGCCGAAAATTTAAAAATAATCCACGATAATGTAATAATTTATTAATTATAGATAAACCCGTTTTTTTTTTCTCGAGATTACGCAAAAGGCGTAATTTATTATTAAACTAAAATCCTTTATTACTTACTGTCCATCTCATTATTATTAATTAATAAATTTTATAGACAAATACTTTACTTTGAATGTAATTATTAGATTATGATTAAATGGACCGTTTCCTTCTTGGCAAGTCCTTAAATACGATAAAGGTCGCATTGAATGTGTCACATAAAATAATGCAACTGTGCAATATCCACATGCATGCATGCATGCTTATATAGAAATGTCGGCCTATCTAATTGACTTTCTTCGTTTCAATACTTTATTAATACACGGCGATAAAATGCCAATTTATAAGAGCACTTTGTTACATTAAAAAGAAAGAAATTCTACACATGCCATTAGGTAAAGGTATTATTTATTATCTTATATTTAAATATCTGTTTACTTTTAATAAAGAGGTTTTTTCAAAAGAAAACAACAAAAAAAAATTGTTTTCCTTCTCCTTTACGTCTAATGTAAGTTATCCTACGGTTAACTATTATTAATTTAAATTCGCCTGTGGAAGAAAAAGAAAATTGTAAACTCGAAGTCGTGCGTACTGCAAAGTGCACGGTATTCTGGAATTTTATTTATTCATTACCTTGTGATGCGAATTATGCTGTTAAGTACTATTTATACGCTAGGCTAGGATGACTGTGCATCTATGTGAGCGTGAGGAGAAGCCAAGAGCGATAGCGAAATACGGCATGAATGCGATAAAAATGCTTTAATAGATAGTACAGACAGAAGTATGAGAGCATTGTGTGATCTTATTTCTCTGGCTAGTAAATACTTTATTATATATATATATATATATCTCTCGAATGAAGGTTATTAAATATTAATTTCTCTAAACGAGGATAAATCGGAGAACAGCGGGGAAACACGATATCGTTAGAAGATACTTATTTTACTCTAATCACAACGAGCATCGGCTTATTTAATAAAAAAAAACTTCCTTTACAATCGAGTAGTAACGTACAAACAAAAAAAAAAAAAAAAAAAAAAAATGTATCTCGAATGTCAATAAATTGTTGGTCTAAGCAATTGTAACGTAAATGATATATTAAACGTATAATTCCGGTCTCTCAGTACTTTCTCTGGTTTAAACGACGCCCAACTACTGTCGTTTGTAAATTAAATTTATGCAGCCCGTCTGCGAAGTAGAAAATAAAAACGTTCTATCAGAATTACGAAATCGGCGAATTATGAAGTCAGTCAGTCAGTCAGTCAGTCAGTCAGAACCTCGCTTTTTAATAATTATATAAGAGAAAATAGAATAGAAGAGAAAGAACGCGGCATGAAATGGAAATAATAGCGTTAAATAGCGTGTGCAGAGATAAATTGTAAATTTATGAATCGACGGTATTATCAGACGCAGGCAATTTACTTACAGATACCCACCCATGAGAAAAATAGTTTCCCTATTACGTGAAGAGTTAATAAATTTTTTACTTTTTGAAAATCGTTCGCGTGTAAAGTACGTGTAATTACAAATCTACATTCAATGCGGCACGAACGGCAGAATTGCAGAGTCAGGTAGAGATAAAAAGATGATGTGCAAATTCAATGTAATTACAAGAATATATTTAACTTTGCATTTATCAGTATGATAATTGTTTCGGGATGAGTGACGTGTAATTAACGATATTTACAGAAATTGAAAGAAAAGCTTTTGCGCAAAATCGAGCGTATGAAATTACAAAAATTAACAAGTCGTTCGTTCTACGTTACTTCATACATATTCTGTGTGTCTGTGCGTGTCTCTGTGTGTCTGCGTGCCTGTGTGTGTCTGCGTATATATCGCATTGAAGCGGATACGATAAGTATTGTGCGCGCGTGCAATCGGTCCATTCGATAATTAATACATCCGATGAAGAGCGAGATCGCGAGTATGGACCCCCGGCTACGGACGATCGCGGGAGGGGAAGGGAGAGGCAAGTAGAGTCGGAGTCACCGCACTCTAGCGATTTCCTTATAGATCGACGCATTAATTCGCTTCCGTTATTTATAGAATGACCTCACCCCCCCCCAATCGGTACGTTGATTAGGGTAAAATTCGGGATTGGAAGGTAAAACAAACAAACAAACAAACAAAAACAAAAACAAAACAAATCTTTTCTGAACTCGTGCCAGCAACATTGGTCACTACTACTCTCGCAGCTACTGCGTGAGTTCTCTTTGGAATATCATGATCCGCAAAATCCATCGGTAAACGTCTACTACGAGACGAACACTGGACCATCGTATGGCCATATAATCATAATCATCATTATAGCGACCGGCCACGATGGAGATGGAGCATAAGAATTCATAAAAAGAAAAATAAACGGCTTTTGCCTTACGCTCATTGGGCATTATATACTATTGTGCCTCCTTCCCTTTCTTATTTTACATTATCATAAAGGTGTTGTTGCAGCTACGGGGACATGCGACTTTGTTACTCGCTACAACGAGCGAGAAAATGCAGCAACAAAGAAGTAGGAGGGCGGTGGGGGCTGGCGAGGGCGAGGGCGAGGGCGAGGGCATTGTAATGTCACGAAATCACGAAAGTGATTTATTATGGATTTTTACTCGGCTTTCATGGGCGGTCGGTCGGTCGGTCGGTCGGTCGGTCGGACGGTCGGGGTAAGGGAGGGATCGAAGGTCTTGGACATGGCCGACGTCTTTGAAATATTATAAGGAATCTTAGGGACGATAAGAGGAGGCCGAGTTGTAAAGACGAAACGTCACGTCGTTACATTGTCCACTAATTTTAATGTAACTGCCACCGCATTTCTATTTATAGAAATCAATGATCATGGGATAACGCAGTCGCGGCGCGTCGACGTTGTATTAATTCCGCAACAATGATCATACCGCTCGAGCTGCTCGCTACGGGCACGCGTGCCGCCCTTATGGGATCTATAGATCCGACATTCGGATGGACTCGCTGCTTCGGATGGAACGACGCGCTGCTTATTAAATTAATAACGAAGTAAGTTTTCCACTGGATCGAGTGCCACGTGATTTGGCTATACTACGCGCAGTATATGTATACGTAGTATATACATATACATCGTAATTACGCGGCGCTGTCGCTCGCACTAATAATGCACGATTTAAGAATCATGATTTACGAAGACCTTCTTGCGATCGCTTAAATTTTACATATACTCGTGTGGCTGGCACGTCCCGGTTTAAAAATACGAATTCGCAAAGACTTTGCCCGTCCGTTTCGCTAAACAACCACTACACGTCATAGTTAAAATAAAGATCATTGGGAAAGACGATCTTTCCAACTTCGTGCTCCGTTCTTCCGCTTCTCGTTTCCCCCCCCCCAATACACCCAATACACTCAAGACCGATAATTATCGATCGCCCGTTATCCCCCCAGTGCAGTTGTTGCAACTGGATGCAAGGGGTCCGCTAGGGGAAGGGTGATTACGATGCTCGTTAAATCATAACAGCCATGCAAATGCAACGTACAATTTGGAAGAAAAACGCAACGGGGGTAATGAATAAAAAAAAAAAAAAAAAAAAAAAACAACTCTTGCCATTGTCTCGGCCGATATGTGTGACCTTCGATCCGGGTCAGCTAACTAATACCAAAGACAACAAAGACAATGTCTCGTGAGCGGAGAGGCCAACCGGCAAAGTAAAAGCCCAGTGAGATGATAACAACAAATAGCCGTGTTTAAGAGTTTTGGTTTCGGTCCTCCGACGCTCCTCCGACGCTCCTCCGACGCTCCTCGCCTCTTTATTCTTGCTGCGAGCAGCCCCATCGTCGTCCAAGAGGCCAGGGCGGCATTATAACGTTATAAATCACAGGGGGAATTGCATAGTCCTCGCAAAAGACGGTCCGTGGCGTGCATCGGATGAGGTCAACCCCCGAGAAGGAGGACGAGGTGGAGGAGGAGGAGGAGGAGGAGGAGGTGGAGGAGGTGGAGGAGGAGGAGGTGGAGGTGGAGGGAGGTTATTGGGGTACCCCTTAGCAGAACCTTCGTGCGAAAAATCGGCGGTAGGAGAGTGCGGCATACACGCGCATCCCGTACACGAGGAGCCTCTGCTGTTCTCCGATCTCCCGTGCTTTCACTCCCCCCCATCCCCCTTCACCTCCTCCACCACCTCGTCCTCTCTCTCTCTCTCTCTCGCCACTCTACTCGTCTCCGATCGACGCGAATATTCTTCTCACGGTTGCGAGAGAATGCAATCGGATGCAGAACGCGTAGGCGGAATCGACGGCGAATAATGCCGCGCGCGCACCGGCTCAGCCCGCAAGCGCGTATTTTTATATTCTTCTAACCTTCTTAAGCTTGGGCGCGCTCGAGAGTCTACCTACCTCCTCCCTTCGTATCGTTCGAGGATCATTCGTCCCGCACTCCCGTATTTTCTCCCGTATTTTCTCCCGTTCCCGCCACTCTCCTTACATGCCGCCGTTACAGGGTTGACCTAATTACTGCGTACCCTTCCCCTCGAACGGATCTCTCCCCCTCTGTTTTATCGACTGGACGAATTTTTTGGACTTTTGCACTACGCGGACCATGATTTTACGCGGCTTTTTTCCTTACCTTCGTCCCCCCTACGAAAAAAATTTCAATTAGCCCGCGTGTCAATGAAACCGAATAATTTACGAAATCTAATCGTCTTAATAAAAACGAGAAGAAAAAACCAGAAAAAATATGAATTGACACTAAGCTAACGGCTATTTTCTTCTTCTTCTTTTCTTTTCTTTTTCTTTCTTTTAAATCAAGAAAATTATTACCCTTGGCCCGATTTCTTTTTTTAAACAACACTCATTGTTCGGGTATTAAAATGATATTTTGTCGTTTGCACATGTATCGCGGATCAGCGGATGCGGGTCAACGGTCATTCTTAATTTAAATGGCATTAGCCAGTTTTTCTTAAAGAAAGCGCAATTCTCGCGGCGGCTCGTTTAAACGAGGAATGCTCTTAATAAAGAGAGCGAATATAAAACGAAGACTAGGAAATTCTTGATCGGAGATGCTCGGATTCGTCGACCCAGGCATTCTCGGTATTTCGTCTTAATAATCAAAGGTCATAAAACAAAGAAAATATTTTAAAAGAGAAAGAGAGCCTCGCAGCACTAATTTGTTGAAGATACGTATACGTACATACATACATACATACGTACATGCATGCATGCATATATAAGCCTTC
Source organism: Ceratosolen fusciceps (assembly GCA_018883505.1). NCBI lineage: Eukaryota > Metazoa > Arthropoda > Insecta > Hymenoptera > Agaonidae > Ceratosolen > Ceratosolen fusciceps. The sequence goes on from RCIC01000026.1 coordinate 2,704,671, forward strand.
GGTATTATTTTAAAGACCGAAATAATCAGTAAAACGATAATAATAAGAAAAGCAAAGAAAACAGTGAAACCGCGATCACACCCGCAAAGTCTGTAAAATCAGTCCCACGATTCCAATAATAATAATAATAGCTGATCATTGTTTTACAGTAAACACCGTATACTTTTTTAATATGGAAGTAAAATAAAATAAATAAAATAAAATAAAAAAAATGAACGAATTTGTAAAGCCTAACTTTAAAATAACATGAAATATCGTTAATCTCGGGGTTTAAAATACATCGTTGAGTTAATTTTTAACTCTTTATCTATTTTATCTATTATAAGGGTCTTTGTGATAAGACTTATTAAATGATGTCTTATTAAATGATGTCTTATTAAGGTATTTGTACCGTAAAATGCCGTAGATGAAGGGTCCGTGCAGCCGTTCTCCCGCTTATTACGATAAACACGTAAAAACACAGTTAAAAGGGATAAAGTAGTCTTGACGTCACGTGCATGGAGACGCCGCCTCGCTAATTCCAAGGAAGCGCCCCAACGACACAGAGACGGGTATATGAAAAAAAAAAGAAGAAGAAGAAGAAAAAAAAAAAAACATGCCCCCCGAGCGAAGGGTTCGAGAGTTGAAAAAGGGGGAAGAAGCGCAAGTCGAGCATGTCCTACATTCGCCGCCATCCATGTTTATTCATCTATAAATAAATTTGAATGATTCGGATGATGCTGATGCCGTCGTCGACGGGACGTGCACCGAGTCTCGATTTCACGAGCACCGCCCCGCCCCCTCCTCCTCCTGCCCCTCGCCCTCACCATCGCCATCCACCTCGTCTTCCTCCTCCTCCTCCTCCTCCTCCTCCTCGTACGCGAGTTTGTCCTCTCCTCTCTCTCCTTCTGGCAGCGCCAGGGCACCGGCACCCCCACCCCACCCCACCCCGCGCCCGATTCCTTCTCTCTTTCGTTCTTTCGCGATCGTGGGAATTGAATCGGGCACCGGTTACACCTGTATGCCCTCCTCTCCCTGTAGCCACTCGCTCGTATGCCCGTAGAATATCGGCGAGTCGTGCCCGCAGAGGCGCCCTGGAGGGGCAGCGAGGGGAAAAGGGGCTTCGCTACATCGGCAGACTACCTTAAACCAGGGGGATATACACGACGCAACGAGACACAGACGCAGACACGGCCGCAGACACGACCACAGACACGACCACGGACACCCATCTCCGAGATTTATGCTTATCGGCTAGGGCGATAGAAATTCTGCTGCCTCCCCCCCGCCCCTGCCCCAGCCCCAGCCCCAGCCCCTGGCATAACCAACAACAACAACAACAACAACAACAACAACAACAGCAGCAGCAGCAAGTAAAAATGAAGAGAAGCGGTGTCGTCCCGTAAAGGTTCTGCTGCTCCTTTCTTCCCTCTGCCCCCTCCCCCCTCCTCTTCCCAAACATGCATAGGGGCGCATACAAAACACCGGCCTCCCCTCCTTCCTACTTGTCCTGTACGAGGCTTGCACTTGTCCGACCCACGAATATACCTCTCTCGATCATTTTCTCTCATAATTTCGAGATATTTCGTCTCGCCGACGAAAATTCAGTCCCGAGCCGACGAGCTCCGCACTTGACCTAACGACACCACCTGGCGCGTAACCGCTCTCTACGAAGCGTTCAGCTACGAATTCCTGCGCTAAAATCTAGCCGCGAACGGCTCGCTACGGCTCCCAACGAGGCTTAAAAGCAGCAGCTAAATAGCCAGCCGACCGACCCGCTCGTTGTATTTATTTATCAAACGTATGTATTTACGATGTACGCGTCGTGCCTCTTAGACGGTAAATAAGAAGGCGCTCCTCGACTATCCTTATTAAACAAACTGGACTCATCCGGACGATTGAGCGACGATTGAGCGACGACGAAATGTTCATCTCGTGTCAAATGTTCGTCTCGTCTAACGTTCGTGTTAATGTTTTAATGTTTTTTCACTAGCGATGCGCCTCTGGCCACTGGAATTTACATAGACGTACGCGCGGTACTATCGAGGATACGTGGCCACCGCTTAAATCATAATTAACTTCCCGGCGATGAAATTCACATTCGGCCATGAAATTCATATTGTAGACGTTTCACAGATTACTGAGCAAACAATTTTACCTCCACGGAATATTTTCCTTCCACCAATCAAGTATACTTGCGCGCGCTCGCGCGCATCCGTACACCCAAAGAGACACGATGACTCCGTAGCTACATGGCACACACACACACACACACACGTGCGCGGCTCTATTCGCGTATCGTAATATTTCAACAAAGTCGATTCTTTGTCCGATTAGGCTCCAATAACCATTGTTGTATCTTCTATTTATGGATACAATCGCTTAATAATATTAAACACTACAACAGGGCCACTTAAAGCCTCAAAATGTAAGATTATTATTTACAAATCGCTTATCGCTCCCAAGCAAATATAGTACTTTAGTTAGTTTGGAAATAGCGCGCGTAGGCTGTGCTATTATTTAAGCAGTTGCCCGCGCTCCGAGTTCTATTTATAAATAAATTACCGGGTTTCTTTTTCTCTTTAAGAGATTAGCAATAACTTGTTGCCAGATATAGATATAGATCGCGTCGTGCACGACGACGCGCTACGAGTGAAATAATCGAGGAGGAAAACCGAGGGCCGAGCCGAGCAACGTTGCGCAACGCTTCGATAGGAAAAGCAAAAAGAAAAAAATAAATAAATAAATAACATAACATAACATAAAATAAGAAATAAGAAATAAAAAAAACAATTGAACGTGATCCTCGAGGATTTTTGTAAAGCGACCGTGGAACGCTTCGGGAACGCTCGGGAAGGCTTCGGGAACGCTCTCCGAATACGGCCGAGCTTGTCCTGGCGCCAGAATTTTCGGAGCCCTGGTGTCAAAATTAGTTTCGGATTGCATTCCGGGAAGGTAAAATTTTGGAAAACACGTTGTTGTACTAGCCGATGAAAGTCCCCGAGGTCGAGGTTGTAGGAGAGCAAAATTCTCGGAAGTGAATTTATATTTGGAGCGGCGTCCTCGTCGGAGTAGTAGTAGCAGTAGTAGTAGTAGTAGAGTAGGAGCGGCGCTCTGGAGTAATCGCTCGCTCGGCGGCCTCCTCGATACGTTCTTCTTTTCTTATTTGTAAACAGATGCTCGCGCGCCCCGTTTTATTTATCCAGAAGCCGGAGATCGCGGAGTCTCGATCGATTGCAGGACAGAGTACCGGTGAATTTTCTCACTGCCCGGGGACGGGGGCGGGGGCAGGGAGCGTCGTTGCCAAAGGGACTCGTCCCCCCTCCCCCCGTCCTATCGCGCGCACGTCATTCGAGTCATGCGAATCAGGTGTGCGGGGATGAGACGGCCGGGTCGTATCGATACCTGGCCTACGTACGGCCGTCTAAAACGAACGGCCAACCAATGTCTAGGAATCGTAATGTCTAATAGGAAGGAGTAGGATCGAGCCGGAGACAGGAGAGCGTGATAAGATCGGTCCAATTTATCGGGCGTAGTACTGACCTCGTCGAGGGCCATGGAGAAGGCACCGGATATGGCGAGACCCTGCCTGTCCTTGAGCTCGCCCTTGATCGCTGTGAGGTAGCCGATGGTGAGGTTCTGGGGCCTCCTCGGCTGGTGCTGTCGGCCGGCCTCCCGGTCGGCATCACGGCCGGTCGGGGGGTCGCCGGCGGCGGCGGCCGGCGGCTCCGCGACACCGCGGCCCGGACACGAGGCCAGCAGCAGGAGCAGGAGGAGGCCGAGGCCGCGCCGCCGCTTCCGCTCGTACTGGTCCTCGCGGGGGTGGCGGTGCTCCGCTTCCTGGCGACGGGGAGGCCTGCGGCGGCTCGTGCTCGGCGGGCCGGGGCGCATGGCCGCCGCCGCCACCGGTCAGCGCCTCCTTCCTCTTCTCACCTGCAGCAATCACAACGACACGTCCATGTAATTTCACCATAGATCGATCACACGAAGCATTAAAAATTTTCGCCTCCCATTGATTGAGGCCCTTTTAATCCCCTTAATTAAATACGTCGGGAGGGATCGCGACAGTTCTTGGCGGACATTTTTTTTTTCTTTATTTATTTTTTTATTTTTATTTATTTTTTTTCGTCGTAACCACAAAGGCGAGAAGAAAGAGTCCGAGGACGGGAGGGGCGATGATACGAGCGAGCAGTAATCCGATATCGCGAGTGGGCATGTATTTTTGCAGGCAATGCTCGCGGGATAATTGCGGTCGGTACACGTGGCTTGCTTAGGACGTTCTCCGTGTCCGTCCGTCCACAGTCGGGATACAGAGAAATTGTAATGACTTGATCAGTGTGCAGGAGATTACAAGGTAAGTTAATGCATCTTGCGGAGGTAGGCTTATTTGCGCGAAGCCTGTTATTTTCGATGATTTAAATTGATTCAGTTTTTCTTTTGTTTTTCTTTTGTTTTTGTTCTTTGTTTTTTGTTTTAAATTACCGATTTAACTTGTATCTCGTGATGGATGTCAAGCCGCGATCCTTCATTCCTTTTCTCCCTTCCCCCCTTTTACCCACCCCCCTTTTTTTTATATAACCCCGGGAGTGAGGGGGGGCGGGGGAGGAAGAGAGGGAGGGGAAGCGGACGAACGAGCTTCGAACTCTCTTGCCATACATAAATTCATAAATGATTTCGTCAACTGGTTTTCATTCTATCCAGTCACTTTTGATTATTGATACTTCTGATAAAGCTATTAGTTATAACCACTGATGGTTCGAATTACTTTTTGCACAAACGCTCGACGCGAACGTTTTAATGAACTTAGCAACGGAATATCAATGTAACGTCGACTTTTCTAATTAGTATTTAATTACAAAGTCATTATAATCTTTTTATATATAAATATATGTGCATATATATATATGTACGTATGCGTAAGGCTATTTTAAGCTCTACTTTTTAATGTGTCACATAAATCCACATAAATATTCGAGCCTCTAATTAATGAAGAGCCAAAATTATCGGCATTTGCTCATTCGCACGTGTCATTGTACATTATTTACAAGTCACGCTTGCGATCTATTAAGCAACAAATCGATCACTTATTACGAGCTTTCCTATTGCTTCATCTACAAATGTCTTTTCAAATACTTTTTAGCGCGTCGACAAAAGCTGTCTATGATTTTGATGGAAAAAAAATCAATTATTCACGTGGTACTGGCCAACATTTAAGAAGAAGTAAGTATAAGAAGTATTTTCTTTTAGAAAGTTACAAATATTACTGTATCTTAAACCCAGTGGATTTCTTCGATTGTAAATATTTGTATGTAAACTTAAAACCCGTATTATTATTATTATTATTATAATTATTATATATTTTTATTGCTTATTTATTTTATTTTTTATTTTTTTTTTTTTTTTTGTTATTTTTATTTTAGAAAACCAGTTACGAAAAAGAAACTTTTGACTGAAATGTAACGAATGTAAATAGACTGATCGTCCTTCACGAGATTGTATAACTGCAGGATTTAAAAGCACTCGATATTGAGTAGAGTGACAGTTATTATATATTTTTAATACAATAACAATTGTGGCACGCGCACATTTAATTAAAACGCTTATACATCGTTAGCTTAAAAAATATCCGTATTTGAAGTCTTTGCTTTGAAAACGTTAGGAAATGTTCTAATTCTACATACAGTCTTATGGGGATGTGGATTTCTATTGGAAAAACTGCAAATTTGAAGAAAAAAAAACCCCACATCTCTATCAAAATGTATAACCATTTTAATCGCGAGTCTTAACACGCGTTCGTAATCGCAGGAATTATCAAAGCTTAGATCGATTAACGTGTGAAGCGATAAGCTACAAAATTCTTCAACATTATTATTAATTAAGGTAGCATTAAAATTATGCTTTTTTCTTCCAGTCGACTTTCTAATACGCGCGGATGATTATTTTTACTTGTAATTTATAATTATCGTTTTAGTACGAGAGATTGCCAATAGCGTACGAGCATTAATTACATTATACACAAATCAATTTAAATAAGAGATAATCGTGAAAAGGCGCAGAGCCGAGCATAGAGAAAATAAAAAGAGGTTTTTTTTTATAGTTGCGGACTATCTTTCTTAATTTATTTTTTTATAAATATTTATGATTAATTTTTTTTTTTTTTTTTACACAGTAGCACAAAGTATGGCTACGAGACTTGGGGACGACACATTAAATGAGAATATGTTTGAGGGGTAATTAAATTAGGTTTCGCAACGAAAGATCTAACCTATTCCCTCATTTTTAATTCCATTCAAATTGAAAGAACGGATTTCTAATATTAAAATTAATAACTATAAATTACTTGCGTGCACCTGAAAACTCGCTACATTAATACACAAACATAAATTGTTATCAAGCTTACGATAATTATCATTCTATGAATAATAATGAAGTATATACATAGAGCCGGCTCGAAAGCATTTGTAATTATTTGTAATGTAATGTAAGTTAATGGTTTTTAGATTAAAGTACTTGATGCTCCGTGTTAAACAAAATAAATTACGAAGCATAAAATGCTCGTGAAATAATTATTCGAACGGCCGTTTGGATTTTTATGCCAATAAGGAGTTAGGGACTTGGGCCTCTGAGGATTTCAATTAAAAAATAATTTATTTCCTTAATCGAGGACACGCGTGCGAATCATACGATCATACGAAATGCAAAGGTATCGAATTATCCTTTATGCATAATAATATTGCCGGCTTGATTACATATATATATATCACTCGTAATAATCGTTGAGAAATTATATAAAAGTATTTCTTTGTTCCAGCCTAAAAGACAACGATTTGCAAAATAATACGTAATCTAATAAAGAATTGCAAATATTATTAATACGCTATTATTATTATTATTATTATTCCTTTGGCATTATAAAGTTACAAGTAATTAGATAAGTCTTTCCTTTCTTCGCGGACAAAAGACAACGGAATAAGGTCGAGCCTTGGACGGATAAAAACGATAATTTTTTTCTCTCTCTCTCTCTCGATGATTAATCATTTGACAATAAGAATTGTGCTGCTACAATAGCCTACAATAGCAGAAATATTATTGTTTATCGATGACACAATCGACGTGCCATCGCTGCGATTGACCGAATTTCACATTATATTGCCTGCATCCGGCTCGCTCACGTTATATGCTAAATTATTCATAGAAAAAATAGCGCGTAATACAGATAAATGAATAAAACAGACGTCAAGAAAGACATTTGCATAAACTGCTTTAATACTGCAGCTTCTGCGTACATAAAATGTAGAAAATTTATTATTACGTATTTTATTAATATACAATGGTAGTATAAAATGATCGGGATTGAATTCTAAATCGAGAAATATAGCAGTAATTGCATTCTTTTTTTTTGCAATGTATATAGGTAATTGCGAATAAAACTTCTTTCGTCGAGAATTAAAAGGAAATGAATAAGTCGTGCAATTAATTCGGTGCTTTAAAATCAATAATATATATATATATATGTATGTATGTAATCTTAAGGTGGATGCATGTTTTTCTCACTTGCAATAAAGTACCGAAAATATGTCAAAATATTTGAATTTCTTAACGGTAATAACGCCAATGATCTCAAAGACCCTTTTAGCTGTAAAATTTACGAGCTTCGTACGTGTACAATGAAAGGCGCAATTTTCATATTATATCATTAAAAGCCACGTTACGTTATTGTAGAGGTGCACGCGGAAGAGGTATTCCCACATTTGTTGTAAGAATATTAAGAAATTTCGTGATTTAGCATAAGGAAATAAAAATGGGACGCTTAAACGTATGGACGATTGTTCATACAGCGCGTGAAATTTTCTCGAGACGTGGCTTTTATTGTTAAAATAAAAAGTTGTAATTGCGAACGTAATAATTGGGCGATCGAGAGGGACGCGCGAGTCGTCAATTGAAAAGCCAGCTTTTGGCATGAGAAAGAGAGAAGCGGCAGAGGCTTGCGTAACGAGCGTTCGTTACGTTCTCTGATAAGAAAGAATAGCCAAGAGGCTCGCGCTGCTCACTCCGCAAATAGAGCGGAACGGTTATTTTTAGGCAGGAATCCATGGCTCGGCGTCTATGGCTAATTACACCGGTTTTTGTAATAAAAAGTCCTTTATTTCGTCGTCGGCTCGTTGTCGGGGGAAGCTTTTGCGCCAGGGCCCGAACCAGTTGACCGAAGAAGCCAGTCCCGGAGTCCGCGTTGTCGATTGGCCGTGTAATCCCGTGTAAACGTCCCCCTCCCCACCTCCCCGCACGTAACCCCTCTCACTCGAACCGGAAGCCGTCTCCTCCGTAGACGTCCTTTTTTTTTTTTTTCTTTTCGGCCCGTACGACGAATTTCCTTCGAGCCGGCTTCTAATTACGTCTCCATTACGGACTCGCGCCTCCTTACGGCGATACGAGTGCGCGGCCTCGTGAGGTAGAGGGTCAGTCAGAGGCAGGCCACGGCGGGAGGGCTAAATTTAGAGACGCGCTTCGTAATTTGATTTGCACGCGCACCGTATATCCTTTTCTCGCGGAATGCGCGCCGTGGAACGATGACGGCGACGCCGAGACGCTAAACGGCCAATTACGACTCGCTCGACGGCGAGAAGAGACGCTCGACGCCCTGGATGCGTGTCTGTCTGCCCGCCCGTCTGGCCGCGCCAGTACGTGTTGCGTAGACGCGGGTCTTCGCGAGGGAGGGTCGGGGGTGGAGGGGTACCTAATGGAGGTTGAGGGATCAAGGTATACGAGTGGAAAGTCGGGGGGCGCGCCCATATTTACGGATGAGGTTAGGTGTGCCGGCATAATGGAAGCCGAATAATAAATTACGCTACGCAAAAGATAGAGCAGCCGAGGCACTCGAGCCGATATTTCAATTGTTTTTTTTCCTATGCTTTCTGCTTAACTTACGCGTTCCTACGTCGACCCATCACTTTCCGCGGAAATGGGCGCTTAACGTTCCACTCCGATTCATTACGCGCTACGACTATCATTAGCATATGCCCACAATGTTTATTAGAAATTTATAAGAATTGCGGGTATTGACGTCGATTGGTACTTTTGCGGCAATAATTTCATTATTGGTCTCGTAATATTAATAGCGCGTCTACCGGAGTAGCGAAGACCTTTTGTATCGGTAATGTAAGAAAGAAAATAGCTCTTGGATTGCATTAAAACTGTGAGTTAAATGACTTTTTGGCCTTACGGGCAAGTCATCAAAACAAGCGAATGGCAAAATTTAAAAAAATCCAACATTCCCATTCGATTGCATTCGAGGCTCGAGATCAGCATTCTAATTTATTATGTTTCATTGAATTTTAAATAAGCATCGCCTACATTCGACTCGAGAGGTATGTTTAGCAATAAATTACACGTATTCATAACACAATGTAAACTGCGTCTATTTATAAACAATCTTATGCAACTGTTACGATTTGATTATTAAAGGAATCAATCTTATCATAGAGCTGCGAGTTAAAGATTATATACATATACATAAAAACATATATTTATTAGGACGTATTATTATATTAAGAGGGTATGGTTATAAGATACTTTAGTTTCAATTAATTTCTCCGGTCTAGAAAGTTCCTTAAAGGGCTTACGTACTTCTGGCAATGTTATATTAAGTTTCAAAATACACGTATAAAGTGAGCAAAGCTTTAATTTATAACTCATTGACGTCGAGACGTTCGAAACAAGTCTAATTATTACGTATGTACACAAATTTCGTGGGACTCTCTGCATCTCTCTCTCCCTCTCCCCTTCTCTCTGCACTTAATGCTTCATTCGTTTTAATATTTAAAAAAAAAAAAAAAAAAAAATTCGAAAGGTTTAATTAACGGGAGACACATTTATTACAATTAATATAATCGGCGAGGCTTGATTTACGGCCAGATTATTAATGGCCGAGTGAGAAGGAATAAAAGGAATAAGAGGAATGGAAAAGGAATAAAAGGAATGGAAGGAAGAAAAGGAGCAGCGAGGCTTCCATTAATGTTATTTACACAGAAACGGCAAATATTTAAAATACCCTTTTCCCAATCGATTTATTAATAGCCGGCCCTGAATCTCTGTACACACATTAAATTACCTGAATTGACTTTAATACACTTGCGAAAAAAACATCCTCCTCCAAGGCTCTTACCTTGCGAAAGAGCCATCTTAAACAGGATCTCTTAAAAAGGGTATAAGGGAAAATAAAGAGAAAAAGTATAAAGAAAAAAAAGAAGAGAGAGAGAGAGAGAGAGAGAGAGAAGTAGAAGTAAAAAAAAAGTGGGGAGGGGAGAAAAAAAATGAATGAGCGAGCGGTGCAGCTGAAGCTCCGTAATAACAATCGAGCGATCGAGCGAGCGAGCGAGCGAGCGATCCGAGACTACGCGACCGCAAGATTCGCGAGGCGCAAGCCTTACACACGCCCTGCCCTCGTTTGCCGTACTCCCGGGTTGTAATCATTTCCATGCTTGGGAGCAGCCCTCGTCCTACCTACCCTGACACTCCTCCTCCTCATACGAACGAAAGCCTCGGTAAAATAAACGAAGCGACACAGGATCTGAAAACTTTCCGGCCGATCTTACCGCATCTTCTAATTGGTTTATTGTTGTTGTTGTTGTTGTTGTTGTTGTAGTGTTGTTTTGCCTCGTTTTCTATCTCTCTCTTCCCACCCGCCCCCTCTCTCTCTTCGTTCCCCTCTCACGGCAATGCGTAAGTGCAATTTAATGAAAGGCTTGTCCGAGCTTGACACTCCTCCTCTCCGCCACCTGGTCCACTCGCAATATCAATTATTAACATTCGAGAAGGATCTTTTATCCACGACATTAATAAATTTTATTTGGTCATTATAAGTGTATACTTTAATCTGTGCTTTATCGGGGCTGCGGGCTTTAATAAGCCTGTATTTTTCGGCTCACCGGCAGCTCCAAGCCACTCTTATGGAAATAATGGATTAAGAGGAGATCCTTTTACATTGAAAATCGAGGGCGGGGGAGGAGGAGGAGAACGAGGAGGAGGAGGAGGAGGAGGAGGAGGGGAAAAAATCGTCGCGTCAAAGTGGTTTCGAGCGGCCGAGCCTCGGATTTCCACTTAATACTGAAGAGGAACGGGAGTGAGTGAGAGAGAGAGAGAGAGAGAGAGAGAGAGAGAGAGAGAATGTGCCAAGTACTGGAGCATCTCGACTCGATAATATATATTCGATAAAGAGTCGCTGCTTTCTAGTAAGCACTTGACGAAGAGCCTAAATTGCCTTTATACAAGAATCTAGTCGCGAGTCCGCGTTCCCTCAATAATGCCAAGATAACGTCCACCACCCAATGCCATTATCTCTACGCTACTTTTTTAATTACTGCTTTTTTTGTAATGCGCAAAAAGACGAGAATTATAATAAAACGCTCCATTCGGTCGCTGCGGATCGTCAGCCTAGTTCATCCGGTTCTCATTTATTAATATTATTTATTAATTCCACCCCCTCCCTGCGCCACGGACATGCATTATTTTTCACCTTCGTTATCGATTATAAAAAGGATCAAAGCCTTTAATTATCGAGGGGTAATTGAAGGAAAGAAGCGAAGAAGAAGAAGAAGAAGAAGAAGGAAAGAAGATGCAGAAACTGGGAACTATGTGTTCCCTAAATCGATTATTTATTCAAGTTCATCCGTTCTTCCCTTAGAAAAGTAAGGTAAAAGATTTGTTGTTGTTTTTGTTCACCCCCCCCCTACATATACATCTTCGGCGGCGGTGGCGTCGTCGTCGTCGTCGTCGTCGCCGTCGTCGGAAGCGATCGTAAATTCCGGTTTATCAATAAAACGATTTCATTTTCGTTCCTGTGTCGCTTATTTTAATAGCCCATTTATAAGGAACCAATTAGCTCGACGGTCCCGAGCTTAGGATAAATAATGTCGTGCGCGGCTCGGCAATGATAAGTAAGGGCGGGGGGGGGCGGGCACGGAGGGCCGCATTAAAGTATGAAAATAATAAATAAAATATTAAATATGGTAATGCCGCCTCCCACCCCCTCACACGCCGTCGGTCGCGAGACGGGATTTTATCGGCGAGCGGCCAAATCGCAAAATAAGACGAACGCGAGCGTCGAGCGCCGGTGGAACGGGAGAAGCGAGCGTCGTCGTCGTCCCCTTCCCCGCCGCGGCTTTGTCCACCGGCGCGTTTCTCTTCTAAAGGCAAAGAGAAACGGAGAGAGAGAGAGAGAGAGAGATGGAAAAAAAAATCAGGGTCAACACTCGCAGCTCAATATCATTTGGATAAACATTGATAGCGCCTCAAACGCTCTCAGCTATTTTTTCTCGGCTTCGTCTTCCTCTCTCTCTCTCTCTTCTCTCCTCCGCAGCTTCCTCCTCCAGCGCTTCCCAGCGCGGAGAGATCCCAAAGAGAGAGAGAGAGAGGGTTATGTACCGATAATCCATCCTCCCCTCCGGTTCTCGCTCGAGTTTGAATTCGTAACAATAACGAGGATGATCGTATCGTATCGATCAGGTACTTTAATCAGTGAAAATATCCCGGAGCATAATAATGCGCCGGGCATTAAGCGCCATTCCAAAAATATAAGCTCAAGTGGGTCAAAAACTCTCTCGACGACCTCAAAAAAAGTCAAGCGAATTCTATATAAATATTAATCGGCTTTAATAGTCTTGTACGGGGCGGCAAAGCTCCGGGTGCTCCCGAGAGCCGCGCATATAGAACCGACGTTTTTCTATCCGAAGTCCGAATTTTCGGACATTCCAGGTGAGAATTGCCCAACGATTTTCACGCTTACCCGCAGCTCACCCACCCAGCTTCGCTCTGTGCCAGTCTCTCATTAGCGCCTCATAAATTATACTCGTTATTATTAATATCGCAAACGTATCGTACCGAGTATTTTTCAACTTCGTATGCGTAACGCCATGAGTTCCGAATAAACATCGCGACGCCGGAGGAAAAATAACGTTACGAGCAACGTTCTCTGTATATGTATGGAGAGAGAAGAAGAAGAAGAAGAAGAAAAAAAACACACGATATGCACGTACCGAAGGCATTAGCCACGAATAAAGAAAAAAAAAAAAAAAAAAGGTTCGAGCTTTTCTTTATAGTTTCGGAGCGTGTCGTGATAAATTTAACGGATTCGAATATTCGAATAGAAAGAGGGAAGCGTAGATTTCCCGAAAAGAAACAAGGTTTGCTCGTAGTATCGTATCGTGACAGTCCTTGCGACCTATCTCTGCTTTTATCTTATATTTTTTGACACGTAATCAAAAATAAATAAAAGTCTCGCTCGCAGGGCGGGAACCAGAGCCCCGGCCCTACGGCCTATCACGTGACTAATAAGTTTGCAAAGCGAGTATCGCGAGAGCGGTGGGGGAGGGGGAGGAGAACGAAAAAAAAAAAATAAAATAAAAACAAAAACCCAGGGGTTTTTTTTTATCGAAAACGATAAGGCGCACGTGCTCGATTGGATTTTCGTAACACGAAGTAGTTGGCCGAGCCCGAGTCTTGTCGTGTCTCGAATTACATGGGAATTACATGGGAATGACAGGGGAGTGACACGGGAGTGAGGTGAGACGGGAATGGAAAAACCGAGCGAAATTTTAGTGTACCGGTAAGCTTGGGTTTTATCTAGACAATGACGGTTATACTAATGAGCTCCGCTTGGCATCCATGATCTTTCTTTCGGCTTCGGAGCCAATGGCCAACTTTCGTGTAAAGGCTCTTCTTAGCCACTTGGTACCAATACAACGTCCGTATTCGCCCAATAACCTCGGGTATTGTTGTTTTATCGAGGCTCAGAGAGGGCGCGTTGGGCCCATTGAGCGATAATATCCTTTTCGAGAAGACCTAGTAGTCTTCTAGTGGTACCTGGACTACAAGACAAGTACGGACAATAATAAGGAGCAATGACGACGTATACGCTGCTGCTGCTGCTGCTGCTGCTGCCATAATTAATTATACTAGGCGCGTTCAGTCGAGCGGTGAGGTTGCGAAAATTTTACATCACTCGATCGAGTTTGACAATTAAGAATCAAAATGTATTCGGAGACTGGCTTATCCTTGTGCCAGGCATCGATGGTGGTATAATGCAAAGAAGGAAAGAATTCTTCCGGTAACGGAAGAATCCGGTAAATGACGGAGGGAAGGAAACAAAAAAAAAAAAAAACGTGTCAGTGAGGTCGAAAGGAGGACAAAAAAATATCTCGAGTTGCGAGCAACAGGTGCGTATCGTTCAAATACTACGGCTCGTCTTTAGAGTAATAAGTCTTATCCTATTTTAAGTACATGATACCGAGTGTCCTCGTCGGTAAAAACCAATAGACAATTATAATAATAATAAATAATAATAACAACAACAACAATAATATATTTATTAATAATGCCGAATGCCAAGGCGAAGCGTAAAAATTAATGTGCGAGAGAGGGGGAGGGGAGGGATTGGGAAGGAATGCTGCTGCGAGGAGCATCCGGAGCTTGAATCGAATCTTAATATCGAGAAGCGCCATAAATCTAAATGAGAGACGAGCGAGGGGAGCGGAACCCGATGGACCCGTCGACAATGTAAAGGGGGATATTGGGAGGAGGATGGGGTCGGATGCGAGCCTGGCGAGTCAATAAAACCGCCGAAGCGTCTCGGCGATTAAGGGCCGCGGGACGGAAAGCGGAGAGGAAGGAAGCGGGCAATCCGGAAACGGCATTTGTATTGAACGCGTCGCCGCCGCTGCCACTGAGCTCGTTACTCTCTTCGCTTTAGCATTATTGAATACGCTTCGTGGACCCCCTGACCCCTCGGCCCCTCTGCCCCTTCCATCCGTATCGGCCTCACGTTTCTTCCATAAGATCCTCCGACTCCATGGGAATGCTTAGTTGTTGTTGTTGTTGTTGTTATTCTTTCCCCTCATCCTCCACTCGCCGTCTAACTCTTCTCTGTCCTCCCCCCCTCCAAACCCCTTTTCATTACAACGCACTCGCACTACTACTGATCTATTTCAGAGTCGTCTCTTTTTTGCCAATACTTTTCTTTACTGGGAGACGTTGTTGTACACGAAATGACAATTTATACATACGAATACGTATAATATTATATGTATAATTATCGTCGCGTGAACGTGTATAGACTGGTTTTGTTTGGAAAATTTCACCTCGAGCATTTAATAAAAAATCTAAATCCTTGATCTAGAAGAAAAGTCAGTGAGCGCACTGGGATCGGGAGGAGTTAGTGAAAGTTACGAATGAAGGGTTACTGGGGGGTTATCGAGGGGGTCGGGTCGGGGCGGTGGGGGGGGGAGGCAGTAATAAATAATACGTTAGAGGTATTTATGATATGGTTCGGCCGCTCGCGCTCCTCGATAATTGAAAAATGAGATCGGAGATATATCGCGGCGTACGTAATGGCAGGGAAGAAAATGCCCGCGGAACAAACCGCTCTATTTATAGGCATTAAAAGGCCGGCGAGTGTTTTGGTCTGGGCCGGTTTTGGCGCGAAACTCCGAGACAGCGGGTCGCGATCGTTTTATTGAGAGCGGGAGGAAAGAGCGTCGCCGATGGGATTATATAACGTTGGCGTGACTTTTATCGCCCCCCCCAGCCCCCCCATCCTCTTCAACAGCCAGGGCGGATGAGTAATATCTCATACTCGCACTCTCTCGCCGCTTAGTCCCTTCTTGTCTAATTTGTGGGCTTATTTCTGTCCACGAGTCTGTCCATCCGTTCCCCCAACCACCACCACCACGACCAGCACCACCAGCACCGTCATAACCCCAATAACGCGTCGACGGACCCGTGGCAAATCGATCCGCTCAAGATGATTTAATCTCCCTCCGTCAACTTAATGAATGTCAATGCGCTTCTTAAGCTTCGGCCATTTGAGTTTGGCTTTAGTCCGACAGCTAGTGAAAAAATGCCATTCGAGTACGATCCCCGCAGGCGGCAGGCGTCGCTCTCCTCCTCTGCTGGCTATGGCGCCAGCATACCTTGCGCGTATTAATAACATTAAGTGGCCGAGAAAGTTTTTACGAATAAAGAAAAATGACCGACGAGTGGGACCGCGACCGCGATGCTTACATCGTAGCTCGGCTGTCGTCGGATTATAGATTATAGCTCCTCGGACCCTCGACGTTACTCCTCCTCGTGGGAATTAAAAAAAAACCACGAAGACGACGACGACGCGGACGACGACGACGATGGTGTAGATAGAGGACAACAGATTAAGGGCTTCTGCGCTATGTATACATGTATGTACGACCTCTGGGCTTGAACTCGTCGGGGGGAGAGGGGACGGGCGACGATAGCCGGGAAGCCGGATTCAAGGAGACGGCCGACATTCATAAGGCCCTCCCTCCTCCTTCTCCTTTACCTCCCACCAACCACTCCAACGTTCTACGTAAGGTCTATGGGCCTTTCGAAAAGTGACTCGTCGTACCTATGAGAATATGCGTATCGGTAATCGGTATTTTTTTTTTGTTTTGTTAATTAATTGGACCGATTGGCCGATCCGTTGCTCGTTGATTCGATTGGCAGGATTGGCGGGGATCCAATAATAATCAACGGATTATGGATTATCGAGCCGCGGGTGCGCCTTATGCCAATACAATATTATCGAGGTAATGGTGGCGAGGGTCCTGTCGTTAGGGGTAGCAAGGTCGGCTCCGGCCGAGAGAGGCAAGACAATCGTCGATGAGGTCAGGTACGAATGAATTCGCGTCTCGACACGGTGAACGAAGCCGAATTTTATGCGGGACGCGCCGAGTAGGAGGGCTTCGTGACCAGCTACCAGACACGTCACTAGTCCTCCTCATCCCTCATCCCTCATCCGACACGTACAATCACGATCGATCACCACCTGCGCTCAATACCACCGATTAACCTCCGCCCCTCCGCCCCGCCAGCCCCCCGCCCCGCCCCCTACTTCGCTTCGCCGACCTTTATCGATACTAATTATAATTAATAGAGCGGCCACGGGGACACTGACGGCCAATACGTGAGTCATTCGCTCTATATTGCGCCCTTGTTCCCTACTTCGTAGCCGGGCGCATTGTCCTTCGACGTACTCGTCTGGCTTTTGACATTGCCACCGCTTCGGCTCCATTCTCGACGTTGTTGGTTAATGTTGGCCGAGGATGAGCAGGAGCCCAGGGGGCCGAGACCGACGCTCCAACTCGAGCTAATAAAATTTAATATTACCGGGGGAACGCGGAAACGAAGCTGAAACGAGCCGATGGGACGGACGAAGAGGACGGCTCGGGTATTCCGGATGCGGAATACGAACGTGAATACCCAAAGAGAAAAATGCGACCAGAAAAAAAAAAAATAAGTCGAGCCGCATCAAAGGAGTAGGAAAGTTAATTTTAGAAGCTTCTCAGAACGAGTATTCAAGATTAAATGTTTCGAGGCTGGCGCTCTCTCTCTCTCTCTCTCTACTTCTCGTCTCCGTCCCCACCCTCTACCTGCGCCGCCGCTTTCGAAACTGCATTCGCTACTGACAGTTTATTGCAGAACATGGAGTGCGCGCGCGCCATCATCTCTCCAAAGCAGTTTTTTTTTGTTTGCTTTTTATCATTCCCACGTACTTGTTAGTCGCGCCACTACCACTAGGAGCACTAGAGCATTAAAGACGTGTGCGAGCGTTAAAAAGGCACGTACAGTCCGGTTGTAAAAATTGGCTAATTAATAGGGGTAAATGATTGGAGTAGAGGGTAAAACGGATAAGAGAAGGCTATTGGGGTTCGGTACGCGTTCTTTTGATATTCGAGAAAGGATTCGAAGACGCATCAATGGGAATGTATTTTTATTTAAATAGCGCGTCGGCCGCTACAATTTCCCTAATGCCATGCGAGCATTAAACGTAAACAAGCTGCTGTTCGTGAATCGGTCTTTTGTCCGATGTGCGGTAGGTTAATCGCGTGGCCAATTCCTCTATTGTAAAAGATAAGAAGAAGCCAGTGCCGGCCGCCACCCCCCTACCCCTCTCCCCCGCTCATCGCTTCGGCTCTCGTCGGATCAACGGAACGAAACGAAACGAAACGGAACTAAACGGAACTAAACGGAACTAAACGGAACGAAAGGAAAGGAAAGGAAACGAAACGGAACGAATCGTCGGGTCAACCCTCGTCAACGCTCTGGGGCCCTCCTCCGGCAGCAAATAACGTCGTGTATAAACGTAATTTTTGGAATTGGCATTGAATTAGCATTTGGGGAAAAGATTTTATTGCGGAAAGGCGCGAGACGGACCCGCAGCATCAATTTACTGTTGAGCTGTCGGGAGTGTCGACACGCCTCCCTCCACTCACCAGCCCTCCGCCGAGTCCTTAAATGCCACGGCCCGGATTCATTGGATCCACGGCGGTATTCGAGGCGGTATTCGAGGCGGTATTCGAGGCGGTATTCGAGGCAGAGGGCGAGGCGCGACTAATCGTGAAAAATTAAAGCGAGCGTGGCTGACCCGCGCTTCAAGGTACCCAGAGGAGCTCGGGGATCGCGTTTACGTGGCCCCCAGCACGCGGCTCGACTCGGTCGACTCGACAAAGTAACCGCCGGGATTCTCGCTCGAGCCACGGCGATGTTCATTAAAGCCGATCGCCGTCGCCCCCGTCGTCCTCATAATTAGCGACAGCAGCAGCAACGGCATTCAGGAAGCTATCGATTACTCGTGCTCATCGACGCAGAAGACGCAGGAGACGCGACGAACCATACGAGGAAAGAGTACGTGGGATTAATTAGCTTAAATGGCTTGACGATACGCGTATTATTTCGTTGATTAGGCTCGTCGAGTGAACGAGTGCTAGTGCACAGTCGAGCGCGCCAACTCGACTCGAATAGCTCGGCCACCTACGAGGGCCGACTCTAATTTAATAATAAAAGCTTCATTAATACGGCTATCGTAAGGAGCGCGCTCGCAAGTTTACAGTGTCAAGTTGCAGAGATCCGCGTAGGTTATAAGTAGAGTGATCGATAGATCGTAAGCGCGCTCGAGCGCACGTGCTGAGGCTCTCGAGTGCCGATTACGGCTGCTGCAATCGGCAAGTAGATTTCGAAATTCCTGAATACCCCTCGCCTCGCAGGGGCAGGAGGAAGTTTCACGGCGAGGCTCGATCGACGAACTTATCTCGAGGAATAGATACTTGGGGCTGGGGCGGGGCGGGGGTCGAGGGGGCTTCGTTGTGGAGCGATGCCCGGTCCGTGACTAAGACCCGCACCGATAACTGTCGTTTGACCGCAGCCCGTAAAATATTCCCTCGCCCACACCATCGTGCGAGCGAGAGAGAGAGAGAGAGAGAGAGAGAGAGAGAGAGAGAGAGACTAAGAAGCGAGCCTAACGATCCTCGGCTGAGGAAAATAAACGACTTGGCAAAAAGAGGAGGCTTTCAAAGATGACGTGGGGGAGGCTTAGTGGGATCGACCGACGGGATTAGAGGAGGGAGGGAGGGAGGGAGGGACGGGCGAGGGGCGATCACGAAGAAGCGCGGCGGAGCTCGCTCGAATTACATCCTCGCAAACGTGTGGCGGTCAGTTATTTATAAGCCGCTGGGCCGACTGCACCGCGTAATAGGCGAGAGCTCGTACTACCACTACTATTACGTTTACAGGCGTCCGCTCTCGCGATGAAACAAAAAGGCGGCTGAGCGAACGAGCGAACCAACGAGATAGATAGATAGATAGATAGGTAGATAGATAGATACATAGATACATAGATAGATAGATAGATAGATAGATAGATAGATAGATAGATAGATAGAAGCTAGGGATGGATGGATCACCCCTGGAGGGGCGGGATGCGGGCGTACGCGAGAGAGAGAGAGAGAGAGAGTGTGGATGCATTATCATTAGGCGTGGAAGGTTTGTGCATAGTCCGGTGCGGTAAAGGCTGCTCCTGTTCCTGCCGTTGCTGCTGCATCTTTGGACGTGCCGCTACTCCCGAGCGACGTAGCTCCGGGTGTCTAGGGGGGGAGAGAGGTGGAGGGCTGGAGCGAGCCCGAGGAGGCGGAGATAATTGTGCGCCGCACATGTAGTTAGACGATGTTATACTTTGTCGTGCTTCTTGCGCCCGCGCGAAAGGCCGCGCGCTAAGGATATGCCGCGTTAACAGCCGCTAGTCGAGGGCTGTAAAAACGTCCCTCCCTCCCTCCCTCCTTTGGATCCGGGAGTTCGTTCCCCGGCCTCTCGGTGAGCTTTTGAGGAAAAATCGAACGGTGCCGGTTCGCTCTGCCGCAACACGGAACGGCGCCGTCGGTTACCTCGGCAGTCAGTCAGTCAGTCAGTCAGTCAGTCAGTCAGTCCTTCGAGGATGATCAAGGGTGGCGATCGTGCCCGATGATGCCCCCCCCCCTGCCTACCTACCTACCTACCTACTACCCCCATACTACCCCTACCCCCGCCCCGCTCCACCCCTACGTCCGTCTCTAGCCTCTTTACTCGTTACGTACCAAGGCCCCACGAAAATAGGCTTTTCAGCTTTTTGTCCAATTTTCCATGTCGAGGCCCATCATCCTCGGGTCCGAAGGCTCGGCCGCCGCCGCCGCCGCCGCCGCCGCATTCCTACGTTCCTCTCGTTCGAAATCGAAGAGCCTCCTCCACCCTCCCCCCGCCCTCACACGCTCTTTGCTTTTACAGCCGCTCGCTCGGGTCTTATTCTGTCGAATACATAAAAATAGAAGAAGCCGATGCTTTATTAGCCGGAGACCGAAACTCTTGCGTACAAAGGGCGTTTGAGGAATTTCAATGTCGAATTTAGCATTAAAAGAGCATTATTATTCTTATTCTTATTCTTATTATTAATATGTTATTATTCTTCTTCTTCTTATTATTATTATTATTATTGCGAGGCAGAGGATTTTACGATCATCGGAGAGGCTTGGCTAACGGTAGCCGTGGGAGCTCCTCCACTGCCAAATTGTGGGGTGGTGGGGGGTGGGATGGAGACAAGAGCTTTTCTTCAATATGAATTTTTCTGACAACTTTTCCGGCTGTCGGCTCAGCCCTCGAGAGTCACGCGTACTCACGTTATCGTTGAAAACTCCGGCTCAGCTTCGGTAAGGAGTGCTGACGATATCGAATCGAGGATCACCGGCTTTGAAAGTCCCCGTGGTCTTCGCTCGAGTAGACGCGAGCGTCCAGGGGGGAGAGGGGGGAAGAAGTTAAAAAAGAAAGGAGGAGGAGGAGGAGGAGCTCCGAAGCCCGCGAGGCGAATCCAACCGAGTGCCAGTCGTTAATAATAATAAGAATAAGCCCGTGTCATTGGAACTCGTGTAAGTAATCATAGGTCCCGTCCATATTCCCGGCTGGTCTTCCCGGAGGGTTACTACGTATGAGGTCCCGGTTACGAGTCCCGATTACGGATCCCGGTCCCGAGTCCTCGCCTCCTACGAGCTATCCGACCGAGCTCGGGATGCGTGCTCGCCAATGCCGAGTTCAACGGTCTTCCCGTATCTTCGAGCAACGAACCAACATCAGCAACAGCATCCTCATCATCATCATCATCATCATCATCAGCAGCAGCAGCAGCAGCAGCATCTATCTACAACAGCTCGCTTCCACTCGCTTAGGATTTTCTTCGTCTTTCGTTGTTTCACGTAACGTGAAAAGCCCCGGGACGAGAGTTGAATGAGTAGTAGTAGTAGTAGTAGTAGTAGTAGTAGTAGTAGTAGTAGTAGTAGTAGTAGTAGTAGTAGTCCCGGCACCGAATACAACAATTTCTTAACAGCCCTGAGCGTGTATTGTTGTTGCGGGTATTTAAGGGAAATTACGGCGAGCTAGCGAAAGGACGAAGTCTTCTCTATATCGAGATTTTAATTTATTATCCGCTTTTGGATGACGCGACTTACGTACGAGGTTACGCGCCATTACGAAACTTTCCTTCGGGTCCCGCTAATTAACGCGTCATGCCGCATCGTGTTTAAATATAGCGAAACCGAGCTTAATACATGTAATCTTCCTTCGAATCACGAGTGTACCCAGGAATACCTGGACTTTTCCTATTATTATCATTGTTGTTGCTATTGTTGTCGCTGTTATTGTTATTGTTGTTATTGCTGTTGTTGTTATTGAGCGGAGGGGGGGGGGAGGTCTGAGGTTTTGCGAGCTTCGTTATTACCTTTCGCCTCGTACAAATTATTTGTTATTGCATTTTTTTTTTTTGTATTATTGAGAGGTGAAACCCGTTGTCGGTTGTCACAATCGCGGGATTTTATTACGAATTCAAATACACAGAGAGAGAGAGAGAGAGAGAGAGAGAGAGAGAGAGAGATCGTTTTTAATAAAATTTATCAAAGATAAACATATTGATTGTAATTTATCGGCGGAGAAAAATTACTTTTCGTCAAACGAAAAAAAAAAAAAAAAAAAAAAAAAAAGGAAAGGAAGAAAAAAGTCCTCGGGACCGAGTGTTTACTCTTTGGTTAACCCATTTAAAAGGAGCGCTCGCAGTTATCAGCTATCGTTCTCGAGTTTTTCTGGAAGAGGTAGGTGTTCATTATATACGTACATGGGATAAGCATATGTGTATATATATATATATATATAGATATATGTTTTGCAGCTGCGAGCAGTCACGAGCAATACATACTACACTTCTCGTCTGCTTCTGTATCCGGAGAGTAGGAGCGCGGACTTTCATGTATCGTTCTCTCTATCGCGCGTACCCTTCCTCCACCTCCGCCACCGCCTCCGCCTCCGCCTCCGCCTCCGCCTCGTCCCGGCCTTCCTAGCCGTTCTTTCACGTGCCGAATGTAGATGCAGGTTCCTGTTGTATCGGTGCCCCGTCCCCCATAACTCCTCGGCCATCGCGGAGCTTTGACGCTTCCTGGACCGATGCGATCGAGCGAGCCCTTACGGCCCTTGCCCTGGCCGCGTACGGAACGCTCTCGGCAACTGGAGCTCCCCATCGATCTCGCGAGACTCATCCATCCTCCCCCGTCCCGCGGCCGCACTGCCGCACTAACGCGTACCCTTAGAATCTGAAGCGCGACTCCGCGATACGAGGATTGTGATCTGGATGCGCCTTACCGAGTAGTGACGAGTGAGCCATAGCCGGTAAAACAGGAATCGATGCGTCGTACTCTCCACCTCCTCCGCCTCCTCCACCTCCTCGCTCGTTACGCGCGCAGAACCTCTCTCGGTCTGTGTACTCTATCTACTGCGAGGATTTTTTTTTTTATTCGTTTTTTTTTGCTCATCGCCGTCGGCCGACGAGAACGTAGGAACGAACGAACGAACGAAGGAACGAAGGAACGAAGGAACGACGAGTGCTCGTGTGTTTCCATAGCGGACGTGGACCCTGATAACGCATTAAAATAATATGCCAGCGCGATAACACGTATTAATAATATATGCAGCGAACGCTCGTCACCGATAGGGGCAGAGCGCGCGCGGAGGGGAGCAGGGGCCGAGGGGCGCTTAATAATTTATTAACGCCGGAGAGACGATGTCTTACGCGGCCGGTTTCCCTAGCTTATTTTTCACTGCGAGTCGCCGAGTGAGTCGCCGAGTCGCCGAGTCGCTTCGGCATGGCAGCTTTCGCGCATTCAAAAGTCAATAATTTGATAATTCCTTGTCAATTCCTTGTATACGCGTGTACCGCGCCAAGTCACGCACACGTGGCCATTCCGATTAATTATCTTGGTTTTTCGTAAAAGCAACCTCGCGACTTCTTTATACACTTTATACCTACAACAGCGACGGGCAGAGAGAGAGAGAGAGAGAGAGAGGGCGAGGGGAGGAGAAATTATTAGGCCTTTATTTAGCGTGCAAAGTAAATATACCGAGATAAGAGCATTGTCATTTCTTCCTTTCCCCCCTCTAATTTGTAAAGTATTTGCAGCCAACAATCGTATAAAAAGATGAACTACAACAAGTGAATCTGCGTTTATTTATTTCTTATTCGTTATTCGTCGTCCTCCTTTTCTTTTTCTTTTTACTTTTAACGAGGGCAGCAAAAATACCTTAATGCACGCATCGTTTTCATTACGTTGCATTAAGCCGGCTCGCATAAATAAAGCTGTTTATTTAATCGCGTGAACGAAAATACGTAAAAGGTTTAAAAGGACGTGCTTTGGCAGTTGAAGTGAGAGGCGAAACGAGATAGGTATATTATACAAGCAAGAGCCGAGCCGAGTCTTCTCCCGAGCATTTAAATCCATACCGCGGATGAGTAATATTACTATATACGTATTTATGTTTTTCCGATTTAAACGGGCCATTCGTATGATTATAGATAATTAATTCTATTCCGTCTTTCGTTTCATTTGTTTTTGACGGGCACCGAGGGTACGGAGGGTACCGAGGGTACGAGGGTACGGAGGGCACCTCGCTCGAGGCACAAATATCCAAATAGCACAGCACAAATATAATAACTTAGATTAATGAAATTAATAAGAAGAAAAAAATCTGATTATCTTATCCTCCGAAAATCTAAAGCCGATGATAACAAGTTGCTAATAAATAAAGCATGGGAAATAATTAGCGGAGACGGGCTGGGACTAGAATTATATTATCCAGATAATCGAGGAAGGTAAAAAGTATAAAGGGAGCGCGCGGCCGTTCTCCCTTTAATTTCGAATGGATGGGAAAAACCGGTACAGGACAGGACTACAGGCACACGTTGCCAGCTAAATTTATTATTAAAATTAAGAAAATCTACGTCTATATTTAGAAGCGGCTGTGTAATCAAGTGTAACTCTTCGAATGGAATTTAGTCGCTCGATAATGCGAATAATAGAAAATGGGGCGGGGGGGAGGAGTACAACGAAACTTTATCGACGCGATACTTGTGTTAAGGCTGCCGGTGCCGATTTGTATATTCTTAGTGACCGACCGATCATCATCGAAGTTTAACGAAGTTTCAAGAATTCTTTTTCCTGTCGGCCCGATTCGTATCCTGCCCGAGAGTTAACTTACGTAAACGAATCTTTGCCGAGGACTAGTAACCAACAAAACAAAACGAAAAAGAGAAAAAAAAACCCCCCTACGAAAGGACTGAATAAACGTGCTGTAGCTTTGGAATTACCGTAGATAAGGGTTCGCGTTGCCGAATTGGAAATACATCTGGAATACGAATTTTATTATTTGAATTAACGTAGCTTCGGCCGAGCCTTAAAACGTCCTTTCGCTCTCTGCTTTTCTTATTTATTTATTTTATTTTATTTTATTTTTTTTTCGCCAACTCTTTTTCGCCGAGAGAAAGGCCTGGAATGGCCGTATTGTGTTGACATTGGTTGTCAGTTGCCGTCTGTTGGCTCATTGATAAGAGCACCCACCGACTCCACTTAATTACCCAGAAGCTCAAGAATTTTTCGAACGAACGCTAATTTATTACGACTCACTCCAACGAAGATTGCTCAGATATAGACATGTACGTCTATATATATATATATCGTATATATACTCCATGAGTTTGCTCCATTAGAGGCGCTCGAGAGAACCCTTAAGGCGAATTCGCTATCTACATTTTGCGCGTACGCGCAGCTTTTATTGACAATCGCAGTTTATTGCCTTAATTATAATATATATTCCGTTGAGATAATGCCAGAGTTAAGCGCTCTTTCGATTAATTACAAAATACAAAAGCAAAACAAATAACACAATGTATAGAAAAGTCCTATTTAATAAAAGGGGATAGAAATGCTTATGTAACGCATTGTTTTCTACATACACGTTCTGCTCGCCAAAGAGATCTTTAAGTAATAAACATTATTACGCTCAACGAATCTATTCAATAAGTATACGATCCTTATCTTTCACGACTTTCTTTATCATCGTCATCGTCATTATTATTATCGTCATTATTATTATCGTCATTATAGCTATTATTATTCGTATACAATCGTACATTTGATTTCAAATGTAAAACACAAAGGCATTATTTGATTGTAACTGAATCCGAAAGCACTGCTAGGGTTACATAAATAATTCTGCCATTTGATCATACGGACAGATTTAAAATGCCTCGCTTACCTAAACAACATGGCAGCTTGACTTCAGCAAGAAGATCGCAATTCCGGATAGGCTATTTCTCTAACATGATGCCGACAATCAGGTTTCTTCTCCACTTCGGTGTCAACTACAAACAACCACCTGTCGAATATTAAGTAATGCAATTATTTACTTTAAAATATTACGGTTTTCAGTAATTTCTCATACAACTTTAAGTACTCGTTTTATTTATTTATTTATTTATTTATTTTGTTTTTTCTTCTGCTCTCTAATCATTCATTCGTTTTAGTTTATTTTTTTGTTTTTTGTTTTTTGTTTTTTGTTTTTTATTACTTCCAGTCAAATTGAACGTAAACGTATGCTTACTAAATTTCAGATATGAAATTTCATATCTCCACATACAATTTCTAATAATATTTACCTGCATTTATAAATTACTACCTACATGCGTACAATGTAATGTAACACTTAAGAATGTACAGTGTTATTTGGCTAAGAGAACGAATAGCGGATAGAAAGAGATAAGACCAAAGACTTATCATAGCGCGAAACATAATATGAAGATATTTATTAACGACTATCTACCAGGACTTGCAACATTTTATCCTTTTGCAAAAAGACATTGAATATTCGCTTATACCTGCATTCTTCCCAATATTACCTGTTTTTACCTTCTTAAACTTGACGACGAGCCCTAAGTAAGTTTATTATTTTTCAGGTACATTCGAAAGTGGCTAATTTTTTGCAATACGTATCGAACGTACGAACCCATTAGTGACAAATATTTCACGCTAAATTATAATCGTCAAATGAAAGAGTAAAATTTAAAAAAAAAACCCTATATTCGGGAATCCGAACTGTTTAATAAATATAATAAAAAAAAAACAAAAAAAACAACATATTTTTTTTGTAAGTATTTTCGGTATTTTGAAAATTATTTTACAGTCTTAGGATGATCATAACGTAACGGCTCTCGTAACCTGTAAAAGCAACGCGCGCACACGTATACAAAGAATATACGTTTACACTTTTATCATTCTTGAGTCTTCATATAAGAGTTAAAAGCGTGGCGGCGTCAGTTGGTATGGATCGTAGTATACGTACGTTGAATGTACGGTCTGTGATGGTCTGTGCGCGTGTTTCTCGGCGAGTAATATCACGAAGCCCTAATTGATTCGTTTGAAATTAAAATTTGACGATAGATTCAAGGGTACTTTTAATGCGACACGTGACGGATCGTCAGAGGTGGTGGGAGGGAGGGAGGGAGGGGAATCATGGATAAATGTATAAATGGAGAGCTTGGATCTCCGTTTTCACATCCGTCAATCCCGCAGCTGATCAGCTTCCTAATACGACGGCGATCCTCTTGTTGTTGATTGAAATAAAAGTTATTTCCAGAGAGTTAGTCGTCAGGAAAAACCAGTAGACAAGCGTGGAGTCAAGCTTCCTCATCGTTGTATCGTATCCTCTTGTCGACACCGCGCACTAGCAGTCGCCAGCCGTTGTCTCGATCGAGTTAAAAAAAATCCCTTACGAAGGAAGGAGTAATCGGGAAGGATGGGAGGGGGCGATATTCAGAGTCATTCAGTGTCACGATCCGCTAAAATCAAGCAGTTGTTTTGTACTTTCGGATTTCGAAAACGAAAACAGCTTCGAATACGGTCCCCGCTTTCGGCCCGACCCGCGAACCGATCCAAATATATATACCGAGCAACGATACGTATAAGAGTTGGTCTTATTCTCCCTACATATGTGCCGGCCCGAAAAAATCATTGAATTACGAAGACCGTGCGCTTGCGTCTCCGCCGGTAGGAATCGCCAAACAAAGTCCCTAAGCGCTCCCTCCTACGCGATTGAGGGGATTGACGACGGGAGGGAGGGAGGGAGGGAGGGTGGGAGGGAGAGAAGAACATTCTGTAGGCAGTATAATAAGAAGGAGAGAGAGAGAGAAAGGCTGTCATCGTGTGGCCCGCTGATCTTAATAGATCCTGCCTAAAGTAAAATCGAGTCAAAAAGAAGTATTGCCGTGATTTTTCATAATCCTCCAGAGATATGACTCGGTGCCCTGTAATTATTTCAGTGCCCCGCATGATCGAACACGCGCATTAACATTTTCAGGGCTCGCGGCAAAAACTCGTTTCGAATCTCGTTTTGCTTGGGGGACTCTCTCTCTCTCTCTCTCTCTCTCTCTATCTCGATCTCTCGTACGCCTGAGAGATCGAGAGAGATCGAGAGAGATCGAAAGAGAGAGAGAGAGAGAGACGCATACAGAGAAGAATGGCGTATCAGAGAAGAGTAGCTCCGCTTTAGCGTCCCGGTCGTCTCGTCTTCATCTAATCGTGGAGGTGGGGGGGAGAGACCATTTTCTCGGCCAGTTATGTCAATAATTAACTACGGGAGATCTCATTAAAAGAGCGCAAGCGTATTTATAGTTCAGCGTCAGATTATGTCGAGCAATACGAGCAATCGAGTGAGCTCGCGGCTCCGCGATACCGTCCGTTCGTCCGTTCGTTCGTCCGTCCGTCCGTCCTCCTCCTCCTCCTCCTCCTCCTCTTCAGCATTTTGGTTTTACGGTTCCGTTAGCACGGGGCGCATTAAGATGTAATGAACACCTTCGATTCGGTTGCATAAATTTTCATCTCCTTGAACTCGTCGTAAGAGCGACGCCGGGCAGCGAAAGAAAAAAGTATAAAAAAAAAAAAAAAAAAAACCTTTCTCTTTAAACATACTTTATTTACCCCAATAACCCATGTATTTAATGCATATGCAATGCTTTCGTATCGAGCCGGAGATGCTTTGACCGACGGATTTTTCGAAAGCTCCGCCAATCCTCGCTCGTTCGTCTGAAAAAAGTCGCACAAACTTTGGAATTATCAATTCCGTCGTTATACAACAATCCCTATACGACAGAAGGACCGAAGAATTCGTTCAAAAAAAAAAAAAAAAAAAAAAAAAAAAAATTCCTAAGGATTATCTATGTATACAAATAATATTTCTTATGCCACGTGTACTCGCATGCATTACGGCATTAAGTACTAACGCGAGAACAATAATACCAATGTCATTGTTAAAATTGTACGAAATAACAAATACTATAATGATACGTCATATAAGCTTTTAAACGCTTAACGTTCGACTTGTAAAGGATTTTCCATTTCTTTATTTCTTTCTTTCTTCTTATTTTCTTTTACAACAAGCTGCTTCCACGAACTCGTACAATAGATTTCCATGCACAAAGAACAACAATAAATACAATGATATTAATTATAATTTTAATAATAATAATAAAGAAAAATTGGTTTCGCTCTACTAACGTCGTAGGATGTAAAATTTGTTTATCAAACGTATTATTATAATATTTTAAGCCCCATATTTATTATTTTAAGCATTGTATTTGCTTTGCGTAGAGTAGTACCGTTTTTGTTTTTAATACCCGTTTCTCTTTCTCTTTGTGTTGTGAAATCAAAAATCATTTCTTGTATTTTTACATTTGTGTTTCTTAAAATAATTCTTAGTTTTATTTTAAGACTATGCTTACTCATGATACTCGGTTGCCTTCCAACACTCTTTGATATCGAACGAATTTAGTTTTATTTCAGCTTCGTGCTTAAAATAAAGTTTTAAGTCATGTGGCATACACGGCTTTCGTTAATGTAAATATAACGGGGGTGGAGAGGGAGTTTCTCTCTCTCTCTCTCTCTCTCTCTTTTCTTTCAAACAAAACCAATAAATGACGGATTCGAATCCGATTTCGTAAAAAACGTAGGGGCATTCAATTAAATGTTATCAAACATCGATACTTACTCTTCTTCTTCTTCTTCTTTTTCTCTCATTTCATAAATTATCGACTAAAAAAGTTTTTAAATTCAATATTTAGTTCACAGCTTTATTGAATTACGCAATGAAAGTTGAATATTTATTGAATCGTGCATTCAAATAACGCCACTTGCGAGATTGTCGGATCAATGTGTGCGTGTATGCGTGTATAATTAGTTTTTCCATTATGGTGAATTTATCTCATCTGTTATTTTTTAACTAGTGGTACTGGCTAAATGATCTTGTAATGAAATATTAAATAAACTGCATGCAGTCGAAAATGATAATTTGTTTTTATAACGTTTACGAAAACCTTGATGATCTCGATACAAATGTACGTAGTACAAATTGTAAAAAAAAAACAAAAACGTATACAATGACGTCGAAATCTTTGTCGATTGTATTTTAATTGTAAATAATGGAATAGATTTTGAAAACAAGCAGTATCAATTTACTTTCTTCGAACAGATCTTGTATGGAACAAGCTATATATATATATATATATGATCTTTCTAGGTAATGATCTATTAAACAGAAGTATCTTCTCGTCTAGAAGTTGCAGGAGCATCTACGGAATGCCATTCTAATAACGTTACATTGGAGTACGAGGCCGGTAATATGACAGCGTCAATAGTTTTTACTTATTTCTAACACTTTACGCGTGGGTACCAAATACTTTTGTATTTTCTTCATTTTTATGCGCGCATTCTCGATCAGAAATATACGTGGAATCTCTTTTTTACATCTAAGGTGCGTCCTTTTCATTTACAAATAGCCTTATTAATCCAATATGCTTTTATTGTACTTGCATTGATCGCACCGAATTAATATATATACATATATATATTGTAATTAAAATGTTTTGAAAACATTTGGCACGATTTAGCACAAGAGGATCATAATTTCTTAAATAATAATCATCTTAAAATACATTTTAACGCAGCATTTAAGTCGTAGACGATGAACTTGAATTAACAAACGTACAGTTGTATTGCGAGGACTTTTTCCATACGAACGCGAATAAACTTTTTCTTTTTTTGTCAAAGCCGGTTTAAATATATATATATATATATATATATAGAAATGTTTTTTTCACAAGTGTTTCAGAATGTGTTTCTGTATGTAAACAACCGTTAGTCAATAGCTAAGAAATCAATGAATAATAGGAATTCATAGGAGATTAGCATAAGTCAATAGCTTTACATAAACATTACATCCGTATTTGAGGTTAATCCGTAATAATGGCTCAACGGTGGTTCAATAATAATCATTGGCTGTGTCTGGAGTTTCGTGTTTTGGCCGATGACGGGAGACGCGGCCCGACCCCGGCCAAAAACTCCTATATAGATCATCGAGCGCCCGAACGCGCCGGGAATCGAGTTGCTGTTTTCCGCGAGGCCCCCCCCTCCGCCCTCTCCGTCCCGCACCGCACCGCCCCCCCTTCACCCCGTAAGTTCTTTTCCGCGCGGACCGACAATGGATCCGGTTTGACCGCAGCCGTTGTCAGCGACAACGTCAGACAGACCGGCAGCGCTGCTGCTGCTGCTGCTGCTGCTGCGTACGACACTGCCCCGCCATTTTACCTTGGCCAAGGCTTTTCCAACTTTCCCACAGTTCCTTGGCCGTTCTCCTCTGCCGTCATCGTCAGGCCAACGCGATACTTTGTCCTGTCCCCGAAGTTCTGCTGCCCACTCGAGAAGCGATGGACCTTCGGACTCGGTGCTCCTCGTTTTCAGATGGTTCGCTCGTTCGATCGATCGTTCGTTCGATCGATCCCCTACGTCAGGTCTCGCCTTTTCCGCCATTTGCATTGCCATTGAGTTGCCCTACGAATAGCAATCGACGACGAATACGTAGTTTTTCAAATCAATCAATCGATCAATCAACCAATCAATCAATCAATCAATCAATCAATCAATCTCAGACTCGATGGACTTTCGCCAAGAGGGTATCGTTCTGTTCGGTACCTTATTTCTTCGATATTGTCGATATTACAGACTTTCGAGAAATATTCTACGGTCTTATCCATTTATAACGATGATTTAGAACGATCGGGCCATTATTATTCAATGATACAGGCAGATATTGATTGGCTCGATCCTTTTCCTACTTTATCACCACTATAGGTTTCAAACGATTTCGCTCAGATGTAAAAATATTAAATAGCATATCGTTTTGCGAGACTTGCGCCGACATTATTAATGCGCACTGCATCCGCATTTGACTATACAAAGGTCGGGGGGGGGGGGAAGGCTTTGGAAGGATCGACTTGTATTCGGGTGCTCCTCAGGACAAGTTCACAAGAATTGGTGAAAAATTCTAAACTCGATCCAATGCTCTCTTACTGTTATCTCTAATTAATTAAAAATAATACGTATTCGTAAGTGTATTTATTTACATATATATATATATATATATATATGAACATGTATTTTTAAATGAACCAACGTAACATTCAATTATAACAGAATTTTATAGTTTTTTAACGACATGATAATTAACTTCATTCGTTCCGGCAACATAATTATGCAGTTATGTAAAGCAGATAATGTTTAGAGTAAATATAAAGATTATGAAAACAAGTCAATAAGATAATTCTTTTGTATTCTACTACCGTTTGCTCGAGCAGTGATAAAAAAGTAAACTAAATATAATAACATCGTTAACTTACCGAGTCCTTCGAGTCTATCTCGATAACTCATTTAAAAATTACACTCACCTACTACAAAATATTATTTAATGATTTTTAATGTTCCTGAAAAACATTTTCTAATGAGGTTTACAGAAATTTTTATTCGACAATCGGTTCCTCCTTTTCCTTTATCTTTTTATTTTAGTAATTATCTTTAACGACGTGGGCATAAGGAAATATTATGAATAAGTGGGCGCTTGTGTCGTGAAGGTGATTTGCAATTAACGTTTTTTCGATCGGCTTTTGCACTATTCGCTGATTATCATCTGTAATATTATTATAAATAGAACATAGGATTTAATGGAGTATAACAGAACTTATCGTTCTTTGTCTTATTTACAAATAGACGACATCACATTTCAAGTACACGCCTATGGTATTAATAATTTCAAGCGTGCTTAATAATAATAATAATAATTTTGATTTAATGATTTCATTTCAATGGTTAAGCTAACAGAACGATTGTCATTAATAATGTCGTTGATGGAGAAACGATTTTATTAATTCGGCAATGGGCACTGTAGTTGATGTAGCAAAAATTGAACATCTCAAAGAAATAATAACAACAACAACAACAACAACAGCAACGATAGTGTAATAATAACGTTGCTCTCGATACTATCGAGCGTTTAATGGAAAAGCATATCCTCGTAACGAATGGCTGTTATTTTTGTTGTTAGCATTAACGATCACTGGGCTGCTGTTGATCATTAACAATATATATATATATAATACGCAAGGCTAACTCCCTATTTTCCCACTTTGATTCCCAACATCCTTGTTAAGAGTGTGGCCGAGAGAGCCTACAGCTTTCCCCGCAAATTGTACGTAAATAGAACGATTGCAATTAAGCAAGTGCTCGGTAACGCGAATTGATATCGAAATTTATTGTTTTACCCAGCCTGTGAATCGAGATAACCTATAATTACGTGCATTTCCGAGCTCGTGTATCAACGTCAGCGTTAATTGTTATTTAAGGAAAAATCCGATTTCCAAGAGAATCCTCGGCTAAACCTCCCTCCAGTAATTCCTAGACACGGTACTGGCGTCCTACGTATGCACTACGAATCCATACAATGATCCATTATCGGTAGCTCATGATGGCAAAGGCCCCCATGGATCTTTCTTTCTTTTCTTCTCGCTATCTCGTTGTATTAGTTGTCGGAAGGATCCGAGATGTAAGGGGGAGAGGTGAGTTTAAGGTGAGGGAAAAGAGGCTTGACGCAATGCTCGGGACTCAATAAACAGGTAGTCGACTTTGCCCTATACTCCTCTGCTTATCGACCTCTGCGATCGTTGGATCCGGGTAACGTCAGGAGATTTGCCAGCCTGGAAACGTTTCACCAGCTGAAAAGGGAGGATGGATCCCGTAGACCGGACCGGATGCGTCCCATCAAAAAATAAGTTGCCTTTCCATTCGCATCATCGGTATCTTATATCTAATTATTTCTCCTCACACCCGCCTCCCCTCCCTTGCCAACTCCACAATAGGAGAGACTCTGTAAACAAAAGATCCGAGGCTTAATTTTCACGGTGTCAATAAGAAACGAGGGCCCGCGGCTCATCTGCTATCTAAATTCGTGCTCAAGTTCAATTATCTGACCTTGCCGTAACTTCATTTTTTATCGATGTATTTGTTGGCCTGGACAAATTACTCCTTCACTCCAGGATTTTTGGATCTTTGGCCTTTTATTAGCCCGTATTGGGATCTACGGCTGACCGTATCCACGCACGCGGACGTAGAGACGAGAGATTTTACGTTAGATAATGCTTAGGAAAGTTACGGTTCCTTAATAGAAAATATTCTCAATAACTGCATCGCAGTCGCTGCGCGGCTACGTATTTATTTATCTATCGTACGTGATTCGAGCATAATAGATAAATACTTCGAAAGAAACATTCTTTTCTAAAAATAGCGCCTCGCATTGTGCTAATGATCCGCATTGCGTAACGGAGAGATAAAATTAATTTTGTATTTGAAAGCCGTTACTGTCACACGAAACAACTACTGGCATTCGTTGTACGTCAGGATTACAATATCACTCAACATTTCAACATTATAGATTATTTACATAGAGACGTTTTTTCGAGCCCACCCAATGGTACTACTTATTAATAATACTTACACCCCTGTTTACAATCGAAAGGTAAAAGCTTGTATTTTAATAAAACGAACGGATAAGATCTGTAGATTGTGACGTTAATTCCCCCCTCCCCCTCCCCCGGGATCTTAAAGACTGTATCGAATAAAGGTTATTGTTAAGTACAAAGTTATATCGTATGGTATTGTAGAATTGGAATTTTCGTCAACGGTTTACGGCTGCTCGTTTTTCTTCTTTCGACCGCTGATGGCAATGGAATAGGTGGCAGCGTTAGCACCGCCACCACCACCGCCACCACCACCAGGACCATAACCACCAACAACAGCAGCAGCGGTAGCAGCGGTAGCAGCAGCAGTACATAAAGAGCGGAAAAGGCCTAAAAGGGAGTAGACGTTCGGCTCTTTTGTTGGCAGCGCTATTTTCACATGGTAGGTAGGCGTAAGGAAAACAGGTAAAGCGTTCTCGCGCAACAAGGATAGATAGACTACGGGAGCGGCTCGGTATTATTCTACGTAGCGGCCCCGTAGCCGAAGCCGAAGAGCCTCGAAGATAGAGGAAGCGACCCTACCACCCTCCTTTCACACTGGCTATTATAATCAAACGCGAAATCACTAACATGGAACCCGGTGCGATGGAGCTACTCTCCTGCTCCCCCAGATACATAGATAGATAGATATATATATATATATAGAGAGAGAGAGAGAGACTATAAGAAAACGCAAGAGCCTTGGTTAATTCGGACAAAGTCGGACTACTCGTCGTAGACTCCTTCCGATGTTGCCAATGCGTCCTCTCTGTCCTCCCTCGGCGACTCCCGTCAACGTTTGCCCTGTAAATCCTGGACGAGGGGACACGCACACGGTTTAAATGAATTCTAACGATCTCGGACCAGCATGTCCTCGGCGATGCTGACCGGCTCTCGAGTACGTGCCGGGAAAGGATCCCGGGAGATGACGGGAGTAGCCGGAACAACGACGCCCCGCTTTCATCGGTTCGATCGCGTCCGGTTCCGTTCCGCCTGCCCCTTCGATCCCCCTCGATCCCCATCGGCGCTCGGCCTCTGGACCCCGGTACGCCGATCCATAGCCGCCGTTCAGTAATCCGAGGTGGCTTTTTCGCGGGTGGCATCTCCGAACTCGGCCGAAGTTGTAGAGAACGGGAGGGCCAACCAAGGTGTGGGAGCCCGGTCCCGGTGTGTCGGCAACGGACGCTGTGCCACTGAGTCGGCGAGGGGTCGAGAGGGAGGGAAGGTAGGGTGGGAGACACAGAAGGCCCCGAGAGGCTCTTTGGAGAAGTAGTGGGAAGGACTCGCTCGGCGCTTGGGCTTGGGGGAGGGGGGAGGGGCTATTTTCGTGCGTGTGATACCGGAGGCTATTTTTAGAGTCGACCGCTCGGTCGCTCGCACGTGTGGAGCGGCGCGCGCGCGCGCGCACACACACACACACAGCACAGCTAGCTAAGCCGCTGGTGAGTTTTTATCCAAGCGCACGTTGAGGATGCACGGGACGCCCAGAGAGAGAGAGAGAGGAGGGTGGGAGGGTGGGAGGGAGGAGAAGAGCGAAGGAGTGGGAAAGGGTTCGGAGGATGCGCCAGGCGAATACCGATGAGTAGCGACTTGCCTTCGGGGGAGGGTCGTTCTCCGGCTCTGCAGGTGTGCGCATCCCCACAGTTATAATAATCAGACTTAACCTTTATGCGTCTGCGGGATTGCGCTTGACGGACGTTACGCAATAGCTGACTCGAGCTATTATTCGGCAGAATGGAAACGTACCACTCGGACCGCTGATTCCTGGTCCCCGCTAGTCCCTACCCCCGCCCCTCTCTCTATCTCTCTCTCTGTCTCTCCCTCGGTTATTGAGAACGCGAATAAATTGGCTTGTTAACCCCAATTTTCGTCCAATCGGATAAAAATGCGATTGTTGTTCTGTTTTCATGCTTGTACGAGTGAAACCTCATTATTTTTTCACGTAACACTACAACTCTGTAATAATGCCTTAATAATTTATATGATTTCTCTCGCACGCACTCCCTCCTGACACCGCCACTACCCGCGCCCATCCACTCGGTGCGCGATTATTTAAAGATTATTCATTCAAAATAGTATATTGTATGCACATCAACACACCTACCTAGCCGGCAATGAACGCGATCCATGTTTATTTAGTAGAATCGTTGTAGGATATCGTTTGTTTGTTTGTTTGTTTGTTTAAGAAATGGGAGGATAATTGAGAACCTTCAATTATCTCGAGAACATTTTCAATAATTTTTTTTTTGTTTGTTTGTTTTTACGACACGCTCTCGGTCAAGGCTTCGAAGAGTAACCCGTACATGGAAAATAATTCTTATTCGTTGGGATATTGTTCTGAGAGTCGATTCTTTCAACTTTTCCACCAACGAGTTTTTCACCCATCGAAATCATTCTACGTGAATAATGTAACGTTAAATACTTAATTTTCGATAAACTGAATTAATCCAGATTATTCTGTTTTTGCCAATAAATACAAAAATAACGGCACATTATGTAATATAACATTGTAAAAATTGTAAAAATATCGACGTTTTTAAAAAACTTGTAACTTCTCACAGTTACAATAAATTACTGCAATTAATATTTTCTTCCATCGCTTCTGTACTTCATTCACATCTTCGTTATATTGCTCTTACTTTCAAATTATTTTTCATACGTTTTAACACTATTTTAATCTCTTAATCGCATTACATATTCTATTACATATCGGATGCAATGCTCTTTTAACTTTTTTTTCGTTTAAAACAAGCATTTCGTTGAGATTTATTATTCATTATATAATGAACTTATTTACTAAATATCTAATAAATACTTATGTTGAGATAAAATCCCCATTACTTGCTAATCCCCATAATAAAATGTAAAGCGTTAAACGCGTACTTCATTAATTATTTTATTTATCTAGAGTATTAAAATATTATTGTTATACGCATTTGTTGATGCTGCTTGTACATTCGTATGAATCCAATGAATCCGATGAATTTCTAAATTCTACAATTTAAATTCAATTACTTTTTAAGATAACACGTGAAGGGAGAAATGAAGTCAATTATTGAATAAGTTTTGTCGCTCTAAATAGTTTTTAGCCAGTTAATGTTAAAATGATGGGGAATGCAAAGTAATATTTGGCGAAGACATTAGTATTATTAGATTAAATCAGAAGCACTAGAACATTCTATTACTCATAGACGAGAACTCTTCCTTATCGACTAGTCAAACAAGTCTTTCAGCCGCCATGAAATTGTCTATGAATTTGCACAATACGGATATATTATTTTTTTTATTTTTTAAACAGTAACTTGATTATTATCATTATTAATTCAAAAGTATTTTGTGAAATTTACTTATAATATTCTAATAACACAACGATTTTATTTATTACTAAAAAAATTTTCAAATTATTTTTTTTTTGCCAGACTTCGTTTATTATTAGATTCTGGTCGGTTTTTTTTTGTTTTGTTTACTGTTATTTTACGTTAAAAAAAAAAAATATATGTCCGATGATTTCATAAGAGTGAAGAATGAACTTTCTAACCGTATTCGTATTCGGCAGTAAGTAGGGAACAAACAGCTCAAGTATATACATAGAAATCAATTGGAAACTCGATAAATTAGGTAATTTTTATGGAATGCAATAATTGAAATGTAATTCTGCATCAATAACAAGGAAATCCTTTTTCACGTTCTGTACATTTCACGATTCTATTAATTTCATTCTGCTCGTAATTTCTCTTTATTGGTATTAAAGAAGCGTAATCATTACTTTTATTTAATGCGTCGAGCACAGTGTCCAATAATTTAACTATAACTTGTTACTTAATTCGAATTAATGCACGTGTTGGCAATCAATTTTTGAAGTAAGCTTATTGTAAGCAATTTTATGCGTCGGTAGGCGGCGGTAGATCAACTTAAAGCTTTGAATACTAAACAGCTAAAAACATTTCCTATGTATCCGATATGTAATTATATACATTACACGATATCTACACGTAATAATTACATTTAATCAGTGACTCAGTTCCACGAACTTTTTTTTTTTTAAAAAAAAAAAAAATCTTTAATTCGCGAGGTATTTAAAAAATTTAAAAGTCTTGGAAAAGTTCTTGTGCCCAGTGACACACTTAGAATAACTAAGGAATTTCTCCGGACTGACAATGCTATTTCTTTTGGAAGTACCGGAATTCGTAGAATCAATAAAGCTCATCAATTTATTCTAAAATTTGCATTTTCTAGAATGTGTCAAGCAATAAGTTTTTTGCAATTGTTTTTATATCCTACATTATTTTTATTCTTATATTTTCAACTTGTTTATTAGCTTATATATATATATATATAGAAAAAAAACGAGTAAAATAGGTAAAGATGTTTTTTTTTTTTTTTTTTTCAACGAATTAATTAATTTTAATATTTTCATCGCAACTTATTATTACTAATTTCTAATTGCTCCGTTAAATGTAGAACGTATTTAGATTGAATAACGAAGCAGTACGTTGAAGTAATATGCTCGTTATGATAAATTACAATTTTTCAAAACAGATATGGTTTTTTATTTAAAAAAAAAATATCCTTAGTTATGAAATGTTATGACTAATTATATAAGCACGATTAGCAAATTTTAATAATAGAAAAGCATTATAGCGAATCTAATGTGATATCTGTTAGCTTATCTGAAAGGTATAATTATCAGATAAGAGTAAATGCTTCCAAGAGGCTTGAAATTAATTTAATTAATTTTTTAAGCAACAAATTAAATTCTACAAAATATATCTAAACAAAATATATGCTTTAAATAACTTTATGATTCCATAATCGAATACATTAAAATAACACTTAATGAAAGATATATGCATATTAATGATTTATGATTATTTACTGACGTCAATGAATGTATCGCGGAATGATAATCAACCATAATGAAATATAGAGATTAGACATCTAAAATCACATTGAGGCTATTTTTATTAAAGTTTTATATATATATATATATACACACACATAGATATATAATGTAATCTAAATAATATAAAAAATATTTATTTCTTCTTCCCTTAACATTAAATATATATATTTCAATTCTTTTATTTACATATTAGCAAATGGTCAGAAAGTATCTAATTACCCTTCTGTACTCTTATCAATCAGTTTTCGCCTGTAATTATCCACGGAACGTGGGTTTAAAATTTTTTCTAATATTTTTAGTAATATGATAAATTAACGTAGTAATATTAATCCGATTCCTTGAACTGCCGTTAATATCAATAAGGCTTTCATAATAACATAGCATTTTATATATAATTATTACAAATGCTTAATTTAAATATGCATAAAATTACAAATATAATTATGCCATGTATGCATGCAACAATTGAGCAATTAGAAACCATAATGAACATTAAATACACCATTTGTTCTAGATTAATTTTTAAGATCATTAATAAGGTCTCTCTAATCATTTTAACGTCAATAAAAAATTAATGTCGATAAATGAATAATAAATTTCTTCTGATTCGATCATGAAAATTAATTCATTTAAATTTATATATAATATATATATATATATATTAAATATGATATTCGTTTAATTTTTATTTTACGTAGGTA
Organism: Ceratosolen fusciceps; assembly: GCA_018883505.1. Lineage (NCBI taxonomy): Eukaryota > Metazoa > Arthropoda > Insecta > Hymenoptera > Agaonidae > Ceratosolen > Ceratosolen fusciceps. Next base: position 2,744,803 of record RCIC01000026.1, read on the forward strand.
AAAATGAAAAAATTACAAAGAATAATTATGCCCGATGCATCATTCATTAATAATTGTGTATATACGAGTCATTTGAATGCCGCATACATTATTATTTATAGACTGGTCCAATATTATTCAAATACAATGAGAATAACTACTTTTGAACATGAATATTTTTTGAAAATATAACGACGTTTTTAATAATCGAATAGAATTTGTAAATTAAAGTAAGGATTTTTTTACTCCCAGTTTTAACTTGAGCTTCGCGAAAGGTTAATTATTAATTTTATTCAATCATCGGTTCTGTCGGTAATTACGTTCTGTAAGTCTTATATTTTATTAGCGTAGAAATTGAATTGTCAATATTATATTAATCTAATTATTATAAGAAATAGATGTCCTTTAACTTAAACTGTGGAATACGTATATTTACACTTAAACACACACGCGCATGCGCACAATTCATATTATGATAAAACATAACAACGCTTAAATTTTGAAATTGATAAAATATATAAAAAAACATAAAAGGCTCAGGTTATCCTAAACGATTAAATCCATTATTCATACTACGAATGAATCATTAATATGGTTTTTAATAGTTTAACTATATGCACAAATGAATATTATTTGTTAGTGTAAATGAGCATTAAAAAACTATTAATAGAACGGCGAACGTTTTATTATACGATTCTTAAAAGTTTAAAGTCTCGACAATACAATATTTATATATTCAATTTGAATAAATAGTCATTGTTGAAAAATTTACTGTATTCTAAAGCTATTTTAAGAACAATCGCTATGAATAATTATACTATGCATATCATAATAAAAGAATTATATTAAGATATTTTTGAATAGTAAAGAAAACCGTGTTTTTTAAGAACATTACATTAAAAGAAAGTGTACGACGAGCATTGCATTGTCAGTCTCAGTGTATGAATTAAAAGGAAATATAATGTATTAGGAGCCTTGACAATAAATATTAGTTGATCAAATAGTCTGTTAACTGGCGATTAAAACGAGTATTATTGTAAAATTATTGTAAAATTTCGAGTCCTGTTCAAATAATGTTGTTTTTTTTTTTTTTTTTTTTTTTTTTTTTTACGAAATATTCATAAATAATTGTTCTTAAAGTTTTTTTTGAACTTCGTTGACTGTAAATACATCATCGCGTGCGTGGAATTATTTTCTCATGAAAAATAATAAAAAGACCTTTTTCGTACGATTGCTTGTAAATTAATTTTATACGAATTTATATTTTTTACGTATGAAATTTCCAATAAACATACGCTTGTCAGACGAAGATATCACGCTCGATTCGTAGGTAAATGATTTAAAATTATAAAAATAGAATTTGTATCGGGTGATTGATTTATTGAAACTATTGTTGCAATCGTCCTGCATTATTGTACATTTACACTATTTATTATTGTTTAACATTTGATTATATCAGGTTGGTAAAATGTCCCTCCTATCCAACATTGTTGTGATCGCGATGCTCTATTATCTACACGTATATAAAAAAACCTTCTCTCTCTCTCTCTCTCTCTCTCCCTTTCTTCGTTTTCCCTCTTTTTGTTGCCCTAGCAGGCCATATTTTATTTATCACCCGAGAAATGTAGACCCATGCGTTCGTAAAATTTTTCACGGATTATTTACACATTTCCCGTAAGCTCGGGGGGGGGAGGCAATAATTATTCGTGCGTATTAATAAATTATCGGCCACATTCCGTATAGAATGTACATGATCATGTCGTTTTTCTAAAGCAAGTGCTCTCGGGATGCAAAAATAGTTTTCATTCGCCGGCCGATTATAGCCGAAGAGCAATGAATGTCTATGCCAGAAACATTGGGAATTATAAAAAGAGGGGGCGTGATTGAAAGAGGAGCGGGGGGTGGGGGGGGGGGGGGGTGATAGTGAAAATGAACTGCAACTCAGATGATTACATAGACGAATAAAACATATTAATTTTCAAGATTAGTTGAAGGGAGAGATTTATAAGGGATCAAGTTTACAGCTAATTTTCGTTCAAGTATTAAATTTGTTTGGGTCATTTCGTCTCTCACGTAATGACCAGAGCCGTCAATTACTCAATCCTCTATTTGTTTAAAAGACATCGGGAGCAATTGTCCAATAAAATTTTTCATCGCAATTAACTTCATGTAATAATAATAACAACAACAACAATAATAATAATAACGACGACGACGACGACGACAACAACACAACAACAACAACAAACAACAACAACAACAACAACAACAACAACAACAACAACAACGATATCGTTATAATTTAAAATGGGCCATAATATCATCGATATGATTATGTAATTGATTAATCTCTATTGATGCGAATGTACGTATGTACACGTAATTCTGTTCTTAATATTTGTTGGAAAATTGAAGTACACGATTGCCATGGAAACTCACCATCGCGTTGTAAAATTTTAAAGCAATCGCAATCTAGAGGACGAAGGGACTTCAAATACGGGCACGAAGGTATATCGGGATCATTTAAAGAGAACTTGTATTGTCCCAGTAAAGGAAGTAAAGGAAGTTATCTGTTAAAAGTATTAAATATTTAAGTAAAATCGTATTTCCTTGCCGTCGTTGAGTACATTATTTGGTTATTATTATTATTATTATTATTATTTTATACTTGTATTGAAGTAAATTATCAAATTTGATTATTATATTGGCAGTACCTGAATATCGATCCACGAATATCGGCAATGGTTATAATGTTTAAAAAATTTTAATGCCCAATAAAAGTGAACGAAGATTTTTATATTCTGCATTTTATAATTTAGAGGTATTATTTGTTTGCTTTATAGAATACTCGTGAACGAGTTTAATAAGAAGGGATCGATAACGATTTTAGGAAAGTCCGAGGTTTAGTCGCTCGATTTTTTTTTTTTTTTGTCATGACTTTGTAGGAGCGTTAGCCGTATGGCGTATGTCACGAGGGGAGGAGGAGGAGGAGGAGGAGGAGGATAGGAGCAGCACGTGGTCCCGCCGACGCGGGAGGTGTGTGTGTGTGTGTGTGTGTGCGTGCGGAGGAGCGGGAGGAGCTAAAAGTTAAAGGGATTGCTTGGTTGCTCTGGTGGATAAAGGTTCGGCGTGTCTCGGTCGCGGCCGGGGCTAATAATAGATAGGGAGAGTGGCACTAACGAGACTAGCGTATCCAAGGTGAGAAAAGAAATGAAGCCAATTCTATTTTGTCGGATGCCGAGGTGTTGCTTCGCTCGGCTCACCGCGACGTCAGAATCTCCGCCTCGAAAGTTCAAGACCTGTTCCGGCTCTCGTTTGAAATAATAAAGCAACCAATAGAATGATAGAAAGAAAGAAAGAAAGAAAGAAAGAAAGATGGAAAATGAGAGGGCGGGGAGGGGCAAGGGGAGGGGCAGGAGGGGGAGGAGGATGGATATACAAGAATGAAAGTAAAAAAAGTATTTGCTCCCGCACACAAGAGCGAGTCGCTTGTTTACATAAATATCCGGGGGCCGTGGACTCGGTCCCTTTCATTTCTTTCTTTCTTTCTTTCTTTCTTCTTTCTCTCTCTCTCTCTCTCTCTCTCTCTCTCTCTCTTGTCTCTAATTCGTTTTTTACGCTCTTCTTTTGACTGCGGACATACTACAAGCGGCGCTCATTCGATAGTCGCGGCCCGACGTATTTACCGGATCAATGGGTCCACGGCCCATGGATCTGGCCAAATTCAACATAAAGTGGCGCCCGTCGTCGCACATTATATTATAGATCATCGGCAGCCTTCCGCTCTTACACGATTATCACGATCCTGATTATCATTATTTATTATTTATTATTTATTATTTATTATTATTGTTGTTGTTATTGTTATTGTTATTATTATTAACGAGTTGGAGGATAAGAAAGTAAGTTTCCTCGTTTCCATCTTGAAAAAGGATTATGCGCTCGAGTGGAGTGCTTGAAGGACAAAGATGGGCCGCTCCGGAAGGGTTATTGGTTCGCCAGTTCGACCGATCTCCGCTCATCGGCATTTACGATAATTTCACGTCGCGCTCGATAATTTTATTTTGTCGTCGACGGGGAAGAGAGACCCGCGGTTGAAAAAGCCATCGTCGTTCCCGATGGGATGATGACGATGATGGGGGTTGCGCGTGTCACAAGATGAGCTTTCTAAGCGAAACGAAGCGAGGGATCAAGGGAAGAGGGACGAGGTGGTGGAGAAACGGCTAGCGAGGGACGATGTCCTCGGCAGCGCGAGCGGATTTCCTTCCTTGCGCGACTTTACCTGTGACTCGTGACCGTGTCCAGCATGGTAATAATGTCTTCGTAGGTCCTCTCATTCGTTCCGTTGCTTTACCACTTCTCTCTCGTTCTCTGTCTGTCTCTCTCTCCTCTCTCCGTCTCTCTCTCCCTCACTCTCTCTCCCCTCCCTCTTTCTTGTTTTCTGTTGCAATTAATGCGACGAGGAAAAGAGCCCACAGCACTGGCAAGCGTCCAAGCACCCCGTCTTATCTCGTCTCGCGCACACACTCTCTCACTCTCTTTCTCACGGCGAAATCACTGTATCACACCAACAAGGCACACGAGTCGTACGTCCGCACCAAGATTATACGAGCGCGCGCGCGGTCACTCTAAGAGGCGAGCGCGGGCACGGGAGGAAGTCGGCCACTGGGAGGTGGTGGTGGCGATCGGCTTCGCGGTCCGTCGCTCCGCCTCTCCTCCTCTCGCGCTTCGGTCTTGCACGTACGCACGCACGCACGCACGCACGCACGCACGCACGCACGCACGACCACGGTACACTGACACGCACTACGCTCTCTATCTCTATCTCTATCTCTATCTCTATCTCTATCTTTATCTGTATCTCCGGCTCCGATTCTGGCTTGTCTTCTGCAGCAGATGCAGGGGGGGCCGTAGGAGGCGAGCGCGCGCGCGCGCGCGCCCGCGTTCAGCCGATCTTGCGCTACACAAATCTAGGAATTATCGCGAGGACGATCGCGCCGACTAGGTTAGAAGAGACGGACCACAGGGGAATAGGAGGAGGTGCTGGTGGTGGTGGTGGTGGTGGTGGTGGTGGTGCGCGCGGCGTACAAGCGCGTGTCCTCTTCCTCTTTTCCTTCCTCCCTCGCTCCTCGCTCGTTGAGATGAGGGCCGCCTCTCCCCCCCCTCCCTCTGAACCACGGGGCCTGGCTGGTTGGCTGGCTGGCTGGCTGGCTGGCTTTACTCTTACGCGCAGCCTCCCTGGTAGAAGAAGAGTCAAGGGCCTGGAAGCTCGTAAGGGCTCGCGGGCTGTTGGCCGAGAGTCAAGGGATCACGGCCACACGGAGGAGGTACCCAACGCGGTCACTGACACACAAGGGAACGCGCACGTGAGCGATTGTATCGGCGATCGCGACGACAGCGGTGGTGGTGACGATGACGGTGGCGGTGGCGATGGCGATGGCGATGTCGATGGCGATGGCGATGTCGATGGTGATGGCTATGGCTATGGTGGTGGTGGTGGTGGTGGTGGTGGTGGTGGTCGTTGTCGTTGTGTCGTCGTCGGTCGTCGGTCGTCGGTCGTCGTCGTGGCGTCGCTCAGCCACGGCGCTCAGCGAGGGCAACCGCGCGTAAGCAGGGGCCGCGTCATACTGAGCCCGACCGAGAGCACCGAGTGCGAGGAGCGGCGCCGTCTCGCTTCGGGGGCCAGTCGGCGAGCACATGATCGCGAGCGGCGCGCCGCCGGACTCCCGCTCGCTCGGCCCCCGGGTGACGAAGCCCCGCCGCTAGGGCGGCAGCACCGCTGACTCGACCCACGAGGTGCTGCTGCGTCGCCTCGAGATCTTTGGTCCCTTTCACGGTTCTCTCACTTCCGTCTCGACCACCGTCCCGACCGAACAGCCCAACCAACCTATCTCCTCCCCCCCAACCCCCCACCCCAACCCACGTCCCCAATAACCTACGCATACCTACGGTACCGGCCACCCACAACCCCCCCCCCGTTCACCCTTCGGCATTAAACACCAAAAGCTACTTACCGATTTCATCGGTTCTCCTCCAAACTCAATCGCGCTATTCACCAGCTCTATACGCCCCCACTTATACCCATTAATTTACTAGTTTTTTACCCCTACAATCTTCTTCTTCTTCTTCTTCCTATTCTTCCTATTCTTCATTCTTATTATTATTATTATTAATAATAAACACGGTTCGCATTCTTCATTAGTATCATCGGCAAGTCTTACCTCTAGTCGTCCTTCGCACTCCCGATCTATGTGATCGATTTGTCTAAGGAGTACCAGAAACGATCATTTTCTTACTTATTTATCTCTCCCACCCCCCTCTCTCTCTCTGTCTGTCTAGTCTCGAACGGCTTTGCTTCTGCCCCAGTTTTCGTTTATGGCACGGGGGTTTCCCCCACCTCAACCCTTTAGCCGCGAATCGGTCGATCCCTTCAATTCCCATATTATAGCCGACGAACGAGGAACTTTTTCCTCGAGGGGAGTTTAACGTAATGCCGTATAAATTATTTCGCTTCGCGTACAACGAGGGCTTTAAAGTAAGGAGCTTCTGCTGCGTGTCTACTCGTATCCTGGTCATATTCTCGTCTGGTTCGCGCATCGGGCGATATGACGTCAAGAATGACACGGCAAACTATTATATTTACACATGCAACCAGACGACACGCACTAGGCAGGCATCCGTAAATACTACGTAGATTTGCATGCCCCTTGTTAAATGCGTGCGCGCGATTGCAACCATTAAGCGAAAATGAGATTTATGGGCCGCCGATCGTCGATCACACACCGTCGGAACGGATTACCGAAACCGCCGGATACGATGCGTAAAAATACTTAAGCATTAAGCGTTTCATGTATTTCCTGACAACCATTTCAAATTGGCACGCGCGACCCGCGCATTCGAGCTGACTGCGAATAATTATATAAAATGTCACTGCTTGTAAAGTGTATTTGGATTCCAAATTCTATTTACTCCCAATCGCCACTTTTATTTGAGAAAGACATCGCAGACCTCAAATAACTCTCCTCAAACTAATTATTTTATAATCCTCCCTCGATTATTACTATTATTATTATTATTATTATTCGGCTTCATAATCGTGATCTTATTTATTAAAAAGAAGAAGAAGAAGAAGAAGAAGAAGAAGAAGAAGAAAAAGTCCGAAAACAACATCCTAACCAATAAAATATATGTCTACACCGAATGCGCATGCGTGTATAAAAACCACGCTGCGCCTATCTCGATCGTCGAAGCTAAAATTTAACAAATGTATTATGACAAATCATTTGATTCCCAAAATAAAAAAAAAAAAGGAAGAACTTATCTCTAGCTAAGATATTATTATCGCAATGATCATTAAAACGTTAATTTGCGATCTTATCTTAGGAATTGCTAAAACAAATCAAACGCAGATTTTTTTTCTGTTCCCTTAAAAAAAGCCAGAAGAGATTTCATCATTAATAAGCATCGTTTTTAAACAGTTCGTGCATATACGGACATTCTTACATACATCCATACACGGTTTCGATATTACCTTTAGGAAATTAATAAATACATTGCATAAAAGATGCATTTCCTAATAAACGTCATGATATACCGGTATTGTAAGATCTACGAATTTTGCTTGTACACAAGCGTGTCTAATGCAATATTTTCTACATTTCGTGCGATTCGAGTAAGTAATGTACAAAATAATTTTCTCAATATAAATACATTCTTTCAATGGCTTTTCATGTGTACGTATCGCTCGAATACAAAAAAATGTAAACATTAGAAAGTCGGTAGAACGCTACCTATACGTTTATAAAATTTAATTCCCTTTTTTTTTTTTTTTTTTTTTATTAAACGCTTTAATTTTAAAATATAATTCCTTAAAAAAAAAAAAACAAAAAAACAAATGTCTATAGATTTGAATAAACTGGCCAACAACGTACTAATCCAACATTGGAATGTTGGGTAAGGCTATGGTTCTATTTTTATCATAAAAATGTATACGAAAATGCATATAAATTTCATTATAAAGAGAAAATAGTATCATCCGGGTTATTGTAAAATTCCATGGGCAGCTAACCAATAAAAAACTATCAACGGTTGGGAATTAAAAAATCAGCACAGGCAAGTCCTTGCCAAATTTTGTAAACCGTTCCGATGATTAATAATAGTTCTTAAATAACGCTCCCAATCATTAATATTCAGTTTTTTTTTTTAGCGGCCGAATTCTCGTATTTACAAGAAAACGACCATATTATAAGCAAACAATAATAAATATTATAAGGAATTATCCTAAACGTATGCGTAAGATTTGAAGAATCTTTTTACCATCGTATACGTGTAGATGCTTATATATTTCATCTAGTGTGCATGCAATTTTTAATGCAACATTGAAATTCTGGTCAGATTTTCAACTAGCTGAAGTATTAATGGAACTTTTGCTATTACATACGTCATCCGTATATTTTTATACGCGTTACCTCGCGTGTAATTTAAATACTAAAAATATAAACTCGAATAATTTAGTCTTATAGCCATAATAGAAAAATAAATATTTCCTAACATAGGCCGTAGTCCGTGTATATTAAATGAATACGTAATTATGTTTACCAAAAAGTTGAATAATCATTTGCTCGTTATTCATTGTCCGACTAGTCATGGGATCACTAAGCGGACCCCACCGTATCCTAAGACGGCAATGAGATACGAAACATACTTACGAGGAAAGTTTTTGCAAACGGATCAAAATGATTTCGCGTCTATTCAATCTGGATTCTACTCTTTCCGTTCCTTGATCCGCGGGTTAAATAAATCCTTAAAACCTGATTATAAGAATTTAACTTTATGAAAGTGATTTTATAATTTTGATTTAATCGTATCCTTATTGACATTAATCACGATGTTGGCAAACATTCAAGTGCATTTTAATAAACCATGAGCTATTGATGAAATTATTTATTCGATTAATAAGTTTCTAATATCAAGATTGTAAATCTTGTATAAATCACAAATTCCTTTATTAGACTCAATTGAAAATTATTCACAAAGTTTTTTTTTAAACGTACATTAGCTATACTACTTGTTAACACGTACTTGTTAGAAATCTGCGCCAGAAACTTACTCGCGAGCTTCCATTTTTTTTTTTTTTTTTTTATATTGAAAATATTTTATTATTCAAATAATTCCAATAACTTCTACTCTTAAAAAAAGTAATAAATAGAATAAGATGTTCTTAAGGAAACAATCTCAACGTATTAACATATAAACGTATTTTCATTAATTAAATAACCGTTTTATTATATTTATAAAACATTTATTCGAGAAATTCTCAAAGATATTCTTCTAAGGTGGTCTTTTGTTTTTACATTTTTTAAATTTTAACGCAGGTATGATTATTAATTAATATTGTTCGTAAGATGAATTCAGTAGTTATACTTGTGTTGTTCAAGATAATTTATTTATATTATCGAAATGAATATTTACGGAAGCTGAAAAGTCGTGTCCGCACAAACTAAAGACTGCCTCAGTATATAATAAAATGTCATCAGTATATATCAGTATATAATAAACGACATAATCGTTTTTTTTTTTTTTTTTTTTGAAGTTTACAAAATTTCAAAGATTACAAAATTAATTATAATAATAATACCAAAAGTAAAGAATATTGTTTTACGCGGTGATTTTACTTTTAGGATTATTGTATTAATAACTATGAAATATTGCAAAATTAGATAAGCATTTCGCAGAATATAATTTTGACTCGAAGATAATCCTATTTATGCCAAATTTCAAAATCTTAACAACTTGAAATGTTATTCTAGTAAAAACACAAATTGGTTCTTTTATCAAATAGTTATAATATAATATAACATGTAGATATAACAAAGCTTTCATTCACGTGTATTAAATCGATTTTCAGAAATATTCAGAATTCAGAACAAAACGTTATGTAAAACTTCAGGAAATAACTTTTTTATGAACTATTTGTGTATTTATTTATGTACAACTTTTTATGAACGCATCTACGGACTGTACAGCGTAAAGCTCTTTTGCTAATTAATTATTGATAATCAATTATTTTTCATCTAATTAGATTTAAGATCAGTTAACCGTTGATCTTTAAATTTAAATTTAATAATAAAAAATAAAAACAAAAAAAATAAATAAATAAATAAATACTAGATAGGAAATGTATTAAATAATAAATAATTACTTTAACTAATTATCGTTTATTCGAGTTTTTTGTTTATAACTAATATTTGTTTGACTTTATTTGATTATCTTCTTTAATTTTGTGTCATATTAGTTCGACTAGAAAATGATTTGTCAATGCTTTTTCTGTAAGCGTCTCATTTAATTAAATATAATTATTTCCTTATCTTCTGAAATGCTCGCGGATTAAAAATTTTCTATCTAAATCTAAATTCAATTAATAGAAGCCTTGATTAAATATGTTTTAAATCTAAGTGAAATATCATTATCATTAAAATGTTGTACGTATTTTTAATTTTCTACCCTGGATTTTCTACCCTCGATGAGTAAATACACTTCCTTAAATTTAAGAAATACTTTTAAATTTTTAATTAATTTTATAAAAATTAAAGGCATTTTTTGTAAAATCTTTAATACTTATTAAACTGTTGATTACTTTTAATTCGTCTTAAAGTATTAAAACAAATATATATATATATATAATGCACTTTATTTGTTCCTTTGTTGTATACGTCAATTTTTTTTTTTTTTATTAAAGTATATTTCATTTAGTTTTTAGAAATACAAGGAATATTTGTCCTCGATTATATGACAGACTAAAAACTGAAAAACGAAAAACGAACGATTGCTATTTATATACGATGACACACTGTATAGAAAGTCGTTTACCGATAAAGGTCCAACTGTATGTTTAGTGTAACGTTTCATATCGGGTTTGCCATTGATAAGAAAATCTTTAATTAGCGCGCTTTAACCAACATTACATTCTTTTCTGTACTCTTACATCGATTTTCAGTACACGAGAATCCCCCAGTACAATATAAACATACACATGTACAACGACGTTCCTATGTCGCTTTGTCTAATTTTTTTTTTTTTTTTTTTTTTTAATTTAATTTTTGATAAACAAATGCATACCGATCTGTAAAAAAAAAATTCAGACAATTTTTTTAAGTTGATAATTTTTTAAAATATTAAAATTTAATTATATAAAAACATAATTAATTTGATATCTCAGGCTAGAGAATTGCTATCTTTAAATTTTGTAAATGTTTAACCTTTTGATAACAGCCAGTTAATGATAGAAGCAATAAAAGAATACAAGAATTATATACGAAGCATTTTTTAATCTGATTTTTATGATATAAAAATATACTTTAAAGATCTTGATTGAATCTCGGTAACATTCAAATTTCTGGATAGCATCAGTAGTACATGTACACGTAAATATACGAGTGTAATTATATTTAGTATTAAATAAATATTGTAAAATAATTTTTAATATGATTTTACAAATTATAAAACGTATTATACGTGATTTTGTTTACCTTCTTTATGTATTGGTTGATTTAAAAAATTTTTTTATATCTGATTTATACAAAATTTAATTAGGCAACGGATTATTACATTATAAGAAATTTTAAAAGAATTCTAAAAATTTCAAACGATATTTACGAATAAATAGGACAATTTTAATAGCGTAGTTTAGAAATATTCGGTGTAGAAATATTTGTTAAACCATTGTAAATAATCGATTCTAATTGAGTGGCACAAGTCTCGTGCATTAGAGCAGAAGAATTAAGAAAATATATAGAAAAGTAACTGTTATAAAAAAAAAATATATAAATAATATGTTTCGTATTATAAATTCTTGCGATTATCATAATGTATTGTTTATAAAAAGCTTTTTTACCATATTTCTTAACGGTTATTGTCGGCTAAGTAAATGTTAACGATGTACACGTCTTGGCTATTTGCAGTACAATAAGGAGCTTTTATTTTAATTTATTGATTCCATAGTACCGAGTAAATAAAACCTTTTTTTAAAAACCTCAAATTATGAAAATTTAAATTCTTAAAAAGTTTTGCTAACAATATATCTATTTTGAATTGTATATGAATCGTTGGGACCCAGTCGATAAATTTATTCTCTATATTATCTATTTGTTCATTAATTCTCTCAATTCCAAGAATATTAAATACACGCAACAACGTTAAGGGTATTAAAATAACACGTAATAGATAATTCCATCAATATATACTTTTCAATGTATACACCGAGTGGAGAAAATTTTAATTTAGAATTTGTTTAAAAAATAAGATTCTATTTTAAATGATAAAAACTTGAGGACATAAGAAACGGCATTATATTTTTTTAACGTTTACCTGGCATTTCTAATATAAGTGACGGGGAGATCAAATCAAACATTGATAATATAGATTTGACATGAATGAAAGTATTTTTTAATCGCTGTACAAATATAAAAAAAAAAAAAAATATTATATCTAGAATTAAGAGGCAGACGCATCAAGAATGGCTTATAAGTAATGTAATAGTTCGTAAGAAAAGGAATATAAATGTAATGAATCAATGAAGGTTAAAATAGTAAAGGCTGAGCGTTGCAATGAATGGAATTACTGAATAAGTTAAAATAAAAATTCCCCGAGTATTGTAATCTTGGCCGTAGGAAATAGGTGTTTGGATATATCCGTGCAGTCTTATTCGTAATCATAGAGTAGGACGTCGAAAGCAGTGGATTCGCGTCTATCTTTGCCGCTCGCGCCTCCGACGACAATAAAAACACAGAGTTCATCTCCGCACATATGCTCGTTATTCTATAAATAGCGGTCGCACATTTGAAGCCGAAAGTAAAAATGCTTTGCTTCGTTAATTATCGCGCCAATAGAATTGCGCGTTCCGAAGCGAGAAACACGCGATGCATTTGTGCGCTTAAATTTTTGTTGCATAAATACTTATTGAATAAGCTATTTTAACGTAAATATTGCGTCTCTCTCTCTCTCTCTCTCTCTCTCGATCTACGTACTCGCGCGCGAGCATATAAATACACCCGAACGGGTGCGTTTATATGTAATTGGAGTTAAATCATTTTTTTTGTTAATTTTTATTCTACCAACGTTGAGCTCTGTAGAGAGCAATAACAGTGCTAAAAATTAGTTACAAATAGATTTATAATACGGAGCTGTTCGTTGAGAAAAAGTAGATAAAAGCAATAGGTCATAAAGATTTGCAATAGCAAAAATAGCGAATGAAAGTAAAGTTGAGTATTAGATAATATTCCTCTGTCAGCGTATTTATAAGGCCATCAATCGCATTTCACAAGCCCAATGATTCATGTTTATTAATTAGGATTTTTCTTATTTTCCTAGAGACACTTAACACGGTTATATACGAAAATGTTAAATTTAAAGCGTATCACGTGAGACTCGACGTTTCAATGCGGCCGCGTTAAATAACAATTACAAAAATATCGCTTTTTTTTTTTTTGTAAGTTTTGGCTCTTTATGACATTATCAGTGGTAATGCACTTGCTTGGATTATCTGCACAGCAGCCGACGATGGCATAACTGTAAAGTTTCATTAAATGCGCGCGGCTCCATTGGCATTTCTTAATATTGCCAATGACTTAAGACCGGCATTAATCGATAAATTATTATTATTATTATTATTATTAACAGGCCACTAGACACGGGAAATAAAGAAATTCCTTTATTTCGCCTGAACGTATAGGTGCCCGTGTTATGAGGGGTGCGGTATTTTTGAATGGACTCAACGGTCGGCGCTACGTAAGGCGCGGCCTTACGTTAACCATAAACGAGCTAGTGAAAACGTTTCAACCGGAGTATTATCGAACAAACAGTACAAAGGCCAGCAGCAGCAGCAGCAGCAGCAGCAGCTTCGCCGTAACTCTCTCGTTGATTATCCGTTTAGGCTTCTCGCTTGTCTATAAGCTGTCGACGCCCCGGCAACTCGTACAGTGGACAATTCGATAAAAACGCCATTCGATATTCATTGAGGCTGGCTGCGTTCTGTCTTAAAGGCATCTTCGGCCGTTAGCCTGGTGCGTGCAAGGGGCTTACGTAATCGGGATCGCAAGGAAGAGTGATTGGTGGCGATCGAATAAGCCTTCTGACTTATGCACAAAACAATCCTCTGATGACGATGGCGCACCGCGCACAACAGACCTCGGTAACTCGTCGGCCGGTAAATGACATGCAAAGCTATGGGCCCCGCCAACACGTGGCCTGTCGCTTTTACAGTAAATTCCCTCGATACCACTACGTGTAAATAAGCAGCCGCTCTCGTAGAGTATCTGGGCGTTGCGCGCGCAACCTCTCGCAACAGGTGTCTTTTCCTTGCGCGTGTGTCCCGTAGCCCAGGCTATTTATAACCACCAGAGTATTTCTTTATCTCTCGCTCTCTCTCACTCTGTCCCTCCCTCTATGTCTGCCTTTCGACCCCTTTCCCCCTAGAGATGCAAATCAGGACGAAGCCACGCGAACGCGGCCTGTCACGCGCTCTAATAATTCCCGAGTACGGAGCGCGTGACCTTACTAAGCGATCCTCCCACTCCCGCTACGGGTATTCTTACAAATTAATTATCAATCGTAAAAATAGCTACGTTCTATTAAAGGACTAGGCCAGAATGCCGATTCGTACGGCTATTCGGCTATCTGTATCTCTTGTCGCGCATCACTCGTCGCTGATTTGTTGATTTAGGTGCTCCCGCCCACGCTTATTAGCCCCATCGAAATACTTTACTTAAGGTAAATATCTCTTTTACAATGCTTCTCTCATTTTTCCCTCCTTTGTTTACGATACTGACTTTCAAACAAATTCATCCACTGATTTTTCAAAGCACTCACGTATAAGCGATGTAAGATTGCTTTCTATTACGATTCCGAACCTTACAAAATTGTTATATATATTTCACTCGCTATTTAATTAGCGTTTTATTAATTACGAATATTTTGGCTTTTATTCAAATTTTAAATCGATCGATCAATCTTATGGGAACGAGTGGTGGTTTAATAGAATAGCGTGTCAGTTAGATTTACCTATACAATTTTTTCGATAATATTTCACCCTTCGTTTTTGTAAGAATCCTATGTATACGTGCAATTAGTAGAAGCTTTATTTAGGAATTAATCTGATGATATTTGAAAACGAAAATAAAACCCATTATTAAAAAAAGAATAGCAACTTTTATTAAATTGTATTAATAAAGTTAAATGAAATAGTTAAAGAATAATAGTACTTTTGAAAATTGCTACCCTAGTATTTGTTATCGATGTGCACGAAATTATATCAGTTAACTAATATTGAATTAAATTGTTTTATTTCCATGTTGAAATTTTAAGGAAGTTGGCGCTCAATAAATATGGTTAGCAAGTGGCAAGTTTATTCTGGAAGAATGTGCGACATTACAACTTTTGTTCCTTAAGCCATAAAACTTTAAACGTTTTATAAAAATAAATTATCTTATCAGTTTTTTGTAACAATAAATTGCTTTGTAATTTTTGAAAATTAAATACTATTCATAATGAAGTTTCCGCGAGACTTTCGCCGCTGTAATTCTTTATTAATTTCACGTTTTAATAATCACCTGGCACAGATACCGTCATAATTAATTAATCGAATTGTTGCTGGTTAACATGAATTAACTGAAATATCTATTATACCTAAATGGTAATCGGGGTAAAACGTGACTAGTATAGCCGAGGATATTTTTATATTTATTGATGCCATTTAACGTTAGCTATCAGATTTGTAAAATAACGTAAATGCAAATCGGAAAATCGGTCGTGTTCTATAAACTGCGAATGTGCAACGGCAATTAATATCCGGATAAAAGTATTTAATAATTATTACCATTAGTAAATTATGTATACTATGTAGTAATGGTTACATGTATATTGTTGACAAATCAATCATTGTGTAAGTCATTCACTGTATCGAAAATGTTATTAAACTTAAAATTCATTTGGAAATAATTTACTTATTAAATAATAAAGATTTTAATCAGTCAAATATGTTACGTAATGATTTACATTGCGAGTCGGCATATTTATAAAATACCCCTTTTAATGAAAGCCACAAGCTAATCGGTAATTCATTTCGTTAAACTCGTCTCATTGATTTTACTTTAATATATATAAATCAACAACACGAAATGTTTATAAGCTTATGTGACTGTGAAAGAAAAGCGATTGCATCGGACGGACAAAAGTATCAACAATTATGAATAAAATTTTTTTCAAATAAATTCTATCCATAACATTCGTATTGTTAAAACGTATAAAGTGCGAATATTCGAACGGAATGATTATAAATTGACCTTTGTCGATCGAAAGTTTTTATCTTCAGATCGATATAGACAAAAATATAAAACGTACTAGGAATAGATAAGATTTTACGTACGTTGCGTGGGTGTAAGTTTTAATATATATCTATTCCATTTAATGTCGCATCAATCCCAAATCATAACAAAATTTCTTCTCGCGTACTCGAGAGTTTTTTATAATAGCAAAAATATAATAATTTTACCATATCTATTAATTAATCAAGTACTATTTTTTCCACATAATTAAAATACATGGACATAATTAATTCAGTGCCTCTCTAGCTTAAATTATCTCGATTATGATTATTACTTTATGATTATTTTAATTCGTCTTTAAAATAATAGTCGTTTCTTTAACTTTTGCCGACAATTGGACATTTGAATTTCCGTCTCGTATATTTATACCGGAGATTTGAATCAAATTTTTATTTACACCGAATTTATAATCACTTCTTATCGCCTTAATAATTACATGGATTGCTACCAAATAAATATATATATATATAATATAATAATAATGTTTTCTTTATTCCAAGTAAAAGCATAAGCATTATAGGTATTTGTACATTTATCATAAAATTTTGTTACTAAATTGGATATTTATATGAAATTAATGTTTTCTTATAAGTATTGTTTTAATAACATTTACTCCGTATGCGGTAAGAGTATGCGGTGAAATTGCTTTAGTAGTTAAACATAAATATAGAATTAAATTGTTTTTTTTTTTTTTGAATTAGGATAACGGTAAGCTAGTCCATTTAAAAAGCTTACGTTAATTTATATAATTTATTCAAATTTCGTATTTATACAGAAATTCTAACACTCATATTTATTATTATTATTATTATTATTATTAATTTGTCAAAAAGAAAACAAGAATTTAAATCTAATTAATATTTTATTCATTATGCTAAAAATGGGTTTGTATTTACGATTTTAATTTATAATATAATAGTTAAAATGTATATTTTATGATTGTACAGACATTAAAGTATTTATCATATATTAGATGTAAGTTTTATTTAAAAAAATGCGTTGATCTCTGTTAATATTTCAATTCATGCTAATTTGCATATAAATTGTGGAATAAATTTTGCTACTAGGGATATTTAACTGTAAATTTTTATTGCATTCGTGAAACTCTTAAATGAAAAGTCATAACTCATTAGGATCAGTGGAACTGCATGCAAACTTATTAATAATCTTCCGAGGACAAAAACACACTTGAGCACGCATGTCCAAGTAATACGTATACGCATGTGCATATATAGATATTGGTATTGCTACTCGATAAGAATGCTTATAAGCTTTTACTCTACGCAGATTGCAAATGAGAAAAATGTACGGAATCAACAAGGAGAGCTTAACATACTTTCTATTAAACAAAAATATGTGTTTTTATTCTATATTCCTATTATAAGTACGATAGTCATTTGAAAACATTTATTTATTTATTTATTTATTTATTTATTAAGATAGACGAACATCACGTTATTCAAATTAAGCGAACCAACGCTTCGAATAAACATATCTCTTTAACTCGATATTTTTATAAGATTTTATTGTTAATAATTAAAAAAGAAAGACTATTGAATATAGAAATCTGAAGATCTCTAGATTTTCCAGAATGTTTTATTCAAAGAATTTATAAAATATAAATTTGCCGAAAAAAAGACTTATTCCTCTTACTTACTCTTAACAATGTTTTCGTATTTTTTTCGTAAAAATGATTGAAATTGAGACGATCTATGATTTAGGATATTACTCAGATTGCAAAAAAGAAAACATATCTTGCAATTTAATTTTGTATCCCGAACATAAATTTAAATGCACTTATCGTTTTAACAGTAACATCGACATCAGTAAATCCATATTGTACATTCTTTTTTTTTTTTTTTTAATTAGGCCAGACAAAAGTTATTTCGTATTTATAAATTTAATAAATTTAATTTGAGTTTTATTTAATGATTAAAGTAAAATGTGTTTTTTTTTTTTTTTTTTGAAATTAAATACTTTTACTTTACCGCAGATAACACGAATACGGTACAAGAATAATCTTGTTGTTAAAAGTAATAATTTTTTTTCGTTGTTACTACCAATGTTCAGAGAATCGATTGTTCATTCAATTCATAAAAAATTCACTAATTAGCTTCACTAATTCAATTATTAAACCAATGAAATTCATACTTTTTATCATTAGTTATCTTTTACATAGAAATTCCTTTTACATTTTCTGTTCGTTCTACTTTTCTTTTTAATATAATAAATTTCGTAATACAATTTCTTCGTTATCTTCCATTACATCTAAATCATTTGTAAATGTCAGCATTTGTATAACAACGCTCGGATTGGACCCGTTTTACTCTTTTATTTAAGAATTTAATAATGTAGTAGAAAACCAAATTGAATAAAAGACACGAGATGAGACTAATTTACTTTGTTTTCGTTTTAATCTACACTGAATCTTCAATGGATCCGGTGAATTATTTTGTACTTACGCCGAAGTACAATTTGCAGTTACAGTAAATTAATTTTTTTTTTCTTTTTTCTTTTTTCATTTTCTGAATCGAAGCAATCCATGCGGTACGTTTTTCTACATACTGTCACTTATAAAAGGGTTAAAAATAGCACATTACAATGTTTTCTTTTTTTTACAATTATACTTCGAAAAGCTTTTACTTCAATAAATTAAACCTGAAAAATATGACGACAATACTTAAAAAGCATTTCATTGTCTATTTATAAAAAGTCATATATATAATAAGCTACCTTATATAATAAAATTGGGATTATTATTTACATACACTATTTATGTAACGGTCTATTTTGCTACAAAAATGATATGTGATTGATAGTATCGCGTGCATTTAAGTTTTAAAAATGTACAAACTCTGTAAAACGAATCATGCAGTATATATTACATAGAGTATTTATAATTTAAATAGGAGAGAGAGAGAGAGAGAGGATAAATTGTATGTGTGATATTTCTTACGAATGTATGCAGCCTCGTTTTGTTTTTTTTTTGTTCTGTGATTGAAAACAATTGTTTTAAAACAACTTTTATTTTCAAAAATACCAAACAATAAATTTTAAACAAAACTTTAAACAATTTAAAACAGGTTTGACCTTCAACACAACACTTCTTAGAATACCTTTTGTACGTAGGTATGCGTAGATTACATCGTAGATTCATTTTACCGTAATTATCGAATGATTTTTTTTACCAGCATTGTTTTTAATCATTATACTACAATAATGGCTTACAATTTCCATCTAAAAATATTTATCTGATATATTGTTGCTCCGATTTCGTTGTATTATTTGCAATTAATTGCAATCAAATGCGAAAGGCAAAAATTCATTTGAACATCTACGTTTACACTTTGGTTGTAATTATTATAACTGTAATGCAATAGTCAATTTAATGGCAAATGAGATACATTCTGATAAACGATCCGTTACAAAAACGACCAATTTTACTTGAGCCAGTCAGCCTACTTATATTTGATGTCAGTGTAAAGATATTAATATATAATGAATAGCACCGATATGCGCATATATATATGTATGCGTCTATGTTTTTAATAACGAAATAATAGATCGATATCGTTTTATAACTATAGATCGAAGTCAACATGTAAGCAAAAATATAATTCAAAATGCAAATTTAACGAGAATTGGAAATATTATATCCGTGTACGTGTATATTCAGAGAATTAAATGAATATTTATCGGTAAAGAGATATCTTGCCATTTACGTATGGTTTCGATCCTACTAATTTGAGGTATTGATTTATATTTATCCGGATTAATAACTGACAAATAATGACGACTTTAATTTTTAATAACAAAAAAAACACAGTTTCTTAAGGGTATTCATGTATAATG
The DNA here is from genome assembly GCA_018883505.1 of Ceratosolen fusciceps. NCBI lineage: Eukaryota > Metazoa > Arthropoda > Insecta > Hymenoptera > Agaonidae > Ceratosolen > Ceratosolen fusciceps. The sequence goes on from RCIC01000026.1 coordinate 2,765,013, forward strand.
AATTTTACGTCATCGGGTAATGTGGTAAATAATGTAAATCACTTTAATTTCACTTTGCGTTATTCTGACTGATTGTTTATTTATGTTGTTTTAATTGCGACAGCGGCACCTACCGACGTTGTTACTAACCTGGTTACTAACCAGCAAGTAGTAACCGGTTGCACCACGCCAAGGGGTTACTCCTCGCGTCCCACATCCCGTGCCCATGAAGCCCGTCGAGCCTCCCACACCGCGCACTCCTACGACAACAATTGGTTTATCCCTCTCCCCCGCCCCCGTGCAGCATCAGCCGGACAAGCTAGGCGCGTCCTACACCGCCTTTTATTAGCGGCCGTTATCAAGCCACCGGCAAGAAAGGAGTAGGAGTAATCTTTACATTAAGTGCGAGTCTGAACCCCCGCTCGTCCGCGACCCCTCGCCCCGCAATTGCCGTGCCGCCGCAACTGCTATTTGTATAAAAGGGTGCGATTTTGGATACGAGTCGCTTTTTACATGATGCCGCAAAGCGATCGAGAACCCTCGAGAAACCCACTATCGCCTCCTCCCTCCCCCCCGCCCCTGCTTAAGAGGGTAGAGTCCTACGCCATTGGCATTAGATTCCCCCTGCCTTCCCAACCCGCGCACCGAGAGCATCGAACTACCGACAACTTTTAACGTAGACATTGTGAACAATTGTAAATTGCATAAACAATGTGTGATGGGATCTTCTCGTGGCGTATTAAAATTACGTATTAAATATCTTACTAGAAGAATCATACGAAACAAACGTTGTATTCCTTACTCGAACGTTCCCCAACAATGTGGTTGTATTTATTCTATTTATGCATATTAGTAAATGGAGGAGTCGTCGCTACTATCCGTGTACAGAAGAAGTTGAATTTCTTTAATGAATACTCTCATTAATTGTATCATTATTGTTTTTACTATATTACTAAATTTCTCTTGTATTAATAAAATAAATATAGTATTTTAGTTATTTAGTCGATTCTGGTTACAAAATATGTTGAGTGGAATAAGATTTTAAATTATCTATACGAAAAAGCCTGCGTAAGATTTTATATTTTTCAGCAGCTCAATTAAAGAATCTATAACCGTATTTAATAACATGTACCGTATATAATTCTATAATTTTTCGTATTAAATTCACATGCTTTCTCACGTTCTCAATTAACGAGTGCAGTCTGAATTGTCTGTATGTCTTGTTTCGTTTAATGGCTCTTATTTCTAATATTAAGAGCCATGATATATAGAAAGCAATTGCATTCTGTGTATTGTACTGATTAAATCATTGTATATCATCGCAATTACATCATTGCGCAAGCACAAGTAAATGCATGTATTTTTATTTTATTTATAAATCGTAAATAAGGCTATATTATTTTGTATCGAATTTCGTAACGGGTTTTATAAATTTTATAAAACAAAAGCGGAAATTCTTTTAATACTTATAGTTTCAACGAAATATAATACTGTATAAGAGGTCAAAATAATATTAATGTGATATAAAGAGTGAAAAAGATGAATTGCCATAATTTTAAGTTATATACTTTAGTATTATATATTATTGCATTGGAAACATAATTTTATAAATATTGTGTACTTTTCAACCTTTAACCTTAATTTAATATTTTAATATTTTATCTCATATTGGATTTAGAGTGGGTTTATTTAAATTGGCTTATTGTTAAATATTTTTGAATATTCTTGTAAAGTGACGTAAATTACGACCAATAATAAGTCTTATTAAAAATGGCTGTTTTATTAGTATTATCGGCCATTAAATTTATTAGCTATAATAAACACAATTTAAATAATAAATGACGAAACATTATGTAATCATAGATTATTATGCTTGAAAATGCATTTAAAGTGGACTGTCAAAATTTCAATAAAGGTACATAAAACTATAATAATAAATATGACTCATCTATTATAACGTTGGATATGAGCACGAATTATTAAATATTTTACGTTCAAATTTTATATAGGAAATTTAGAATATAAATTCGAACGCTATTATTTATAAATATTGTTTATATGATTTAGGTTAGATTCGTAGAGACAAAAATTTGTTAAAGTTTTCATTTTAAAACTATTATTGTCACGAATTTTAAGTTATTCAATAAATAATGAAAGCTAGAAATTCATATCTATATTAAAGATATTTCGTTGAATTCATGTTCAATAAAATTATTTTTCTACATTCAATCCGAGTATTGAATTTTTTTCCCCCAATGATCGTCATTCTTCTTTCTTAATGAATATTATTTTAAATGTTTTTTAAACAATCGAAATCTTATATATTAACTGGATTTGTGTACAGATTTTTATTTATTATTCAACATTAAGTCTGAAACGATTTAATATTAATAAATTGGATAATAAAAAAAAAAGTATATAAAAAATTGCTTTAATTATTAATTGGTGTATTATTAATTTTGTATGTATATTTACAATTGTGCTTTATTTTTTTTTTTTTTTTTTTTTTCGTGACTACAATTACGTAAGCGCAAAAACGCAAATAACAAAGTAATTAATGATGACGAAATATTATTGTTATTTTGCTTGAGGGATAAGAAGTCTTAAACGAAAGACTTCGTAATGTTAATGTTAAATAATATTTTATGTAAAATGGCGGGAAATAAAGTGAAAGAGAACTAATAAATAAGAAAATGACGAGTTGTCGGAACGACGAAGCGTCAACAACATCGAATGTTTCGGATAAAGTAGAAATATGAAAAAAAAACCTTGTTTGAAAATCATCGGGCATTATTAAAGGCGTAAGAAGCCGTTAGTCACAAGATTAATTGAAAGCCCGTCAAGCGATGTGCAGCGTTGCCTAATTTTTTGTTACGTTCATGTCTGGAGATTCATGTGTTGCGTTGGACTTGCAAGCGGCACGTCACATCCCGTCATAACGGTTTTCACTTGACCATTTTTCTTGCTTTCGCCTATCCGATTAATTAAATGGACTTCACTTACTTCAACTCCGCTTTTGCGCTCGCCGTCATACTCTCCTACTTATAGCTCATTCGGTAAATTCATTTGTAATCGCATACCTCGATCTATTTTATGGATTTAAAGACTCAACTTTTTTAACGTCTTTTCTTAACTCTATGCGCAAGAAAATCTTACGGCTATTCTTCAGATTCTTTTCGAATGCAGTTCGCATTGAATTATAAATTTGATTATTATGAAAAAAGAAAAGAAAAATGTAAGAGTCTTTACCGTACCGTATAAGTATAATAAAATATCGATCTTAGTTCGCTTCTTTGCTCAGTGGAAGTAGGATATCGTACATATTGGCCAAAGAGTTTCGTATCTTCATTTTATTTTTATAATTATAATATTTCTGGGGATTCAGATGTAACAGTATTCTATACCTACACTATTATCAAGCCAAGAGCTTTAAGCTTTTTATACTATTGGCAACACATGCGAATTTTCCGAAATTATAATCAGTGTTGTGCATCATAATGCTTGAACATTTTTTACATTAATATACAATACCTAACACCATTACGTACAATTTATAATTATAAATAATACAATAATACTATCAGCTATATTATTACTATAAATTTTTTATTATTATTATTAATTCCTCCCTAATTTTTTTTACATTCAGCAACGTTTCGTGTTTTCTAATATTGAACTTTAATATCGAATTACTTTTTAATACGATCCTCCATCAACCAATTAGTGATTTTATAATTATTATAATCACGAGCTCTTCGTGGTGAATTTATATAATACTCGTGTGTATTTTCCGAACGAATGACATTGTAAAACATATTTGATATTTCAGGAATGTTGCCATCAGTCGTGAAGGAACGCTGTCGTTTATTGTCGTTTAGTCCTAGAAAATAAAATGCTGAGGATTTAAATATTTTGTGAATTGTACTTTTAATTAAATCATTTAAGTTATGATTAAGTTTAAATTATCTGCTTCTAATATTGAGTAGGAGATTAGAAAATTGAATTGGAGATTGTCTGCACCAGTGAGAGAATCTGCTTTGCTGAACATCACCAATGTCACAATAGCATAATATTCAATTATAAGTGCGCAGAGTTCAATTGCCGTTATAAACAGTAGGCCATGTAATTGGAGATGAGGCGTTAATGCAGCCGAAGATTGAGGATTAAAGTGCAACGGAGATCCCCGTTCGGTGACTCATTGCAGGATACGTTTGAAGCGCCACCTTGAACGGCCGACGAGCAGCGCCCCCTACGAAGCTCTCAAGGGTCCCAAGGCCGACGTGGGCTCCGTTCCTCCGGTTGCATTTCCTCCTCGTTTTCCTACGGCTCTCAGCATCAGTGACAACGAGGAGCGAGGCGGCGGTGCTTGTAATGCATGCCCCGGCGCCGCTCTCGCTCCAGCTGCAGCCCGCAACCCCAATAACCCCTCAACCCGGGCGCAAACAATCGCAACCGTAATTAGGCGAGCCCCGGCCGTCTGACTATATATTATACGATAATCGGGCCTGACGTCAACTATTAAAACGATCCCGCCGCCTCGAATCGGGATGCTTAAATTGTTATATTGTTATTTAACCCCTCCCCTCGAGCCCCTCGATCTCGCCGCCGGCTAGATTGGATGATAGCGATGAGCTAAGTTAGCCGACCGGAGCCCCCACCCCCCACGAGTCGCTTTCCATGGGGGATGAGACGAGCGAGAGAGGGCCAGCAGAAGCCGGAAGCTCGGCCGTATCTGCCGTGTTAACGTTGCCTTTTTCTCACGTATTGAAGACAGAGTAACGAGCTTTCCCATTATTTTCACCCAGTTCTACTACCAAGGGACGATCCGCACCGCGTCAGGGCCTTTTACCTAAGAGTCTGCTCTTGACACTGAAGGATTTCCATTTATTTCTGGACACTGGATGCTCGCTACAGATAATATTATCTTGTAGGTAACACGTGTCAGGCTCGAGATTCGCTTTAAAATGCATTTATCAATGTTATCGTCGCTTGATCCACGCTTAATATATACGAAACGACGCTGGTTAATATATGGAGCCTTAGTACTGTTGCGCTTTATCCAAAAGCAATTGACTCTATTTGCATTCATACGTGCACTTGAGTTTAACTATCCAGTGCAAACACAACGATCATAATTAATATTCCCGTTATTATCTGCGTAACAATAAATATTAACCAGCTTTAATTTACTACAAGTATTCCTTGACTCTATTATTTATTCGTCCTATTTATTTAGCTTATTTTTCATTTTCAAACATTTCTAATAAAAAAAAAGTCTTAATTTCTGACCTTAGTAACGTACGCAACAACCACTTGGCTTGGCTTTGTGTTAGTTACACGATACTTAATTTAATTAGGAAGAATACATAGATCTTTAGACGTGGCTGTGAGTACGCAGAGATTATTACTTAATGATCGTAAGCATCATCAACAATCATTGAAAGCTTATTTTCTTTATTTATTTATTTATTTATTTATTTTATTTTTTTTTTTTTATATAAAATAATGATATGTACCGTTTTGTCATATTGATTGTCTGGTACACACATTAAGTACACTTTACATGAATTACTGCTGCTTATTTGTATATCTTGAATTTATTATAACGTTTTACATTTTTTTTTTTTTTTTTTTTTTTTTTCACGAACATGCTCTTATATAAAGAGATTTATTTATACTTCGTATCTTGATACGATATCAAAAGTAAAAATATACAACTATAAATGAGGTAAATTTTAAATATTTGATTTGTACATATGCGATAACATATGAATACATTCGTTCAAGTACTCAACGTTATTTTTACTTTTTTCTTTAATTCATTGTATCTTATCGAAATTCTTACTTTTATTTCTATTTTTAAGCATACGGATAGATTGAAATATAAACTTATATTTTCCTCCATTTTAAAAATATTCTAATTGTTATCGACAATAAAATCGTCACTTATACTTATCATTGAAATCAATTTCTATTTATACCTTTCAAATTATTTAAAGTAATAATTATCTTTTTATTACTCTTACAATATAAGCTGTTAATTTAAATTCTTATCTAAATGAATTAATAATTTTTATTACTTATTATGAATTCGTATATTGATGTAAAATATTAAATAATATTAAATTGGAATTTAAATTGAAGGCATTAGTGAAATTTTATATAAATATAATCTGGCTTTTTACAATATTTCTTGTATAATATCGATATAGATATTATTATACGAGACGATAATTTACGAATTTATCTGATGTACGTGTAATAAAAATATAGAGGATTATAAATGTTTTCTTCGACATATTTTTCTTCTAATGTAGAGATTATTTGAAATGAAATTATTTGAACGTTCGATTATTGTTTTAATAAGGCTAATAATAATAATAATAATTACTACTTATTGAAATACTTCATTTTTCTAATCTCGCGGAACTTATATTCAGTATACAAAATTTAATATGAAAAGATCTTCCATGTACAATGAATAATACGTATATATGTATATATATATATATATTATGTAACAATTATCGAATATTTGCATTAAAAGTTTTTAGAATTTTAAAATAACTATTGATTTTAATGGTTATAATTAAAATTGAATTTATTTAAATACAATTTGTATTTTATTTCTTTTTCTTATCTATTTGAATTGTAAATTTTCATTTACATTTATTTAATATTTGGCTCCATCAATCTAATTTATTTCAAAATAATTATATTTAAACCATACGCGTATTTTGTAAGCTAATATAATTTTATTTGAAATCAGAATATTATCATTATGAAATGGTTAATAAACTAAGAAGTACATTGTTTATTTAAATGATTCTTAAATTGAAAAGTAATAAACTAAATAAAAATTTTAAAGATCAAAAAATTTAGAAAAAAAAAAAAATTTACATAATCAATAATTTATAAAAATATGTTATTTACGCGTACAATTATAAAATTATTCTTTGAATTGGTGCCTTGGTAGTATTGGTAGACGTACAATGAATGAGTCTATTAAAGAAATTAAATTTTGCTTAAAATAATTTTAAAACAGATTGCCGATAATAAGTTTCATGTAAAAATATGTTCTCATAATAGCTGAAATTTTTTTAAAAGTAATTCCGTTAATAATAGACGTATTAATTTATTTATATTTCTGAATTAAAGATAAACATTTTTTCATAGATAAAAGGGAAATATTTATTTATAGCCTCGGTGAAAAATAAAAGATTCCCCCGGTCAAAATGTTAATTTTGCACTGTTCAATCGAAAAACAAATTGTAAATGTAGAATATTTTTTTTTTTTTAAATTATATTTAGAATCTCCGAGTTTTTAATCAGTAGAAGCTTATTATTATAATAGATATCTTTTAGTTTATTCTTGTACACATTGTTTTTAGTCCATACTATTCATTATTCCTAATCTCGAGTGTGCATTCATTTTACTTTTAACATTTAAAATTGATAAATGTTTACGAATACAAATATATCAACAATGAAATCTTGGTCGCACACGCACTCATATAAATATATATGTGTATATATATATATATACGTATACGTATGTATATTATATGGTATTCTAAGAGATCGACGGCCCCAAATCTGCGGACATTCACCTACAAATAGATAAGAAAAGTGCTATATGTATCAATATATTTATTTTCTTCATGGTATAAATTATTATTTATTAATTTTAAAGTTTCTTTATTTAAAGTACGTAGATTTTTAGAATTGCCTAGGGAAAGTCGAGTTTTCTTCGTAACGCTTGAACAAATGCTTGAAAAGGACATAATTTCTAAAAGTGAGTATACGTTTATTCTTATTTTAAACTATAGCTGGAAAGAAATAATTTCTATTATAAAATATTACTTTTGGACGAACGTGTAAGTCTCTGTACAGTACGCGATTGTCTAAATAACCCCTAAAAATCTAAAGATTCTCGTTAATTGAAATAAATATAGACGCTCTTGCAAAGCTAGTGCGCGTGTGTTATTAATAGATGACTATGAGATTGAAAAGAAAGATACTCGTGTAAATAATCTGGTATTATTAGTCGTGATTAAAAATGTTGTAGGCTCTGCGGAAATAGTTGCGTGACCGTCGAAGGTAATTGACAGTGAAAGACGAGTGCGTAATTATCTTCTTGCTTCTTATACGTCTCAATCTGCGAAATCTTTTTAATAAAATAATTTTTTAAGATAAAATTTTCCAGTAAACAAATTGTTCTTTCAGTAAACACTTGTACTTATACGCTCCAGATAAGTTTATATCTCATTTAACAGTAAATACATTCCACCGCCAAAACATACTAGATAAGGATTTATTAATTGCTGCAATAAAAATAGATAGCATTACCTAAGGAATAAGGTAAATTTAAGTTTATAAGTGAGCACATTTATAAGGCTAAAACTATGTATGCCAAAGCATTACAAGGAAACGTAGTATGAGAAACTTTTTCAACAATTGGCTCGATTCTATAAAAAAAAAAATTCATACATTTATTATTTAGGCTTTGAAATATATATCGCAGACAGTTTAGAATTTTTTAATTACAACATACAACAACGTCTCAATTGTATTAAAGATTTAAATCAAGCATAAAACGATGATATTGATTTTCTTAATCGCGTATTATTATTATTATTATTATTATTATTATAAGTCGATGATATTATTTAAGTTTATCTGATTTAAGAGAATTTATATTGCTTATATAATCTACTCAATAGCTTACGATATCCATAAATCTGACACTTCTTCACTTATAACCAACGATCTTTTCAGATTTTCAAGAAACTCCTTCGACTCCTCTACAATTTTTTTTTTTTTTTTTTTTTTATATTAATTAGTGTAGAAAATTTGCCTTAAGAACCAATATAATAATGTCAATGTTTAATAAAAATTTATTAAGATTAATGGTAGTTTAAGAAATATTACCTCTTATACGTAAGAAGAGCTTAAATATTTAAATAATTACGCTAGTTAAGTGGAGAGGTTCGTTTTACATGGCCATGAATCGGATTTGCGAGTTCATGTTCATCAAAATTTCATTAAAATCTGATAGATGGAGTAAGGGAGAAGCTTCGGCAGTGGTTACATGCATTTAATGTCGATCTAACTTGAATATCAAATATGTATTTGCCGATGTTTGCTAAACTGTTTGCACTGGCAAGTAAATTGATTTCCACTTTGTTTTACTTTTATGTCGAATCGATCAGATTTAATATTCGTCATCCGTAGTCGAATTCAACGCTTTCAAATGCGTCAATTATATTATTTTCTACCAAAAGGGAGCTCTTTTTTTTTTTTTTTTTTTTTTTTTAAAATAGATTGTTCATTATTTGTTATTTACTTGATATTCATATTATTCGATAAGAGGTGTATTTTACATTGATTTTCGAGCTGAAGTATTAACAAATACGTTATTAAATAAACTTATATAAAGAGATAACCAGTAGCGGGGCTGTGAATTATCCGACCAATTAGGCGCCTTTAATTTTATCAACAGTAGTTTAGAATTGGTATTTCATAATTTGCATTTTCAATGGCAATGTATTATACGAATTGCCGTTCGAGAAATACATTAAATAATTGAAGCGGCTAGTTTTATCTCGTGAATTTATTTATGGATTAGCAATGAATTTCTTCATCTTTCTTTCTTTTTTTTTTTGTTTTTTTAGAATGCAGTCTATAGATTAATTATTAATTAATTATACTTTTCCAAAGGAGAAAATTGATTAAAATTGTTAATTTTAAAACTTATCGATAAATGAATACGAAAGTTCATTTAGTAATTGCATGTACCAATTACACGGGTCTGATGAATTCAAGTTTATAAGTAAATATTGATAAATAAATCAACAGACGACATGTATTATTGATTATTAGAACTGTACCTAAATTTCCATTTACTTCAATTATTTGTCGTAATAAGTCTAGATATTATTCAAAATTCGAAGCAGAATTTTGATTAAAGAAGAAGATAACCGATATTCCAACGAAAATAACCGTCCGAGGCGCGCAGAAACATAAACTAAAATCTAATCTATCGACTTATTGTTTATTCATCTTAGATGGATAATAATAGTTACAACAATAAGAGTAATAATAGATTGGAAAACAAATGATTTAAGGCCTTTTTTTTTTAAGTTTTATGTTTAAAAAATAAATAAATGCATTGATATCTTGTAGCGATTTAAAATATTTTTTCATAAACATGGATACATTTTTTACAAATACGTATATATTTCGTATAATTGGCATTTCAATCCTTTTACTTTAAAACTAGAATAATTTGCTAAATAAAAAGGAAACCATTAGTAGCACTTATTGTAACGATGGAAATAATATAGATTTAATATGTGGGTTAAAACACGAATTGTTTTATATTCGATGAAATTTCCAATTATATGTGATATGTGAATATGTAAAAACGAGTAATTAGAAAACAATCAAATACAGTTTACATCGAATATGACTAAATTTTTTATGTAATCATCGTCACAGTTTTCCATTTAATTAAATAACCTTATTTTCAATTGCGCCTGTAAGACCGTGACCGGGTATACACGAGTGCATATGAAAATACGGTCGCGTAGTAGTTTCCGTACATTTGTATAATAATCAATATTCGACGGTTTATAGGTTGATTTGATATATATATATATATCGTTAATTATATTGACCAAAAGTAAGATTATATGAAAAATTATAACTAGAGCTTTATGAATGAGAAGCAATAGTAGGAAAAGTAATAATGGCAATAAATATCGAAGATGGCGTTAGGTAGAATTACACGAAAAGTTTATTTTAAATATCGTTTACAATTTATTTTCTGATATTAGACAAGTATATATAGTTTTTCAAGTTCTTCAATTTACGTTAAATTACCTTTCGCAATACAAATATTTATTACTTGCATGAAATACTGTAATGATATTTATAATTGTATATCAACGTATAAAAATGTTCTAGATTTACTGGATATTTATTAATATTGTCATTGTGTATGTATAAGGTTACAAATAAATATAAAGTTTTCGTGTCCCAAACGTTGACTAGATTTTACTAAATTTTTCAACGACATCTCCGATCCACCTAATCCGTTAACAATAATTACATTATATTCGTCATCGTAAACCTCATTGTTTATCCGAGGATCAACATATATAATTTTCATCTTAAAAAGGATTGCGTACAAAAAAAAAAAAAAAAAAAAAATGTCGGTTTTACATTAAATAGGATATTTAATTCCATATAAATGCAATCGTACTGGAAATGCACAATATTTATTGTCAGGCAGATGCGACTGGATGCATTAATTTTATAGCGTTGGGGGCTTATACTTTTACAATGCACACATATACTTGTATGGAGTTATCGGTAAAAAGCACGAGCCTTCCTGATTGTCTACTTACTCTAAACGCAGACTAAGATACGTAAAGTAAGCTGTTGAAATGTCGTTAAGAAACGTCGTCAAAGGTCGATCGGTACAATTTCCCTGCTATTATCATACATTTAGTTGAAAAGTTGAAATTATTAAAATACCAATACTTATTCGAGTACAGCTGCATTAAAAATTTCACAAGCCTCTTTCATTTTGTTCTTTAATTTCTAAATAAATGATTAATATTAGTTGCAATCAATGTTTTATATTTCGTTGTTTACTTAATGCATCACATTATTACATTAAATTTTAACACATTTTAACTGGGTTCAACGGCTTAATGCATTTTTTTCATATTCATTTACGAAAGTAAAACGTTGAATATGAGATTTCTCTATAGATCGATTCAATTATCATCTAAATATACACACATATCCCATTAACATCTATTAAAACATTATTTTATATTCTCTCATATTACTCTTTATGACAAGTAGACTTTCAATATTTTTTTATTCCCAATAATAATACTTCCATTCCGTTCAATTTAAAATAATTTCGAATCTAGCATTTTTAAGATAATTATTCTCTTATCAAGAGAGATCATTTCATCATCATTATCATTTTATAATCAATAATTTTTCAGTATTTAGTCAATCGTACGTAATTTTGATTTATTTGTATGTTGAATATCTGAATCTTTGTAGTTTGTCAGGGAATAATAAGCGAGTCTATCCATCTATAATACATTCATTGTAATATATTATTAAGATTTATTTGACTAATTCGTTAAATCAGTATTTCAACAGAAATATAAATTATTTCAACTAAAATAAATACAATTCTTCTTTTTCTTTTTTTTTTTTACACCAATATTTACACGGGACAATGAACTTTTCGACACCAGGATTATTAAAATTCTAAAATTCATTCATAAGTGAGTACATTAAATTTAATAATTGGTTTCATTTCATATACGTTCGTATTGATGTAATTCAATATTCGATTATCATTTGTCAGACAAAGCGTTGTTGCTACCTTCGTAAATAACTTTATTAAAAAATCATTCTCCTATTGTACATGCGAAACATTAACAATATGCTTTATACACATTATACGTTAAAACGTAAAAAATTAACGGCCGCATTAAAAAACTTGTCTGCACAATATTTTCCCTTCGAGGTTTACAATGAAGTACGTAAAATAAGTTCCTTATATAGAAGTTCAAACGTTAACCGTTTTACTTAAATTAATTATCGAAATAATGCAAATATAATTATATAGGAATGTAGAAAAATCTATAAATTATTTATTTCCGTTATTATAATGTAATACTTGGATACTTATTCTGTAAATGCTAAAGTAATTTAAAAGAACAAGTAATTTTACAAATAATTATCTTGCTTTTTAGCGGATTAATTTATAATTCGGGTATTTTTTATATATTCGAAAAGCATCGGGGTATTATAAATTTTTCGAAAGTTCAAGCGTATCATACGTATTGCGTATACAAAGTTATGGAAACTTGTAAAACTTTCGTTATAAGTAACATTGGAAAGGAAAGTAAATTACACGCTCGGCCGCTTATAATTATTACCTCAGGATAATTTATGCAACCACGTTAATACTATTGATTTAGTCCTGTAACTTTTTCATCCGTGCGGAGGTTAAACAAAAAAAAAAAAAAAAAAAACAAAAACAAAAACAAAAACAAAAAAAAACAAATAAGCGTAAAAAATGTAGGAAAATTTGATGTGACCAAGTGATTATAGATGAGTATTATTTTTTGATCGATTTGAATAAAGCGACGGGAGGAAATGGGCAAGAATTCATGAATCGAGAGGGTTATTGGGGTGCATCGGTAGTAGCGGTATAGCGGTAGTGGTAAAAGTAGCGGTAAAAGGTAGTAGGGGGTAATAAAATTGACGAAGACGCTGGAGGAGTACGGTTCACACTCGGTACTGGATCTTTCGGGCTTGAGTAGACTCGCAGTAGATGAGGGGTGCGACGTCCCACTCCTCAAGCTCCTCGTTAGACTGGACGGCTCGTTGGGGACTGGCAAGAAGGGCGGAATCCTTGCTCGGACTGCTCGGTGCTGATCTACAGGTATTTCGGAACAATGCCTTCTTGGCGAGGTACAAGCTCTTCCCGGGATTGAGTCGCGAGTAGTAGGGCTCGATCTCCGGACTGTCCTTCTCCTCGGCTTCCGGCTTGGGCTCGGCGTCCTCGGGCCGTAGAACCGGAGCACTGCCAGTGGCCAGCTGGGGCGTTAGCTTCAGCTGGACAGCGGTCGGCAGTCGCAACGGCAGCGGCGCCTCGCCTATCTGTTCCACGCAAGGGCAGGAGCTGCTCGACGACCTTGAGGGCATTTATTTCCAGTTAGATTTACCAAGATCAAAAGATTACGGGACGTCGTGATTAGCGTGAGTTTTTTTTAGTCGCCGGCTAACCTCGTGCCCTCCATGCAAGAGGATCGCCCGGATGAGCAGAGTCCTCGCCCATTGCAGGGGCTCCCGTCGACGATGGACTCGGGCTTACCGGCCTCGCCCGGTCGCGCGCTCTTCATCGTCTGGTCGAGATGATCCGAGCTGGCGAAGCGCAGCCTCTTCGGAGACTCGCTCGAGCACCGGAGGAACGTCGTCTTCGCGAGTGACTTGTTCTTGAGTGAGCTGCGGGGTGCGGCGGTCTCCGGGTGGCAAGTACACTCTGGCGCGGGTGGGAGGCCCGAGCGACGGGCCATACGTTCCCGGTTACGCTCCTCGCGCATCGACGGGTCTTCGCCGATCAGCCAGAAGGTCAAGCGCTCGCCCTTGCCCTTCATCGACACGAGGCCCCGTTCCGCAAGACTGAAGCCCCCGAGCCGGTCGAGCAGTAACTTCGTCTCCATACTGCAGTGGATACGCAACGCTGCCAACGGAACCCAAACATTTTTAGCCAAATAATTTTCAGCTTCCATTTTTATAAAATTCAATCTTTCAAGGTTACGTTAATGTGCACACGCGGGAGCGTATTGTGCTCCCTTAAGGCTTTAATTGCGCACGGTCATCACGGTATCACGGTAAAATCAACGAGAGAGAGAGAGAGAGTCGAAATAATCCACGAGCGACATGTAACGTAATAATAAACGTAACGGTGCGCACGCGTAGGACAGATATGCGTCGATAGATAGGATTGGACTTGATGGGAACTTACGGGAGCCCGTGGATTCCATTCTACTGGCAGTATTGACGGTATCGCCGAACAAGCAATAGCGTGGCATCTTGAGGCCGACCACCCCCGCGCAGACGGGCCCTGAAAAGATAATCGATAATTACGAAGGTCAGCCTGGCGCACGGCTCGGCATTTTCGAATCAGGGGATCAAGGGATGACTTTTATTATCATTGATGGTTTACCGGAATGTATGCCGATGCGCAATTGTAATTTATCCAATGGCCTGTGCCTTATGGAAAATTGCTTTATGGCATCCAGGAGACGCAGGGACATGCTGGCTATTTCTCCAGCGTGCTGAATGCCGTTTCTAATCGGCAATCCGCTCACCTGCGAATGTTCAACAATGTCATTTATACAGGCCGTATTTAGATGGTCTTTGGTAGATACATCCCCCCCTCCACCCCCAACTACTTATTACGCCGTTAGTTTAAGGATGAGCAGTGCGTATTACTTACGACCATGTAGGCGTCCCCTATAGTCTCGACCTTGTACACGTCGTAGTTCTCGATCGTCGAGTCGAAGTACGTGTAGAGATCGTTGAGGAAATCAACGACCTGGCAAACGAATCCCCATCGAGCGAGGACGTTTATTACAGCGTTTATATAAGGAAAAAGAAAAAGAAAAAGAAAAATAATAATAATAACAATAATAATTGTAAATGGCATGTAAATGTCATAAGGGATGATGATGAGCGAGACAATCGATATTGTTGATTGATAATGGTACGGGTAATGTTGTAATGGCGTGTACCTGGAGGGGCGTGCTTTCAGCGGACATGGCCGTGAAGCCGACGATGTCGCTGAAGTAAATCGTCACGCAGTCGAAGTTCTCGGCCTCGACTTTATGGCCGCGCTTCAGCTGCTCCGCCACGTAACGCGGCAGCATCTCGTAAAGCAAGGCGTCTGAGAGGAAAAAAAAAAAAAAAAAGCACACAACCATTATACAGAGCCATTAAACAATTCTTCTAGAGAGAATTAAACGATTCTCGAGGTTATTTTTTAGATTTGTTTAAGCTCTAAGGGAATCGTCGGATTGTATTGGTTCGAGATGATTTCGTCAACTACTCATCTTAAATTATACGAAATACCAATTTCGCTGGCGCACACTCACACGTACGATCGATTATGAATATCTAATGTACATTAAGTATGCATTCGACTAACGAGATCGCTTCCTTCCAAGAGAGTCTAATAATAATAAGGTATAATAATAATAAGGTATAATTATCAGAGTGAGGGCAAGAGCAGACCAGAGGTACCGACCAGTTTTTTTCTTTTCCTCGGACAATTGATCGGTCCGCTCGTCCACCAAAGCCTCCAAATTGTTGGCGTACTTCTCCATCATGGCCATCATGTTGTCGAATATATTTGGCTTCCTGTAAATCACGCGTGCGAGCGTCTCGTTAAAGAAACGGCTGGAGAAAGTGGTACTAGTAGTAGTACTAGTAGTGGTAGTGGTAGTAGTAGTGGTGGTAGTGGTAGCAGTAGTAGTAGCAGTAGTAAGTGGTAGTAACAGTAGTAAGTGGTAGTAGTAGTAGTAAGTGGTAGCAACAGTAGTAGTGGTAGTAGTCGTAGTAGTGGTGGTGGTGGTAATAGTAGTGGTGGTAGCGGTAGCGGTAGCGGTAGTGGCAGTATCAGTAGCAGTAGCAGTAGTAGCAGTGGTAGCAGTAGTAGTAGTGGCGGTAGCAGTAGTAGTAGCAGTATTAAGTGGTAGTAACAGTAGTAGTGGTAGCAGTAGTAGTAGTAGCAGTAGTACTAGTAGTAGTGGTGGTATAGCAGTAGTAAGTGGTAACAGTAGTAGTAGTGGTAGTAACAGTAGTAAGTGGTGGTGGTAGTAGTGGGCCGTATCGGTATTGGATCACGTGTACTCACATGCCCTTACGCAGGGGCCGTAATTTTGCCCTGATGAGTTTGAAATCGGGCCGGAAGTCCGGGTTCTCGGACCAGCATTCCACGAGGCATTCCCTGACAAAGTCAAAGCAGTTTTCCAGCTGGTCCAGCGGTGGCCTGTAAGTGTCGACAATTGCCCCTATTACCTCTCCGCGCACTCTACGATGGCCCCTTGGTCTTTCGCGACAAGGAGGAGAGGAGGAGGAGGAGGAGGAGGAGGGAGGGAGGGGGGACTAGTAGTAGTAGTAGTAGTAGCTCGAGGAGTACAGTAATAATAGTTATCGATAGTATTATTAAGGAGACGGGTACCGAAAGAGAGGATGGCCTTCCTCGACGGTTATGACCTTCTTGAGGATGTCGGGTGCCGAGAGTTGGCTGATACCGTACGGTCCGTGTCTGCCCTGGAGCTCGTAGAGTACGATGCCGAAGGAGTAGACGTCGCTCTTCTGGAAGTCCCTGAGGGATGGCTCGGCAGTCCTCGGGCGTAGCAATTCCGGCGCCTTGTACAGCAGTCCTGTAAGTTCGTAATCGCTTAAGCTTTCCCCTGCCCGAGGCGACGATTTACGTGGCAGCGTTGCTCCGGGCTTCCCTTTTTTTTTTTAATAAATCTCTGCGCGATATAATAATAATGCACGGGCAGCTCCGAATTTTTTTTTTTTTTTTTTTTTTTTCGTATTTTTAGCTTACCCCGATATTTCTTCGTGACGTCGACGGACTCGAGCTCGGAGTCCCGCTTAAACTCGTGGAGTCCGAAATCGGCGAGTTTAACGACCCAGCGCGAGTCCACGAGGCAGTTCGACGTGCTCAGGGAGCCGTGGAATTTTATGACGGACTCGTGGAGGTAAATCATTCCCTGTGAAAACAATGCCGAGCGGCCCGGTCTAAATTTACAAAATTCTTACACCCTCTCGTGGGCAGCTCTTTCCTCAATTACTCTCGACTGGCAATGGCCTCGGCCAACAGTCTCATACGTTACTCGCGCACGCACAGCGACGTAAGTATGACTTACGGCAATAAATAGTATTTTGTTATTACTCACTCTAACGATATCGCCCACCAACGATGCCATGAACATGTTGTCCAACTTAATATCTTCGTTCTCAAGAATGTCCTGCCGGGAATTATTATTTTTTTTTTTATATACATACAGATATACCGTTATACAGATATACAGATATACAGATATATACAGATATATATATATATACACAGAGATTTTCTTTTATTAATTGAAATTAATAATTAACGGTTCAATGTATTTTACAATCTACGATCGCTACGGTCAGAGCTAAAGCGGATTATTATACCTTTAAACTCCCGCGAGCGCAATATTCCATGACAATGCAGATATTCGGTGGATCCGTGCAAGCCCCGATAAAGGCATTTAAATTATCGTGCCTCAAATCTCGCATCTGCAAGGTTAATTAATTAATCGATCGATCGACTGGCCCATCCTTCCCTGACATTATTACAATTTGGCTTGCGCGCCGACTTACAATTTTCAATTCCTTCTTCATTTCCCGGGTGATTTCGATCGATTTCTTCTTTACCTTCTTCACGGCGAATATACGACCTTTATAAATCCCTACTTGCGTGTAGATCATTGAGTAGCGGAAGTCAGCGTCAGGATTCGAGCTGAGGGATGCTTGACTAGTTCTCACATGCGGTTGACACGGTACCTACAAAATACATCAATTTTTATACTTTTCGCGATTCGAAGCTGTAGGATCGATGCAGCCCCCAATGAAATTTATAAGAAAGTTATAAGAAAACAAGCTGCTCGCTTGCTTTGGAAGAATTGTCGTGTAATAAACCACGCTTACTTGTAGCAAATCAGCTCAAATAGTGTGTTTGAAGCTTAACTTATTTTATAGTAGAAGATAAAATTATCGAAAAAGGGATTTTTCAAATTCACACTTTCCAGCTCAACTTACTATTATTATTATTCAATTTCGAATTATCTATGGATTTAAAATAGTTTTACTACGATATATATATATATATATGTATATCAATTGAATTTTATTTTTTATAAAGGCTCGTATGATTCAGGAGATAAAAAAAAGTTTCTTACTAATTTCCATAAAAATTTAATTGTCCTCAAATTCTCCTTGGCTGTTCAATAAATATTAAACGTATAGATTAATTAATCATATAGTCGAAGAGTCGAATGTCTTATAAAAACCTTTGTGTTATTTTTGAAGAGCTGCTCGCCAGGAGTTGTCGATTCGTCTTTGGTTTCCTTAATATCTATATCTTTGTAATTGACTTTCCACAGCAAGGAATCCAGCTCTTGCTCATACTTCCAGTTTCTGTAAAGGATCAGGGATATCGCGACGAAGACCAGTAGCAGTCCACCCGTTACCCCACCGACGATTTCACCCGTATGAGCTACATTAACATTTATTTAGCCAGTTACTTTTAAGATATGTTTTTTTTTTTTTTTTTTTTTTTTAAATAAAATTTCGTTATTACGTTTTAAATAAAATCCATACAAGCGCAATCATTTCAAAACCCCTATTAATTAAAGGGGGAAATGGCAATTAAAAGTAAGAAGTGCGTTTTTTTTCTGTTTTTTTGTTTTTTTTATAAAATCAGTACGAGTTCATAAAATAAGAGTCATTGTTAAAATTTCATGCTTAATAATAGTCTCAAATGGCGAGGAAATACGAGGAAATAAGGGATTATTGTCGATATACAGCAGCCGAGAACGTCCCGAGGCAATGGTAACACTTAGATAATGTACATAAATCTGCTGTTCCATATTCTCCCCCTTTTTTTTACAATAGAATGTGAGTGGGGGTGGGGGTGGGGAGTGAGTATAACGTGACATAGGGTTTTTAAAATCGTTGGATTTTTATGTGTACTTTCGCTAAAAAAAGATTATAGGACATTATTATTTTCTCTCTCTCTCTCTCTCTCTCTGTCTCTGTCTAACTGCTCTTGTAAGTAATGGAACGAGCAAATATAATACTCGGAAACTAATACAGTTTAATGTTAAAAAGTACATAAATTCTTTCATTGATTTTATACGAAGAGTTATTGGAATCAATGAAAGAGTATCGAATTTTATGAAATAAAATTCCTTCTTTTTTTCGTTTTATCAAAAATTCATTTTCAATTCTCACGCTTATGTTATTTAGTAATGTACAGGAATGGTTTTTTCTTATTTGTTTTCTTTTGTGGAAACTTTTCCGTCGTATGCATAATCCGCATTAACACGGTTAACTGAAATTATCATAAATCTTGATAAGCGGTTTTCATTGTTTCATTCGCAATGCTAGGTAAAATGAAATAATCGTCATTAAAAGTTTAAGAATTTTTTTTTCGAATACTTATGGTACTGCAGCATCGGTCCGTGATTGGACAAATTTAATGTGTACCTACCTACGAGCAATACTGTCGATTTACGTGAAAATCTTCTAAGAGAAGGCATTACAGAAAGAGTAAGTTAACGAAGAAGTTTTTCGTGTATTTTAAACAACATGAATTACGAAAGAAGAAGGCTCGATCACGCGAATAAGTGAAAATTTATTAATATTCTATTTTTACACTGCCAAAATACTAACAAATTAATAACATCATAGGATTTACGTAGATAATGTAGGAATCTTGTAAGACGAAAAGGAGAAACAATAAAACGGGTTGTAAAAAATATTCTTCGAGTCTTTGATGAAATGTAAAATAAACGGGATTGAGAATAAAAGTTAAATTTTTGTGATCACTTAAATTTAGATTAATTAAATATTAATCAACGGCACGTAAAGTATTAAAAAAAGTTTAGAAAAACAATGCCTTTAAAGAATTTGACAATTTATAAAAGATACAAGTTTTATCTAAAAATCCAAGAATCCTATTTATAAAAATGATAAGAGCCCTTATAACATTAGCTCGGCTCTTATCGTATAATATTATTTTTAGCAAATAGTAATATTTCTATTTACTACTGTTCAGAGTTGTAGAGGTCGGAATAATAATTTCTTTCTTATTAGCACTATAAATTATCTTTAACGATTGATCAAACTATTTTTGATCTGCACTGGATATAAATAGACAATCATCTTTAAAATTAGTTTTGTGCAGAATTTTATTATTTAATAATCATAGTGATTGTCAGTAACGTATGTGATAATATGTCTCTTCTCTCGTAAAAGCTTATTTTTTATATTAAAGTCAATATTTTCAGAAGTAGAGACAATGATACTTCGAGAAATGGCGAATTCGGAGAGTTTACGTAGAGCAGTACGTAGGAATTGGCAAAGGTAAATAGAGATAAGCACCGAGCGAAATGACAATCTTTTTATCTTACGTTGGTATAAATGTTCATCAACCTTCGAACGTTACACGTTTGCCCCGCTACAGATACAAATGCACACAGACCCAAAGTGCATCGATAAATTTTAACGGGGTTTGGATTTTATGGTAGATTTTAACTCGGAGAAAACAATCGTTCATCCTGTCCTCGATATTAGCTTTATTTATTCAGTATGTGTGACTTAAAACGTGATATTTGTAGTCCGTTCGTTATAGAATCATCAAGGGATCTGAGTTTGAGGAAAACGATAATTCTTTCAAAATTCCATCTACAGCATCGGCCGAGAATCGCCATCGCCCACGTAAAGACACTTCCGGGCGAAGAAGAAGCGCGAGCCGTAATACGTGCTGCAGCAGTGGGGCGGCGATTGGGGGTTGGGGGGGTATCGCGAAGCGAAGACGAGGCAAGGAACTCGAATCTCGAATTAACGAGACCCTATTTGCGAGCAGACGGATGAGTAAAATCTCTCGAAGGATGAGCTGCGACGATCTCATTTTCGTTCTTATTACACGTAAGTACACGGATAAGTTAGTTAAAGCAAAATTAAATAACCTAATAGAAAGATTCTGTATTTTAGCTCTCCTCCAATACAACTTGGTCGTTACGCGTCAAATACATTTATTCTCACAACTTGAGATAAGAGAACGCAGACGCGTGAACTGGACTTTTTGCACCTCTTGCAAGTATCTTGACAATAATAAACAAATAGATTTTCCGTTTATAGTTCTGAAAATCATTTTAATTTACGCGCACCGGGGATATTTTTACTTTTAGTTTATGAATTTCTTTTGTAACCTTATTCCGTATGACTTTCTTTATCCCTACAATTTATACGATAATGGATTCGTTAACTGAATCTTTCTGCAATATTTCATGCAACAAAATGCCCTCTTAAGTCGACGGTATATTAAACAAAATGAGGATACGGCAGAGTATGCGGTTAAATATTTCTTTGCCCATGAAAATGGTGGATGAAAAGGAAAACTAATAGAGCTCGTGTAAGGGCAAATCCAATACGAATGTTATTCACGCTGAAGGGCAAGTAGTATTAAGTTTCATGCTAAGACTACTATTTGTATTTGTAAGTTAAATTCGTTCCATCGCGGCTGCTTTAATGCCGTATTCTAATATTAATATAAAGGCTAATTAATATCTAATGCCTAAACAATACAGTCCAAAGAAATTCATAGAGTTTTAATGACAGTTTTCTGTTTTACCTAGCGATACAAATAGACTGAAAATCAGTTTAAAAAATTTATGGCAATTTTCAGTTAACAATGTTAATTATATCATAACTGGATTATAACTGGAGAAAATTTTCAAACAGATTTGCATAGAAATCTGATAATTTTAAAATTACTTGTGCATACATTAGTATTCATTTCAACGCGAAAGATGTTCTTTATGTCCGACTTTATGGAATTACTTGAACTGAATCTCTTGTAGATTGTAATTCAAATACATTTTCAATTCAAATACAGTCGTTTTCGTTTAGATTTCCTTATTTAGATTAATTTCCTTGTTTTCAAGTGGATCAAACTGTTTTAAAGAAATTGTGATATAATTGAAAAGAAGTTATAGAATACTATAGAAAACGGAATTATAATCAATATTTCCTCGAGTGAAATTGTGGAATCAAGATTTTTTATTGAATTGATAAGTCTGATCAAGCTTAAGAATTAGTTTAACTTTTTATTAATCTTTTCTTCCAATGGATATAACGAGAATATAAGTCTCCTTCTATAATTCCTTCAGCTTACGCCTTCAAATGTTCCGATACATAATATCACTTATACCGAAGTTCAATGATGGTTATTGCGGTTATGTTTCGTAATATTGATTCGGTAAATGAATTCTTTTAATTTAAATATATTTCTAATTTAATTCATGCTTTTAAAAACTCTGGACAAGCAAAGTATATTAATTTATCACGTAAAAGTGAATAGTGTGAATATGTTTGTTAACTAATTTAATTACTTTTTCGCATTATATTTTGATATTCATTATTAAGAATAGTAGAAATTAGTCGCTTAGATGCACTTCTTACTTATTTACTTACGTATAAAAAGTATACAAAAAAAAAACGCTTACATTGTACATACGTTTGTATAGATGTATGTATGTGTATGTATGTACGTATGTATGTATATATATATATGTATATTTACAATAGCATTTTTCTCCATGATAACCGCAGTAAGGTTCATCCACTGGCGGGTTATCACCGATCCAAGGTATGGCTCTTATAGTACGTAATTTCTGTAAAATCACGTGCAAACATATTTATTATGTCATTAAATTCTCCTGATAATCTATATAACAGATAAAGATTGATTTTGAGCCAATGAAGTTGTTGGGGTTACGTGGGCAGGTGCGCTAAGTATATGTATACGACAGTTAAGCTGCTATAGGGCTTTCGTTGTGACAATAGAATGTTGGACAAAAAAAAAAAAAAAAAAAAAAAATGACAACAAAATTTCTAGTTACAGGTCTGCACAAATGTATTGATAAAATTACGCGATATATTGATTCGAATAATGAGAGCAGATGACAAGCAGGTGACAAGCAGGTGACAAGCAGGTGACAAGCAGATTTATAATGAGATCTTGACTTACGCAATAATGGAAATATGAGAATCCGGAGGCGGAGTGTAAGGAAGTAGAAGTGTAAGGGACAAAGTGCTTTATGGTTATGAAGTTGGATTATATCTAACCGGTAAGTTGGTATTGTTCTCCTTCCCGATGAACCGTCCGATGGGATATAGTCCGTGACCTTTTGTAGCCTGATTGTCTAACGCTATCAAAGTGTAATTACCCTCCGGGTCGCCGTCTTCATCCATGTACACCATATACCTAGTGGACGAACAAAGCACAACGAAGGCTAACTGTTATACGAGTATGCGAGAACGCTCGGAGGCTGCTTTGTTTTGTGCTGCAGGTGAGCGTTGCGGACTCCGTTTGTAACTTTGAGGTGTGCTAACCGCTCGCTATCGGTTAACTATTTCGACTCAAGCGCGTAGATTGACAAACAGTCTCTAAGTCCAGCAAATGTATAACTCTCTAATGCTTTAGTTGAATTACTTCAGCCTCCTCGCAATGAAAATTACAACAACAACAACAACAACAACAACAAGAAAAAACAATGTTTTCAACTTTAATTCAACTTGGATCATCCCGACATTATTTAAAAGACGATCTAGCAAGTAAATAAACAACCATTACTACGTAATGTTAAGAATCGCTCTTACAAAGAAGGTAGGAGCTAAGCTTGTTTTTTTTTGTTTTTGTTTTTGTTTTTGTTTTTGCTTTAGTTTTAGTTTTCCTAAAACCATTGATTAATTATGATTAATTGGCTGGGTGTAAGGTGGATAGGGACGTGTAAGCAGAGGGCGATAAATGCGACATAAATTTCAAGAGAAATAATACCTTACCCCATGGCGCTGCGATAATGGAGTCCGTAAAGCGAGGAAATAATCTCTTTACCATTTCGTGGATTCCGGCCCTCATCGAGTGCCTTGATAAGACTCTGCGCGTACAGGTGGATCGCGTCGTAGAGGTATGCAGTTTCCGGCACAGCCTGCCTTGTAAAGTGACAAAAATGAGGAGATTCCAGAAAGAGTTTTACTCGATCCCGAGATTTCATTTATCTTTTTTTTTTTTTTTTTTCTTTTTTTCTTTTTTGTGTTCCTTCTCGTCTCCCGGGATTCGAAGTAGGATTTCCTTTCCTTTCCCCTTTCCTTTCCGTTTCTTTTCTTTTGAATAAGAATTGCCGCGCGTATTGGCGATACGTTTATAACAATAACGTTTAAAATACGGGACTTTACGGGGGGGGGGGGTGAAGTACGAAAATACGCAATCGATTTAATACATAACAAGGATCAATCGTGATCGATCGTAGCAGCGAGCCTCGAGAATTTCAATATACGTGTGGAATCTCGCCTATCCAGGTACTCGTACGCGCCCGATGAATAATTTTAATGTTCTAGTCACCTGAATGCGGCCTTCCTCCTTGAAGGTCTTCAGCGGATTCTTGAAATTGAAGGGCGGCTTTTGCCTGTACTCGTTGATCTTGTTGGTGAAGTTTAAGTAACCAATCGGAGCCGAAGCTATGACGCTGAAATAACTTTGGAGGATTCGCAGGGACCGGGAGTTGGGGTATTTTTTCAGTAATCCACGGACATAAACGTCCGGCTCGCGATCGTTGTACGTTTCGGTGTTCACGCCAACGACCCAATATTCCCCTGCAATCAAACCAAAGCCTTTTGACATTTCTTATCCGAATCCCGGAATTATCCCGATATTATCCTTTGATTATTCATAAAATTATATATCGCGTAGCGTTAAGCCGGGATTTCATCAAATTCCCTTATTGCTTATTTGCACCGCTCGTAACGATGATTTAACATTTTTCTTTCTCTTCTTCTTCTTCTTCTTCTTCTTCTTCTTCTTTTGATACAATACATTTTCACGTTATGTAATAATTATTAATAATTCCGTGACTTTAGCCTTAAACGAGCCTCGATAATTAATCATGAATTTACTTTGCTTCACGTATTTAGATTACAAATTTCGGACTCGGAACGCATTCGATTCTCATTTAATAATTTTTTTTACAAGTAAGTCAAAAGTAGTTCGAGCTCTAGATTAAAACTCTGGATTAAAAAGATTTCTCTAGCTTTACCTTAGACACGTAAGAAACGTAAGGAAAAAAAAAAAAAAAAAAAAAAAATCTAAATTCACCGTCCTGAGCTTTGAAGACGATCTAATGTCACACATTCGTTTATGAAAATAGATAGACAGTACTTTATAAGTAGCCTGCCATGTTTTTAAATTAAAAATAATACGTTTTATATCGAAAGACATTTAAATCCTCTACGAATTTAGTTTAACATTGCAGTGCAAATCCTTTCTTTTCAAAAATAAATATTAAAAAGCACGGTTAATAATAATAGTATTAGCGTAAAAAAGATCAGTATGTATTAATTAGGTTGTCGGTGACAATAACAATTGGCTGGCAAAAACTTACCCGTTTTCAGAAGATTCCTCTTGTCTAAAGCCATTAGGAGGCCGATGTGCTCCTCAACATTTCCAAGAATAACGTATACTGAAATTAAATGTAAACAAATGATAAATAAGTCGTTACTCGAAGCTATACTATAAGCAACGAGAGTGGCAATTAAAATAAATGGCATCAATTACCGGTCGGTTATATATTTTACGTTTTATACTTAAAAGTTTTAAAGCTCATCTGCGTCAAATATTGTATAATAAAATGTCATACTTAATAACCGTGTAAATTTTGCCCTTTTTGAAATAACTGTCAGTACGCTAAAGAAGCAGCAAGGAAAAAAGAGGGGGAGGGGGAGGCGGAGCAAGGGTTGGGGATGGGATGGAGGACGAAATAAAACATGACGTGCGACAAATGTTGAGCTTTGCACGCATCGTCGTTAGAGAGAGAGAGAGAGAGAGAGAGAGATACTCGGTATATATTTAGACTTTTGCGGATACAACTTATGTGGAACTAACCGGCTAAAAATAGGATATACAGCGTCGTTTATCAAAAGCATCGCGATGCGAATTTAAAATACAATAGTGCCAAAGAGCGTTTTACGGACAATGCGGGCTCGGACTTCTCTGGAGAAAACGTCACGCGGCGAGTGATTGAGTATTAGTTACCCGCCTAAAGATTTTTTTTATTCATTTATATTTAATTTATTTATTTATTTATTTATTTATTTATGTATTTATTTATGAAGTAATAGCGTTTGAATTGAAATACAAGTGGACGAGTGAATTTGCTCGGAAGCGAATTGAAAAGGTTCATTGAAACGGTCTTTATTACGACATTTGTCAGTCAACGGTCGGCTGATTTACCTTCCATTTATGTAAAAGTATCCGTCTAACGTTCAAGCATCATTGGCGTATGGAAATTTAACAATCGCTCCGTAGTATGCGGCAGGAGAGGCAGGAGAGGCAGGAGAGGGTGGATGGGGGAGGGGACACGTATCCTTCGTCAGGAGTAATGCTCGGTTTAATTAGCGGTAAGGAAGTTGCTACGGTCCGTCAGCGTTATTGACCGTAATTTTACTCACTTCTTGTATTGGCGTAAGTTTCAGCTACGAGTTTGTGGAATGGATTGTTCAAGTTCTCGACGACCCTGTACGACTCCTCCCAGCATTTTACACTGTTTAACGTTATTCCGGCAGCGCGGAACGAGCTGATGATCGTTCTCGCCACTGTCGGCATCTCGTAAATATCGAAGCTCGAAGCGTTCATGAACATGAATGACACCTGCGGCAGATCAAGCCCGCCCATCTCATCTAATAATGCCTAGGAATCGCCGCCCCAAATATCTCTCCCCTCTCTCGCCCATCACTTCTTGTACACGCACCTACGTGTACGATTAACATAATAAAAGACCGCCATTTTTTTAACCTATTCACCTTTTTTTTTCATGCGATTCCAGTCCATGTCTCTTTAACAGTGCCAGTGATTATACCGTATTCGTATGATTGACTCATACCGAGTTAATCGAAGCCTCCAACTTTTGTAAATCTCGTTTAAAGTATTTCCCCCCCCCCATTTACACTTCTTATGAGGTTTTATGGGCTTTGTAAGTATCGAGTGTTAAGCAAATACCACGAGCTTAACTCTTATTACGTAAAACTATTTTGTATTTTAAAGGCGTGCTATCTTCAACGGAAGATTGTTTATTTCTGTGTATGAATAAGAAAAAGCTGCGAGCACGTGCGATTTATGTATTAATTATGATTTGAAATTTTCGTTCCTTGGATCTTAATAAGCAGTAGGGACGGTCGACAGGCAAGGATCGATAAATTTCCTTTTTTACTACGGATCGCGCGAATACGGAAGAAGTTTATTTTAAAGCCATTCATACCGAATTAAATATCGATGTATTTGTTGTTGTTGTTGTTTTTTTATTTATAAATGAAAAATGTCATCGTAGTTCAATATTCCAATCAACAGTTTTACAAAGGGATTTATTTATTCATTCGTTATCAACTGAATCGTAAGTTGAAAATTGACTTCCGAAACTATTCCCCGTAAGTTTATTATACATCATATGTTTCATTATTATTTACATGCGTAAAAAAATTTGCTTCTAACTCGAAAGCTTATTGAATTCCTTTATCTATTTGTTTCTTCAATTACTTCTACATACATTTTTCTATATCCCATGATAGTACATGTGCTTCTACCATATACTCTGATAAATGAAGTTAAATTTATTTCCGAAAATTTCCGAAAAGCCTTATTATTGCTTAATAAAAAATATAGCACAAATAAAAGGTGAATTGGCTTGTGTACTTTTATACAATTACACCCAAAGTGAAAAAAAAATGATGGCAGGTATT
The DNA here is from genome assembly GCA_018883505.1 of Ceratosolen fusciceps. NCBI lineage: Eukaryota > Metazoa > Arthropoda > Insecta > Hymenoptera > Agaonidae > Ceratosolen > Ceratosolen fusciceps. The sequence continues at coordinate 2,793,162 of RCIC01000026.1, forward strand.
TTTAAATAAACTTTATTATGTAGTATTAATTTTATTTTTTGTTTTTTTTTTATAACAAAGGATTTTTCTAATCGCTTAAACTAGAATAAGTAGACTCCAATTAAGAGAAAATGTCTATTACCTTTGTCCAATTAAAAACTTTAAGTACTGAAACCACAGATTTGGAAATTTGAGTGTCCGGAGGACGTGTACGAGCAAATGTCGGAAATTCCTTTTTGTTCGATGTCTCTCGATTGGTGCAGTACTAAAAAAAATATTAACAGAATAGGTCCTTTAAAATATTTTCCATAAATCTGAATCAATAATTCAAACTAATACACGCTCTCGTTATTTTTAACTAGAAATATTTATTATAATACTTCAAGAATTTTAAAAAATTGTATTGGTCGATAATGTTAAATAGTCGCGAATAATTATTAATAAAAATTAATAAAAACAATTGATAGTTTAGGTATAATTTTATAAAATGGATACTGTATTTTACGTAAGACAATAATATGTAGACGAATCTTTTTTTTTTTTTTTTTTTAAGTCCAATTATTATTACTACCGCAGTGAAAAGTGCAAAAAACGTTAAGTCAGAGAATGGATTTACGGGACTGGATTCGTACTAAAAAAGAAATAATTCGTACTTAACGTAAATTTTCGTAGATAAATTGTATCGCAGTCGTATAAATTACAAGATACTAAAATCCATCTATAAATTACCGTCAAATCTGTTACGCAGAGATTTTTATTACCTTAAAATTAGCAATAAAACATGCCAATGACCATAGAATATAATAATTATGTAATTTTCAATAATACCCATTAAATAAGTCATAGTCTTATTATTTTATTCTTTCTTGCGTAAGGATTCTTTTTATTTTTTATCAAATAACAAAAACATTCAACAGTCAGGATTCAAGAGTTCGATACCTCAAGAATATCTTGAATCCATAGATAATAGGAATTATTCTAAGTAATTTCTCACATGCAATGATTGGCATGATTGATTTAAAAACATGAAAAAACCGATACATTATAAGTCATAGTAATTTATACTTGTATTTCTACTTGTATATATTTATATCGATATAAAGGTGTAAAGATATTTTAAATAAATAAAGAAATTTAAAATAAAATGTACGTATTACAGAGCAAATAGTAATTACGAATCCGTTTTTCAATTTCATCAAGTGGACTAAAGCATTATTAAGCTTATGCATTGGAATTTGTAAATTCATTTGTGAATTTACAAAGTATTTGATACTTTATTACTTACAATATATAACATACTACTACGATTACATGTAGCAATTATTTTAACGCAATACCAGTATAATGTTTTGATTACAAGGGAAAAAAAAAAATATATATATATATATAACACGTTACTTGTTGCAGAATAACGATTATAAAATAAATTAAGGGAATGAGAAAAGTTCTCTAATTTATTATAAGAAAAAAGGGCTCGGTAAGTTGAAATATGAATACGGTAATAAAAAGTAATATATTATTTCATTATCGTCTTGTATCTCAAGAATAAAATGTAATTTTGTGCGAAATGAATATTTCATGTTGTCTGCTGTGACTTACAACAGTACTTTGGCTTTATGCATTAAAGTATTATCATTAACAATCTAATACTTAGAGTTTTTATCAATAAATTGATAATTTAAGGATAAATAAAGTTTAGCAATAAGAAACTTCTTATCCGAGCCTGTAATACGCGCTGAAAGAAAAAAGTTCATCTAATTATTATTATTATTACTAATGTCTATGTAAAATATATGATGAATTGCATTATAAAAAAAAAAAACAAAAAAAAACAGGGAGATTTAAAAAAGATCAAGTTCTTAAAAAAACGGAACACGTAACTCCCATTTTTTTATGCGGGATTGCGTTAGCGAAACCAAAAAGGCCGTTGCAATTTAACGACATTCCAGAGACGTGCGAACGTGCACGGGTAGGGGGTAGGGGTTATTGGGGCGGGGATCTGCTTGGATTTACGTCTTGGAATTGAAATGTGTCAGTTATCTAGTGCGTCGGGGGGGGGGGGGAATATACCGCTCAATGTATTACGCGCGAGTGTTAAAGTGACCGGGAATGAATTTTGTATCCGATATATGCCGATCGTTTTATTAAATCGTCATGAACTATTGATTAGTAACGTAAATATAAAAAAAAAAACGGAAGGAGTAGACTCTGTACAGTCCAACGTTCCCTGCATAATTATTTCAAAGTATTACGTTTAAGGCTTTAGTATTTACGTAGGAAATCATGGGTATATTGAAGGCCGCTGCCATTCTTCCTTCGTGCACGCAAGTTTCTTGTGGTCCAATATAGGCGCTGACATTTTTTGTCCAGAGATTCGCTGTCATCAGGATGCTCCTTTCCTCATTCCCATAAGTTTCCGCAACGTAAAAATCCAACTGGTGGTCGCGCTTGCCCAATTCGCCCGAGTTCACCTGCACACAAGCACAACGCATAGCGATATATTTTAATACATACATTATGTCCGGCCTCGGTTATTGCGTAATTTTCTGAAATTGACGAAAAGATAATCAATTCAAATTCTAATAGTATACGAGGGTTATATGACTGGAAGTTTCTTCTAATACAATGCCGATTCTTCACGAGATTCTAATGATACTAGATTGGATCTAATAATGGAGATTTTATAATGATCGACAATAAAATGTGTAGTCACATTTGCTTTCATTTTTCATCAAGTAAATCTGGCTCTATTTTACTTAAAAGATTTTCTGCTATTCTATTCTAAGTATGAGTAGCATTCGAGTTATTTATTTAGTAAGAAAAATAGAAAGCAAGTAGTATTAAAACGTTTGATAATCTTATATTTTTTATCCCATACTCGGATTCATTATTTAATATTTCAAACTTAATACTCCCACAGATAAATAACACGATACAAGTTAAGATAATTGTATTAGAAATTTATCGAAACGTTAATAATTGTAGAATTATTATTTAATAAACTCAAAGAGTAAGAGGATATGTAGTTTTAGCATTAATAAATATAATGGATCTATAAGTAACTAAGAAGAATGTTTTATTCATAAACAAATTCAAATTATTTACGGCTATACTGTAATAGAACACGGTGTTTAGTTAAGTTGTTGTTTATATAGGAATATTTCTTTAAAAGGCTAAAAATATAAATTACACAAGCATTCCCTGAATATGGAATTAAACAAAAAAGTAAGAAAATCGAGTCCAGTTCACTTAAAATATAATAAAATATTTCGTAATAAATCCACTTAAGCTAACTCACAATAAATATAATATTAATTTAGGCATTATAAACAATATATATTGTCGTGATATTTTTAATATCGAAAATGCAGTAGACTCATGACTCATTTTACATCTGTAAAACTTTTAATGAATCATCGTTTGTGAATTTATCGCAAAAAATAGGTCGTACTGATGTTTCTGCGAATTGTCAATTTGAACAATTGATGAAATACATTGACGGAAGTACTTTCGAGTTCTGCAAAATAGAGATAGGAAAATTCGAATATTTTCGTCAATTTATATGTAATGAAAAAAAAAAAAAAAGAAAAAAAAAAAAATGAAAAAAAAGCCGTATTGATATTTTTTAAATTGTGAGATGGGGGGAGGGGGTCTATCGGAAAAATAAAGGTATGTTATTATCATTATTATTATTTAGCATTTTTCAAACGATTGAAAGAAGTAAGTGGCCGCTATGTGTATTAAATATTTCGGCTGCCGAGTTTGTAATAAAGACAATGGAGTTGCTTTTACAAAGTCAAAAAGCAACGTCACGGATATCACATATATTTAAGCATATAAAAAAAACGATAGAATTTTTTTCGTCCAAATCAACAAACGAACGTTTGTTGATCGAAACAACAAACGTTTAAAAAAATTTCTACTCCAACGTTATACGTATAATAAATGATGGGATGGTTAAATAAACGGAAAGTGCAATAGAAAGTGCATTGTAATTAAATTCGAATATTCTTCCAATTTAAATTTTGAATAGAAATTAAAGAATTGATTTTTTTTTTTATAAAAAGATCGATTTAAATCAGATTATTTTCGAAAAATTCTCTTCTATTCCGTCGTGGAATGAATAATTTGAGGCTTCTGTTCGACATGGAAAAGTCAATAACCTTCATTGAATACAATATCAAGTTTTATAAAAATTTACGAGATTACAGGGTTTTTAAAATTCTTTAAAGTAGCAGATTAATTTTTGCGAATAATTATTGCTTTTCGAATGCGATATGAAGGCAAATGTATAGAAGTATCGAGAGTTTCAAATATCCGACTTTACTGAACAAATATCAAATGGAATGGAATATTCAAATTCAGTTTTAAAATAATAAAAAGCTAGTTGAAAATTGAGATGTATTTTTAAACAGAGAGAGAGAGAGCCGGTGGGTGGGTGGATGGATGGATGGATGGATGGTTGAGGAGCGAGGGAAGGAAAGGACTCCGTGGACGAGGACGTCTGGAGGTATACTCACCTCGTCGATTGCGAGGGTTATGGCCCCGGATATCTGTAAGCCCGGTCTCGAGTACTCCCAGTCACCCGGGCGTCTCTTGGACCCGGTTATGTATCCCAAGGTAAAGGTTTCAGCATTCGCTCTGCCGTCGATCAAGGAGTGCAGCAGCAGCGACGTCACGAGGAGGCAGAACCGCTCCGAGTATGCCACTGGCATCACTCACACCTTCCGTACTCTTTCTTCACTTTATGTACGACTTCTCAGGTACAAATGGTACAAATTCAGTCTACAAATAAATCAGCACGGACGAGCTCATTTATTCTCATTCTCCCAATCATTTTCATATAAAATTCCATATGCCAAGCATTTTATTATGAATTTTTTTTGTAAATTTACATTATTTAATACAGGATATGCATAAGCGTATTATATACGTTTATAATTCGTATTATAAGCTTCGTCTCGTCTCTTATGTTTCGGCTATTGTCAGTATATAAATGAAAATTATTAGAAATGCCAATTGCAAAACGAACTTTCGCTCCATACGGTTTTACATTTTTTCCCCCCAAAGGATTAACAGAAATCAATGAAATTTACGTTCGGATAATAAGTTTGTTATTTACACTTTGCAAGTGCACGACGTGTATTGGTATTGTTTAAAAAATAATTTATAAAACTTTTTTCTGTTAAAATACAAGTTCTTCGGGTGTAAAAAAAAAAAATGCTTTTTATAAAGTTCAACAATAGACGTTCCAATCAGAAGATCATTATTCATCTAAAACTAAATCGTCGTATTTATTTAAAAAAAATAGCTTTTTTCATTTGTTCTTTGACGATTGTACAATTCAAGTATCACATTTCATTCATTTACTTATTTAAGGTATTTATTATAAATAAATAAATATATATATACACATATGTGTTCAATCTTTTCAATAAAATATAATTTGAATCTACTGAATAACTCGTAACTAGATTAATTTTCTTCTTTTTTTTTTTTTTATGAATATTTTGTATATTTTCCGATAGATTTTCAATAATATTTGTGCAAAAAACTGAAACATTTGACATAAATATATCAAAAAATGTGTTATTTGAAAAATAATACCAGACTCGTAATTTTATAATAAAAAAAAAAATTCCAATTATTCTCTTTCCACGCTTTGAACCCGTTAAGTACTTACTCGAAATCGATAATCTGCTTTTAATAAATTTTATAATGTAACACATACCGTTTACACTTACGTTGCTGGCAATCGTATTTAAATATACACATTGTAATTAGACGTGTAAGCAAGCACCTTTGTATATTTATTAAGATCAATTTTTATCAATTAAGATAATGTCGTGGAAATAATTACGAGATGAAAATCGCGCAACGAAACAATTATTATTTGTGAAGGGCTCACATGGAGCGTCAGAATCATGATTAGTGAAACATCCAAGAGTCCGGGAAGTAAAGGACCGAAATGATAATTAACGAATCACGATCTTTGGCCTGAGTGACTTCAATTATATACGTAACGAGATTGTTATTGCATTGTTGCATTATGTAGTTTTAATTTAATTGTTCATCACTCGATGTAGATCGTAATACTAAACATTATATAAAGACATACGGATGACTTTGCGTGACTTTACATTCTGGAATCAGTACTTTTGTTATTGTTATCCTTACCGCTTCATTATTTAAATAAACTAAAGGGGAAACTTGGGAAAATAGAAAATGGAAAAAAAAACGCTACGGTAAAATCGTACGTTTCACGTACATGTATAAATAATTCGCGGACCGTAAAAAGAAAGTGAAGAAGATGCCGGAGAAATGTCCAATGGATTCAATTGATCGAGTGCTGCGGTCACGTTACGCTCGTCTTCCGTGGCGTTAAGTCACAGTACAAGGAGAAGATGCTCCCGGCACTCACCCTCTTATTCACCCTCTTATCGGCTCTGCGCCGTTGCATCGGCGATCCGCTGATTTACGGCCCTTTCACCCCAGGCGATTTCCACCTCGACGGTCATCCGCGCGTACACCCTTATTCCGTGAGTCAGCGGCGAGGTAGGTGTTTTTGCCAGGAGTTTTTGGCAAATTATGGATTTTACAATTCGCTTTATCTCGGCCTCGTCGTTCGCAAGTCCTTAAAGCGCGTCAATCAACGATATAAAAAAAAAAAAAACGCTGCCTATCGTGTTATTCCTTATGCCGGTCGGCGGGATTCTACAGGACTCAAGGGCATATATTCGTAGGCACAGGGATTTTATTAATTTACGGAGAATATGTAATACATGTATATGTATGTGTATATGTAGTTTTATGATTTAAAAAGGAGTCTCGTTAGACAAATAGGTAGGAAGCTCTTAATATTGAATATCCATTTTCTACGATTCTCATTCACTCAAGATCTATTTTTCAATTACATTGAAGATAATCGTCGGGAGAGAATTCGTAAGAACAAATACGGAGCAATAAACATGTATTAAGTCCATAATCCTTAATAAGGGAACGAGGAAATTGTTGAGGAGACTAGCGCGTGACTTTTCAGCCTTAAAAGAAAGATAAATTAAACAAACTTATCTGGTTTATAAATCAATATTATTGGTCCCGCTAATAATACATTACGGTCACCGAGACGTTCCTGACGAAATTGAGTTATTTTCATTGGTAAAAGCAAATCCGATAATTTACGATGATTAAATAAAACAATATTATATATATACCGAGTAATAAATGAACCTGCAGTGCGGCGGGAGCATTAGCGGTATTAATACATTATTTCGTACAAATAACGATTATCAATCGAAAATAGTATTTGTAATAATAATGAAATATTATTCTAATACTCGAGTGAAAGTAAAAATAATTTATGTAGCGTAAATCAATTTCGTCGATAAATCTGCCTCACGGAGAGTAACGCAAATACACAAATACTAATATACGTGCAAGAGGGGTACAAAAAAAAAAAAAAAAAAAAAAAAAAAAAGCCGTAAAAAGAAGTAGGAAAGAATAGAGTCAACCACTTCCGGGCAATTGCCTTAGATGAATTAGATGGATCGAGGGAGATTGCGCCGTGGCATGTTCGTAATGGAAAAGACGAGTATATAACAACACTATGGGGGTGCAAATAAATACCATCGATCTCCCACGTAGTCATGAGCTATCAATACCCTTTTTTTTTTTGTTCTACCACTTTACGCGTGATTTTTATTACCTTTTTAAGGAAATCATCGAAATTGTATTATTTCCCCCTCTCTCTCTCTCTCCGTCACTGTAGATGGACACGTGACACCTGGGGGGTGGGGGGTGGGGGGAGTAAAAAGGCATTCCTCCCATTACACGGTCGAGTGCGCTGCTTGTCCGGAAGCTCTGAGATATTTTTATGGAGTCGGTGCCTACGAGCGAGAACGAACATGGAGCTTTCATTAAAATACATTTAGAGTTTACGATTGGATTTTATAACATTTTTCCCTCACTTGGATTGCGCAACGATATGCTTTCATTGGCGTTTATCTACGTAGCCGAGTATCGGCTTCCCCTCGTAATAAAAAAAAACTTCTTTAAAACGAAATCACTTATAGTCGAGCGACCGTAGTAATTTCTCTGCTTATTTATCCATCGACGGGCGTAATTAATAATTATTTTAAAGAGCTTAAACGAGTCTCGGACTTTTTATAATGTTTTTCTAGTTGATAGTCTGAACTAGTGATTTCTTTGTTAAATGGTCACTCCGCCACTACACGTGCTCGTTCTACGTTCGGATCGCGGGAATAAATATTAGACGAGGGGAATAAAATTTCTGTTCACCAGGGCAACCGCTTCCATAAATAACGGCTATTTATTTTAAAATCCTGGCGAGTCCGGAGCCGAGCAAAGAAGAGGTAAAGGGCCAAGATCTTTCTAATAAATAACCTTTCTAGTGCACACGTATTGTTAAAACGTATTAGCCCTAAAGTTTGTCTAGGATACTGATATTCCGTATTCCGATACAAAGCATCGTCATAAATCATCGACGTTGATCGACAGTTCCCACTATATGTTTTCGCTATAAATTATTCCGTTTTGCCACTTGTGCCAAAACTTAAATTGTTTTAACTGTATTGGATGCTCGAAGCGACCTCTGTCAGAAAAAGTGTTACGTTTTTTTTTCTCTCTGTTTTTTTTTCTTTTTTTTTTTTTTTTTTTTTATCACGGGACACGATGTAAGTGCTCTTTGTCAAAATATTGTGTGTGTGTTTTTTGTTTGTTTTGTTTTTGTTTTCCCCTATACGCGCTCAATGATATATTATCACTATAAATTTGACGATTAATACAATACATTGAAATAGTTAAAATAAAGATTCTAATAAATTTCGATAATATTATTTTATTTAATAAAATATACATAGTCCGAGAGGTGATGAGGTAACGTAATTTCCACTGATGAGAATTATTCGCGTATCAATGCTGAAAAAAAAAAAGAAAAGAGTAAAAATTTATTGCTTCGTGTATGCCGTTTCGCTAAAATTCAATGACAATAAATACGTGAGCATAAACCGATCGGTGTTGAGTCAAACATTTAAATAAAAGTATTTGTATAGATATCGTTCGAAGACATTTGAACCAGAGTTCGTTCGAAACAACGACTTTTGTCCTAAAAAGTATTTTTTTTTTTAATACCTGGCACATCGTGTTAAATCGCAATAACGAATCGGACATGAGATTTTGTTTGAAATAACTCGATGATCAATCGAAGCTCAATCAGTCGCAGTCAAATTTTCAGTCTGTAATTTTACAACTCCGTTATGAACCGTAGATCTGACAATGGAATTCGAAAGTATAAAGTGTTTTGACGAATGGCTTTTTTTTTTTTTCACTCTACATCATCAGTCTGCAATTACTTTTTCATATATTTTTTTTTTTTTTTTTGTTTCTACTTTGCATAGAAATTGTTCATAACAATACATGAGTCGATTACCTGCACGTCTTACCTTCTTCTTTCCCTTATTGCTTGAAAATTATATCCCCAATAACAAAATGCAGCACAGTAACATTCGATCTCGCTGCAACATCGAGTCCGATTGATTTGACACGTACGCGACAAGTGCAGGGACAAGGGCATTATTATAAGAAATTTTAATTGTACGTATTTGTGACAATAGACAGAAGTACAGATTAAAATAATGAAATGTTCTTCAGCCGTAAAGGCTCATAATGTTCTTCATTCGCTACAGTAATTACAGTAAACTTGCTCAAAAATATATTCAGTACACGAAATTATTATTTGGTAATCTAGAAAATCTCTTACGATAATTATTAATTCAAACTTTAGGCAAATAATGTAATTAATTGCGTGCTTTACTTCATAATACACGCTTAACGCATATTACTAAATCAAGCTGCAGGGAGTATTTAAACATTGTCAATAAATACATTAATAAAGCTGTTAAGCTAAGCAGGATAATTATTTTACGTAAAATGATAAATAATAGACCACGGCCAAATAAATATTACTTTTTTTTTTATAAATAATTCGTAAAAGTTGATTAGATTTCGTATTCGTATACGTCAATTACAATTTCTCGTTGTGCTAAATACACTGTTTTAAATGTTACATTCAAATTGAAGTTGATTATAATTAAAAAAACGTAAAAAAAAAAAAAACGGGGGAGGGCAAAGGCCTATTATTTAATCATCTTTATAATATTAATCATCGCTTTGAATGGGACAAAATTTCTAGCCCGAAACAACGAAACAACAGATGCGCACATGACGAAAGTTAATTAACCCGAACGCGTGCCGCTCTTCATGTCATGGATTTTAATTAATCCCACGTGTCCTTGGGGTTATTAAAAATGTAACCTGTGACCTGTAGCTTTCCTCGTCGTACATTTTGATTTCCTAGACAGGCATCCTAGACAGTGCAAAATAATATTGCGACAATTTCAATGCGAAGGGCCACGCACACTACCTGCGTATGGTATTGATTTAGTATTCCGGCAAATCCGACAGCAGCGATTGATTTAAAATTAAAATTACATCCGAAATATTACCGAACGCATGCGCTCTATCAACTCCTTGATTGATCTACCTGTTGAAACGAACCACTCATCATATATAAATACCGGCCCACGGTTATTATGCAAAATTTAAATGAAATGGCTTTGGAGCTTAAATTGCTTAAATTTACTAATGGACGGGGAACTTGATAAATAATATGGGAGATAAGATGCAAAACCATCATAGGTATTACGTGTACATTATACATTACGAATGACGAATACGGAAGCCATGGGAAGGCGTGGTTGTTATGGGGCGGGAGGGGGTGGGTGATGGGGGGGGGAGAGAGAGGAGGCATGATGGGAGTCAAATAACAGGAAAGGAAATAGTTGACGGTGCGGAGGGGCGGGGGTGTTGAGAGACTTTGAGAGAAAACGTAGTGGTCTCGAATGCCAAGGCGCCGCTTCGCACCGACGACGATGATCCCGGTCTAGGGCTGGGCCTCAAGCTCTGTATTAGAGATCGATAGGGAAATACCGTATGGGCCGTAACGTACGCTGAATTAATGACAGCGTCTAACGGAACGATTAGAGACGTTAGATGCTCCCGGTTCGCCACCACCGCCGGCTCATCGCCAATTCCCAACGAGGACCCCGATGACTTTGATTTTATTGCCATTCCCCGCACCCGCCCGACTCCGCCGTCTTAGCCAGCAATAGTCGCGAGGTATTTGCCGACGGTATTTTCGCGTTCCAGTACATAGAGGAATGCTTTCGGGAATTCCCCGACAGGAAGGGATTAAAATCTCTGGTTCTTCTTCTTCTTCTTCTTCTTCTTCCTCTTCCTCTTCTTCTTCTTCTTTTTCTTCTTCTTCTTCAGCACGGTATTCGCAATTTGGCTTCCGCTCGAGGTCGGGCTCTTGCATTCGCACGAAAACTTTTCGTGCTCTTCCTACTGTTCCTGGCAGTTAGACATACCTCGTCTTGCCTAATACCATCACTAACTTTATCCAATAAAGTAAATATCTAACCCTGTCTAACCTCACTTTCATTCATTTGACATTCTTCGAAGTATCTTTGTATTTTTGCCGACTTTTATTATCTAAATATACCTTAAGTTTATTCGCGCGCTAATTAATCCAGACATTAGATCACGCGCACGTAGTATTAATTACTCCGGTCTTGCTAAAGGTGTTAACTTCAAGATAATTTTCAAGGTAAGTTTTCAGGACGTGCCAAAGACATGTGCATTCGTTCTAATTGAGTTCTGTCGAGAGCTGAAACGGGGTTATTGCAGTGAACGTTAACAAGTCTGACTTTGTACACTGATACGCATTAATCCGGCTACCCGTACGTCCTGTATTTATCAACAAACTCTTGTTACCCTTTCGAAGCAAACGTCGACGCGACATCTCTTGGTAAATTTTACATGACAAAAGCGAACGATCGCTCCCCTGTATTTCAAATACAATCGTATAAGTATTATCGTAATCATTGCTTACTGGGGTGGCGGGGGGTGGGGGGAGGGCTGGATAAGATACGCGGGAAGTATTATTTCGTGGTATAAAGCGGTACTTGAAGTAAGTGTTTGTATTAGAATGACGTGAATTTGAGCGGAGTATTTGAGCGAAAAGATGGCGCGGCGTAAAAAAAAATATCAAGCTCACGAACCCTCGTAAAAATCAATTCTGATTGGCAAAAAAAAAAAAAAAAAAAAAGAAAAAGAAAAAACGGAAAGAAAAATAAATAAATCTTTCCCCTCGCAATGTGTCGGCCGGGCAATCGAAGCCGAATCCCCCGCCATAATCCGATACCTTTTACTTTTCTCAATCTACTCTTATTACACGAATCGGGTATCTCGATATTTTTAAACGCGCACGCGCACATTTACGTAACGGCACGTTAACTCGTAACGGATCTCGCCCTTTAACTCGTTTACTACCTACTCGTTTCGGTTTCAACACGAGGAAGCAACAAGGACGCGCCGTTTATTGAATGGCAGGAGCGATAAAGGAGCGCGTGGACGACGGGAAGTCGAGGTGTTAAGGTGATCGGCAATTACGGAGCGGGTCGAAAAAATTTCTAATGGACGGTGTTGTCGCGACGCTCACGATTCCAATTCGCCTTCGATAATAAAAAAGAGCGACGATGGATTCTCCCGATGATAAAGAGCGTTCGTTGTACGTGCGACTCTCTCTCTCTCTCTCTCACTCACTCTCCTCTCGCCGTTCGTTCGACTTTTTGCCTGCATTTACATTGGTTAGGAAAGCTGACCGATCCCGAGGCTCCTTTTGACACAAATAATAACGGCTCGTGTGCCTTGTCCTTCCTCGTTTTGAAGCTTAGCGCATTTTTGAAATACCACGCGACCCCCAGCACCGTTGCACTCTTACCACTACTGCCGAGTACTACCGAGTACCGGCAGAGTCGCTCGTTTTCGTCTCCGTTAATGTCACTACGGGCACTTTATTTCAAAAGCAAAAAACAAAAGACAAAAAATAAAAACGAAGAAAAGCCTCGGCTTCGGTCCACTTTCGCAACAACTGCAAGCAACTCCTTTTTTTCCCATAACTTATAATTTCTCTTTACGATTTCACTCTCCTCCACAAACTCAAGGGTTTCCCCTTCTTCCCTTATCTTACAGACACATTTTTTCTATTGTATTTTTTTTTCCAGATTAACAGAGCACGTGCAAGTATTACTAGAAAGACTCGTTGCTTCTTTAACTCTCGTACGAGAGGAATTATATTACCGAATCGCATATACGTAATCTGACGTTGTCTAGGCATTTCGACAGAATATCTCGGCAGAGTTCTCGAAATCGAGATCAGCAACACGTGCTCGGCCGATCTAAGTTATCACAGAAATCAGCCAGAAGCCGAAGCGGTAAATCGTCGATCACGTTATAATGCTAAATATGTAGAGAACTATAGATATAATCTTGACCACTATGGTCGTCATATTGACATTTCATGACCTATTTCTTTTACCGTTCCTATTGCGAAATTCAATTGAATTTCAAAGAGATAGGATAGAGAGAGAGAGAGGGGGAGAGAGAGAGAGAATGGCTTTACAATGACAGTCCTCCCTCGTTCGACTAAATGTAAAATAAATATTTTTATAATCAACGTATCCAGTCATAAACTGCGTGCAGTCCAGTTACGATAACGGCGTAATAAAGTAATTACGAGTATTATTTCACGGAGTAGTTCACTGAAAATTACGATGATACGACAAATATTTGTAAGACTCATAATTGTTTTCGTGCTCGGTCAATGGTTTCATAATAAATACACAATGTATTTCAGATAAATCCATCGTACGCCCGATGTATTGTTTAGACTCTAATTGACAGAGGCCGAATACTCTTTCAATAAATATTACATCAGCCAAGATTTATTGGTTTTTTTTTTTTTTTTTTTTATATATATATATTTTTTTTAACGAGAAATTTTAATGAGAAATTATGAAATTCGCGTAATAAGCTTCGGTTTCGTAGTTATAAAAAAATTCTTAATAAAACTTCGACGCTCCTGCAGGTCGTATAAGCAAATATTAATTCGTTTACTCGAGAATACTATTTATTACAGGCATTTTATTCGATTATTCAATTGTTTGAACGTGATTTTTCTCAAAGAAAGTCCCTTACAATGCTTGACCGTAGAGCAAAACAAATGCACAGCGAGCGAATTAATTGTCGAAATGATGAAAATTTTAAACGCTTTAGCCTTAATACGCGTAGATATGGGTATGTATGATGAAAGCAGCCGATGCTTGTGGATTCGCGTTAATACGGATGTGCGCCTGTGCCCGTTCGTACACGAATCTGTAAACAATTGACGATAAAAGTAGGAGCGCGATGAAGAAAGAAGCAGATACGAATAGAACGCGGGAAGCTGAATAGGAACGAATCGATATATAACGCAGAGCTTCACAACGCATTTAATAAATCTAACGGAAGAAAGGCAATTCTTTTCCATTTTCAGAAGAACGCAAGAAAATTTAATTACAAAAATTCTCCTATGGATACTTTTGCCTTACATCGAGCAATTTAATTAAGAGCCGTTGTTCCCTGCATTAGTTGTGCACTCCTCGTGTCCGCCCTGGCCGCTACCTACCTAAGAGACCCACCGCCAGCCACCAGGAGCCATGTCGCGACAAGTGACGCTCGGCACTCGTACGCGATGCCGAGACGTCGGCGTCTCTTTCCCTCCCTCGTGGCCCCCACCCGCCCTACCAACCACCGACCGATTCAGCTGTCGTAATAATCGAACAGCTTGCACCACCGAGCTTTTTCCTACCTCACCTGGGGAAGGAAGCCCACGAAAATTTATGTGAGCTCCGAGTAATTTAGAACATCTGCCGAATAACAAATGAATTCTACCCCTCGATCACCCCGTCCACTCCAAATAAATAAACATAAGATGCATCAACTATTTCGGTCAGTTGTTCCAGCATATCTGAGCTCTCTCTCTCTCTCTCTCTCTCTCTCTCGTTTTTTTATTAAAACCAAAGTCAAGTTTACATTGGCCGACGTTCCTTATTGTTTTCAATAATAAACTCGAGTGCTGATTCATAGACTATCTAGCTTATCGATCAATGATTTATTGAAATTCTACCGTTCTTATTACCGTTTATTTGCAGACGAAACTCGCTCACTCGTTTTTTGATTTTCAACTTTCCCAAGTCTATTATTAAGTTACCGCAGCTCTGCGTTTAGGTAAAATTCGCAAGCATCCCTGCCGAGGGAAAGATTTATTTTTAATTACGTAGCAAGACGCGGAGATCCGTTCTCTTGAATCGTTTGGCACGACGAGCCCGTAAAGTTTTTGCTTCCGACAATCGACTTGTCACGAACGGAGATTTGGGCCCTAATGTTTATTATTAAGGCTTCGTGAAAACATCCTTGGCAACGAATGCCCCTCGTCAATGGGGTCGATCGCGCGAAATGTATCCTGATGGATAGAGTGCCCGAGAGCAGTTCGACGCGGTCGAAGGGTGTGCGAGGAGGGGGGAGGGGGCGGGAAGTGGCACGGAGGAGGAGGAGGAGGAGGAAAAGGAGCGATCGAAAGCTAATTACCATCCTCGGCATCTTCGGCGCACGGCCAGAAATTTATTGTCGCGCGGATCAGGGGCGCGCGTGCGCGACCTTTGTCCATCGGTCGTCCCCCCTGTCCAGCGCCTAAGCACCCGCCCGCCCGCTCGCCCGGGTATTATATTCTTCTACATCGGCACGCCACCAGCGCGTAATATCATCATAGCTTGCGCGAGTGCCGCGAGTCGCGCGCTGCATTTGAATTGCATGCGCTTCGACGCGCGCTCCGTCTCGCGCTTGCGCTTCTGGGTTAAGGATACTACTACTCATTACGGATGTGCGCTCGAGCTTGCCGTGGTAGCCATTGAATTTATCGATCGTACGAATGACTTTTTCCAATATGAGCGAGCGAGCGACCGACCGACCGAGGGATTCTCGTCGTTAGTTTTTAATGCCGGTCGACAATAAGTCAAGTCAAGTCGTAAGTCAAGTCGTAAGAAGTCGTGAGGCCCCGCGTTTCCAGGACATTCGCTTAATGTGCTCGACGTTCTAATCGCTCTGGGGGTCCCTGGGAATTCTACGTATATAAAATCGAGCAAGCTTTCTTTATTCTTCGTGCCAAGGTTTTAAGATTTTCACGTACGTGTTCTAATCATACATGTCTGTACAATCCGAGCTTACAGTCATTTTAATTATTCCGCTCATGGAACTCAATGTCTCTGTCGGATATTAGAAATTTTTCCTCGTTATGTAATTATAAATATTTTCGTTTTTCTTTTTTCTCTCTTTTTTTTTTTATTATTTCAGTATATTTTCCAAAATTTTTTCATTCTCAAAAAACTAATTACTACGTTTTTATAGTACAAAACGTATAATACCATAATTATGTACATGTATATACATACACATATGCTTGTGAATCGTATTGTATAAATCTTTAACGGCCGAACTTGAAGCTCTGGATGTACTTTTATCAGGCACGCATTTTGATATGGAAATTTTAGATGACTCTATTTATGTTATACTACTACTACTAACAAGGAAATGCTTTTATGCCTGCAATATCCTTTACCGAACTGGGTCAAGCTACTTGCTGGAAAAATAAATGAAAAATTCCATTCCTCCATAATTTCTCAGATCTTCAGAAACATTATTTATTTTAATTGCACCTTTACTCTATAACGTTGACCTTCTCTTTCTAAAAATCAAAATTTCATCTTATCAAGAGTCATTCTATTCTATTCTCAATTAGTCCAATATTAAAATATCTTTTAATACAATTATATTTATCAACAATGTCCATTATTAAATTACATAAAATTCGAGGTGAATATTTTACGTCCATTGACGTAAATTAATTAGATGAATTTATAATCTCAATATACGAATACGCATAAATCCAAATAATTTTTTATGAATTACATTTTCATTAAAACTGTATAATTTCTTAATTAAATGTATTATATAATTGTAGAAAATCTTCGTTATTTCCCGCGTTTTTCTCCAATTGCGTTGGATTAATTCGTACTAAGACTTCAGAATTCAGCGGTAGTTTATTATTATTATTATTATTATTGCTTCGTTTACTCTCTAAATTAGTGTCGTTCTTGAGCTTTCTTTTCACGATGAAAAATCAACGTTTTGTATTCTTGTAAGTTAGAATTAATAATATTATTGAGTATTTCAGTTTCAGACAATTCAAAACGATTATTTCATTGAAATTACAATATTTTTTATATTCCGTGTAAGAAGGAATTTATTCCGTGTATTGGTTCATTGTACTTGGCAAACGTCGATCGTTATCTATGATCGTGTAAACATCGGTGCCCGAAAAAGATTAATGTTCGAGACAGTCTGAAATGTCCTCAACCAAAGAAGTTCAATTTTCCAGATTAACCGATTAAGATGCAAGATTTTGAAGATAATAACTTCAAGTAGCTCTGCATCCTTGTCGCTCAGACTCCAACAGAATGATATAAGCGAATTGGATTTTATATATATATATATTTTGTTTTTTATCTCGACGCGGTTAGTTTGAAATTATAATTTTGCGCTTTGGAATCGCTCGAGCGCTCCGAGAAAAAGATCTTTTTTAATCAATCGAGTCATAAATAATGCTTCTATCAGCCGTGAATGTAGGATTCCCTTGATTTGCAGTACGCGCGAGCAAATAAAATGAAGCGCGCGACTCCGGTATTTATGAATATTGCAAGGAGACTGAAAAATGTCTTACGGGAAGAAGACGAAGAATAGATAGATGGATAAAAAAAAAAAAAAAAATAGAAAAAAAAAGAAGCGGATGGGGTCATCAACTGCAACGGATTGATGATTGAGCACAAACACTCATTCTCAAGTAAAGAGTTACCCAGTGACACAGAAACGTGACGTCTCGCGTTTTATTACAGTCGTTACTTAAGCCACTTTGGATTATTATACATAGTAGATATGAAAATTTTATAATAATGCTTGTGTAAGCGTCATACGAAGACAGATAAGGGGACGTTTTATTACGTTACTTTGCGATCGCTAGAGATTTACCGAATTTCAGAAATCCATAGAGACTCGATCGACAATATATTTATTATCGATCATCGATGCGCCTCGATTCGATAAATTAAGCTGCTTCGAGTAACGCGGTAGATTTGTTATTATTTTTGTAAATTCTTTTTTTCCACGTCATATTATAACGCGTTTCTTAAAGAAGATTAAATCTTAAACTCTTTTCTATTTTAAATGGAGCGCGGCGCGCTAGAATAACGAGTCTTTGGCTGTGCAAAAGATTCGAGTCAAAAGAAAATTAATTTAGTAAGATAAACCTTTGGATTTATGGCTTTTAAAGGACGGACGCACACTTTTTTCCTTGATAAAATCGACTATTAGTTGTATAGGCGTTAAGTTTCTTTATACGTATATATGTATATATATATATAGAAGCTACAGATTACTTAGAGACCCTAAATAAATCAAATTTATTTTTCAAATATAAAATAAAACGTTCCTTCATTTACGTCGAAATGGAATTACGAATAAAGGAAATTTTTAATAATTTTATTCTTTAAATCGAATGATTTGACTTTCCTTTAAGAGTTAAAATTTGATGGAATTTCGAAGGAAGAAGAGAGATTTTATTTACGGGCACATTTAGATAAAATATGTTTGTTTCTTATAAAGTACGAGATAAATAATAAAACTTTTTGAAAGCAATTCAGTTTGATAAAACTTATTTGATCGAGAGAAAAAATCATCTGAAATTGAAGGATTTGTCGTAAGTACATCAAGGATTTAGAATTTGAGTTTCTTTCTTCATAATTGAAAAAGGTTTTTTGAATCAGTTTAGACGAATGCATTGGGAAGTATTGCCAGATACACGAAATACATTTTTCTTAAATAAAACGAGAAGATTCCTTTTGTTTACATGCAATGCGAATTGAAAGAGAATTGTTTTATTAGTTTTTCCCGTAGCTTGGAATAAGCACAGTTTTAACAAAAGCTGCTCGAAAGTTTGGGATTAACATCCGTTTGCGAACATGTTGCTTGACTTCTCTATGTAACCGATCCTTTACATAATATACATGTATGTATGTATATACTCTTAGATTTTAGGTTTAAAGTTCGAAGCTCCGTAGCATTTTCTGAAAGTATCAATGTCGGGGTAAGAAAAAAAGAAAATAAAAAAAATACGATCGCCATGCTTATTAATTATGCCCATTATAAGCAGCAACTCGTAGCCCAATCGTCATGGATACACAACTGATTCAGTGTAATACAAGCGCCGCTCGATTAATTTGTAGTCCGCGTAATATTATCCGCGGCAATTACCGGCAAATAACAAAGGCTATACACGCGCCGCTCAAATTGCCATTAACTAACTGCATTTCCCGTATGCATAATTCTATACGGAATAATAATTCCGGGGCTCAATAGCAGTGCGGGACAATTATGATCCAAGTCAAAATAATCCGAGGGTAAAATAATCCATTAAAAAGCTCTTAGAGCCCAAGGATGACATCTTCCTCGGACGTTTTATCAACGGTTAAGTGCCGCTTAAGTGTCGCTCATGCTAATTAACTCGGTCATTTTATCTTTTAAAAGCCAAATACACCTCAACGTGCTCACCTCTTCAATTCCTATTGGGAAATGGGAAACGTGCTGCGGGAAAGTTGCGTATGCACTGGGATCGTGCCCCGAGGAATCGCAATACCGATGCCTCCCATGCTATTTTAGTAGATCAAACTCAGATTACACTCAGATTACGCTCAGCTTACGCTCAGATTACGCTCAGATTACACTTAAATTACACGTAAATTACACTCAGATTACACTGGCGTGAATCGCCCTAATAAGTATGGCCGTTAATTGTCAACAACATCGAGCTGAGAATCGAATTGATCGTTTAAAAACGTCGTAGAGTCGTTATGGAACACGTTCGACGCGCCTTCTCTGCTCTTACCCAATGAGCGAAAGCACGAATGCTTTTCCCACTAATATCATCAGCTTCCACGGGATTTTCCAAGACGCCCAAGCACACACAGAGACACAACAGTTGTTCCTCTACTCCTTTCACGTGGCCCCACTTTACTTCTCCGCATTCCCAATAATTTTCCTTTCCACTCGGCTTCTTTACTCCCCCCGATCCCCCAATAACCCCTAATGCCCCTTCCATCCCATCCCCCCCCGCCAGCGTATTTTCGAGCTCGGGAGGAGTAAGAGAACGCGACTTAGCTTGCAACTCTACCGTCAACCGTACCGCCCTTATTTTCGACGAATGCGGGTCCCGCGGCGAGGGAGGGATTCCCGCGCAAACGTTACGCGCTGGCACAGTTTTGTATTTACTGGCGTAAGCTTACCGATAAAATTGCATAAGGCATTAAATGTAAAAAAAAAAAACAATTTGAGCACTAGCCAAGTCCAAAGGCGTTCCTTCCGAAAATAAGAACGAGAGAGCTTGTACGGAATCCTTGCGAGATTCAGAAAATATCTCATAAATTTGCTACTTCGTTACCCGTGGCCATTAATTAACCACTGATTAATCGATCAAGTATCCATCATAACCTATAAAGTTAAGTAATAATAAATCTGGGACTTGGCGACCTTTTAACTAATTCGATCGACATACGCGGATAATTTCATCGCGACGATTGGCAATTATTACCTTGAACTCCAACTGAGTCTCGAGTGATATTTCCAAGTGGAGATTATGATTTGGAGTTAATGGATGTCATGGGGATTTGAAGAAATAATCGTCGAATGCACGAGAGTTCTTCTAATGATCGAACAAGCGAGTTGAGTTGAGTTGAGTTGAGAGTTGTTTTTTTTCTTTTTTTTTTTTTTTTTTCGTCTTAGTTCTGCGAATCCATAGAAACTTCTTTCTGCTCGGTGTTCGGGATAGAAAAAAAAAAAATCGCGGATCTGATTCGGCGAGTAAATCGTCGTTTGCGATCCTTCTTTGGGCCCCGGTCGTCCGAGTCGTCCGAGTCGTCCGAGTCGTCCGAGTAGTGGAAAGTCGTCCCCCTCGGACCGCTGGCATTTTTACTCCTTCGAGCCGTAAGAGGATTTCGCCGTAAGAGCTTCGGCGGCACGCACACGTAAGCGATACTCGCGCGCGGCGTCGGGATGATGTACCGACTTGTTGTTTCGGCTCGCACCTCTTCGCCCTTTACCCCCAATAACCTTCCTCCCTCTTAACACGCTGTTAACTGTGTTTCGAAGTTCTTTGGTGATGGCGGGGGCAGGGGGGGGGGGAGTCACGTGCCCGAGGCAGGATACAAGCCGAAAACAGAAAGGGAATTGATTTACTTGATACGCGCGTGTGTGTGTATGTGTAGCCAGTTCATGATTGACTTGTCCATTAAGTTTCCGTAAATGGAACATTATTCCAGTTATTGTGATCTAGCAAAGTTGTGCCACGTAATCGTAATTCACCCGTTTCCGTACCGTCGAAAGATTTTTCATTAATATATATCGTTAAAGGGAGTCCCTGCAACCCCCCTCCTCCTCCTCCTCCCGACCCTACACCACCGAATCATTGAAGTTCAGTTCGATTGTCAAAGTTTTGCTTTTCGTTATTTCTCTCCTCGTATGGTCTAACGAGTCCGCGATATCATTCTTTTATTAATTATATCCACCTGTAATCGCAATATTCGTTAGACTCAATTCGTAAACCAATCGGTGCTTCAAAGCTCAATATTTCTTAATCGCAAGTAAACAAGGGATTCCTTTATCTTCTTTTTCTTATTCTTTTTCTTTTTAAAGAGACGGCGGGATAGAAGGAAAGGGCTATAGATAGGACGGGAGTAAGTGTAAGAGGAGAATCGAATGAATAGTATACAGATTTCTTAGTGAAGTAGCGGTGCGGCTTGACTTTATGGCCGACATTAAATTTAATTTTCTGCACTTTTAGAATTGCAGTGTACGCGGACGCGTAGAAATGTACTTGGATGTGGCATGACTTATTCTCATGCAGATTTTTATTACATACTAATGCTCCTTACAGAATATTTCATAGCTTATTTATTATTGACTCGACGTCGTCCCTCCCCCCCCCCCACCCTGCCCGGGTAGGGATGGGGATGGGGGTGAAATTAACAAGTTACAGTTAAATTAAAAGCCAAAGCTACGTCGAAGTTGCATTGACAATGTACTATTCTCACGGAGAAGAGGCGGTGAGATTACGTCGGGGACGGAAGGGGTTGGCTCGCGCGTAATTTATTCGGCATGAAATTCCGGCCGATGAAAATGAGGTTCTTACCACCCTCGCTATGCTTTTTGTGGAAGACACGCGGCAAGAAGATTTATGGAGACTTCGGGGCAAGTTGCCGATAACCGTCGCCGCGATAATTGCAAAAATAGTCGGGCCCGCGAGACTTCTGAGAACATGTATCGTCACCGTTTTATTGCCCAATTATTCGTAGGAATGCCCTCGCCTCCGGTAATGAGCGGATTTCTAAGCTCCGCGTGATAATTAGGGGCAAAACTGACGGGAAACAACGATCGGATCATATTTTTATCCCCCGAGAATGTCCGACCGTTGTTTTTTTTTTGTTTTTTTTTTACCGGGCTTTTTCTCTCCATTTTTACGTACCGACGAATGAAAACCTTCCCTCGCGCTTATCTTTTACTTTGTTGTATTTAAAATTCTGCACAACAGGCCCGTGTCCGCGAATCTTTTTCTCAATGTTCCCTCAATAAGCTCCATGTTCCCGACTTTCGACATATATTTTTAAACGAATCTACTCTTACTCGTTATGTCGTTTACATTGTTTCTACGTAACTCTCCCTCCCTCTCTCTCCCACCACATTTAAGCCCGTCACACTGATTTCTATTTGGCTGTAATCGAACCTACTACCAACAATTTATTCTTATTGAAAAAGAAGAAACGCAACTACGCCTCTAATTATTTATTACATATTTTACTGAATTACTAACTAAGATTTACGGAAATAGAATGATTTTAATGTGCCAATCATTTAACGTCTGCCTTCTAAGATGTAAATGTCTAAAAGCCGTTTTTATTACCCACTAATGCCTCTTGTATTCGAAACATAATATGCATCGTTACGAGCACAATTACGAACATTTTATAAAATAAACCGACAGACATTCGTGAAAAGTAAACGGTAAAAATATTATATATTTTTACCAATAACGTAATATTACGGAATCATATATTCTTTATATAGCACAACATATATTGTAAATACTTACCAACAATAATATTGATATACTTAATAAAATTGAATTTATTAATTTTAAAATACATTGCCTACAATTGCATGATAAAGCCGTGAATTCGTAAGTGACGAATGTACTAAATCAAATGAAATTGTAGGACAATTTTCATTTTTAGTATCGAATAAATAACAAATAAACTGATTCGTATTACAATGACTTTACGATCCAAGTTATTTATAAATTTTTTACGGTTTATCGCCATTATTGTTTTAAATTTGTTTTATAGTATTAAAATACTACGTATGCATGCCACCAATAACCCCAGAATTAAAGAGTTTGTTTTACAATGGACTTTATACGAAAGTTATTTTAATGACTCATAAGACTGCCCCGGTCATGGATTTACGTATTATTCTAAACGGTCTAGAAGAGAATAGTTATTGTGATATTATATTCGTTCAATTCAATAATGATTTATGCATAATTTCATGAAGAAACTGCCTCAAATAATAATATAAATTATTCGTACGAAAGCGTTTGATACGCTCACTGACATCATTTGAATTTCAGGTTAATTTAAAATAAAATTCATCAAAATATTGTTTCTTTTTTTCTTTTTTTTTTTTTTTTTTTTTTTTATTTATAAATGCACGATAATGTGAGTGAGGAAAACAGGAGCCACGAATCCCTCATGAATAATCAATGTTTTCGTTATCATACGAGTGCCGATATTAAGTAATTCTTTTATCTCTTCGACTTTGTCTATTTTAAATATATATATAAATAATAATAAATAATAATAACAATAACTTTGAAACGTCGGGAGATGGAAGGGAAGAGTAGCGGTCGATACTGAATTATTGTTGCATAATAAATAAGAGAAATAAATTTGCGAGTAATGACGGGAGCGCGTATCGCTTGAATTTTTGTGTACGATTTCGAGTTAATTCGGCTTAGATTCGCTCAACGAAACCAATGATTCTCTATGGTAATTAATGTATTTATTATGTAGCGAATAATGCTCGAATTAAATAATATAATGTCACACAGCAGGCTTGACATTTTGTTTAAATAACAATATAAAGTCGAGCGATCGATGCCCGCAATATCGGCTATAAATTACGAATGTACGGGGTAAGAAGAACGAGCGAGCGAGCGAGCGAGCGCGAAGAAGTAATTAAAGACGGAGGATCGCGGGGGGGGGGCGTATTAGCTATAACGTGTTAGCGAGTAAGGAATAAAAAGGCGCGAAAAGTAAAATGGTTGTCGGATGTAGGCTTGGCTTGGCCAAAAGTATAAATTGTTACATTAATAAGAAAGTGACGAAGGTAAGTAAGCCGAGAGCTCACCTTTGATAAATGCCGCAGCTTCGGGCTCGAACGCGCTCGGGAGTATCATCGGCCCTCCGGAGCCGCGGGTCTCGGGCCACTGATAACGGCCCCTACGTCGACGAGGACGGACTCGTCGAGGATAACAACGGCTCGCCTCGGCGGTCCTCTCGGGGCTCGCGCGACCAGACTGGCGCTCTCCCTCGCTCGGCGCACCGCTGCTTCGGTCTTCACCCCCCCCCCACCCTCCCATCCCTCCTTCCGACCCTCCTTGCGGCCACCCGCAAACGCTCTTTCTCCCGCAAACTTTCTTTCGGTGCCGACGTCGCCGCCGCCGCCACCGCCGCCACCGCCACCGCCACCGCCACCGCCTACGTTTTTTCGGCCACTTAGCCGGAGGAGCGTCGCCGAAGGCGCATGACCGACCGGGTCCCAGGCCTCTACTACGTCTCTATGTACTCCAGGTCCCCTTTTTACAAAAACTTGGGGCTCTTTTAAGACTTTTCCTTCCTTCCCTCGCATATACACGACACGCACACGACACGCACGCACGCACACACACATCGGGCTCTACGACTATTATTTATCTTTTTAATTAGGGGAGGGGACGTCCCCTGTCCCACCCCTCCTCCCGGCCCCCAACAGTTCCCTCAGTTTCCGAATCACCTCGCACTGCCTTTATAATTAGTACTCCGCTCTACTCTATTCCCATTAGTCTTCTAAATACAGTCTTTCTCCTCTCGTTACAACTTCAATCATAATGCTAAACTTATATTCATATTCATTAGTTGTAAATATTCTTTACGTTAAGAATACGAGAAGAAACTGTCCGTTTCTTGTCCAAGCTAAAGGTTAATCAATAATTCTTAATTTGTTTTTCTTCATCCAACTTTGTTGTTTGGAGTTCGGATCGAACGAATGATCGAAGTAATAGAAAGTTGATGATTACAAGGATTCGCTCATTTATCATCGGATCTATAAATTATCAATTTTTTTATTAAATTAAATTAAATAAAAATTAAAATAATAGATTTTTTTCTATTTTCTGTTTTGGTATGAATATTCGATAATCAAGAGTTTTCAATAATTTTAGCTTTAGAAATAAAATTTTAGTTATCGAAAGTGTCGCATTCGACATCTTTTTCCTCAAATCCTCATATCTCTCTTTAATTAGTTCGATTAATTATTTTATTATAATTATACATAAGTATTTATTGAATTATTGTTGTATAGATCCTATTAGCGATTACTACTTACTAAATATCAGCAAATAATGTCTTTAACATAATACGTAATTTCCTCGAATGCAGTAAGTAGTATAAGATAATAAATAAAAGTTTTATTTCACTTAAATTCAACGAACATTATTACGTAGTTTTTAAATTATTATTTTAATTCCTACGTAATAACTAAGTCACTATAACTAAGATTTAAAGTAAATGAGAGATAATGAAAAAAATTCATTGAAATAAGTAATTATTAATGTCGTTCAATATTAATTAATATTAATTTAATTATTATTAAATAAGTGAATTAATAGAATTTTTATTAAGTATAAAGAAACCTTTAAGATAATGAATCTTTTCTTTTTATAATGTACGAGCGAAGCCCTTCAAAATGACATAAATTTGATTCGCTTGAATATTTCTTAATCGAATACCATTTGCTCGTTGCAATTTTTCTTTATTTACATGTTAAATAACAACTTATCAGCGATATTTCATATTTGATTTACGAAAATGTTCCATTTCCCATTATTTTACATAATTTATTTTCTTTTTCAATTAACTTTTGTACGTTTAATTTACAATAAACTCTTTGCTATAATTAAAATAGAACGAATCGTTGTATAGAAAAGAGAAAGAGTTCATCGATTTTGTTACAATTTTTTTTTTTATTTTCTTACATTTGTAAAACTAATTAAAAGAAAAATGTTTATCTATTTACGGTGAATACTGGATTTAAAAGTCTCTTTTCTATGCTGGAATTTCCCATACGTATATAGAGTAGGTAAAGAAGTGATTTTGCTTTCTAAAACTCGATTACATGGTAATAAAATTAAACAGGATTTAGTAAAGGAGATATTTGGTATTTTACGACACTGACAACGCTCTCGAGTACTAATTCACTGTTTAAGCTTTCAATTCTTGTTTATATGTAAAACTAGGCAATAAATAATGCCTTTGCAAACAATCCAAACTAATCTTAATAATTCTTGATGTTTTTGAATTTGAACAAATGCCGCATTAATGTATTGTTTTTCGTAACGCTTGCAGCAAGAATACGAAACTAATGACAAATATGAGTGATTACAAGAGGGTTAATAAACTGAAGTTTATCTAAGTTTTGTTTATTTTTTAGGTAAACGATAATTTTCTACGCTGTAAATTTCCGCGAAGATACGAACAACTTCGATACAGTCAGTCTAATAAGTATTACATAAACGTCGTCATTTTTAAATTAATACACAACAAGGGATAAATATCTTTTAAATTCCTTCAATGAAAACACGTTAATTTTATTAATTTGTATTAAGAAAAATTAAGTAATTTTTTAATATTTGCGTTTTAACACTTTAACAGTCTGCAAATTATTTTAATCAGTGGGAATGAAACATCTACAAATACACATTGCGATTTAAATGGACTTCGACTCTTTACACGATCTGCCAGCATACACAAAGTGTCATTTTTCATTAAGCACAGCTCGTTGTAATGACTATCATTGTCGTAAGATACTTAAACTTAACAAAGTGCTTCTTACGTTACATAGTAACGTTGCGATTAATTGATCTGCTGATAAGAGATGCATTCGAACCTAACAAGACCGCCATTCTGTTCGTTTCCATGTAATAAATATATACAATGTATATTTTTATAAAAAAATTAATTATAGTTCATTGTTTTTTTTTTTTCGATATTCTTTTACGATAAATATCTACTACGTATACGGAATTGTGTAGTAACTATAGATTTGTTGATAAAAAAATTTTTTTTACAAACGATAGCGAAATATCTGGTAATTTGTTGTAAAAACTTGTAACTTGTAATCATGTTCTACAATCAATCGATGTATAATAATGCTATCATATTTCGACTCCTCACTCAATCCACTACACCATGAATGAGTGTATATCATATCATATCCATGAATATACAAGAGGAGGTATTTTTAATACATTAATATTCTAACTTACGTATAAAAATCATTTGTTATAAAAATTTACACGACAATATATTTTCTTATTTAATTAAAAAGCAAATTATTGTTTCAGTAAAATAATTATAGTTTAATAAGTACGTACATAAGACTTGAGAAAATAATATATTTTAGAGCTGATCTATTAAAAATAAGAATCAACCTGAAATTAATTACATTTAACAATACTGTAAACAAATCTGTTAAAATTCAGTTGGTCCAGCGTCTGTAAATTATTTATTGATTGCTTTGTATAATAATAAATCGAATTAAAAATAATCTGAAATATTTTACTTCTAAATTAAATATATATATATATCTATGCGTGCGTGCGCGCGTGTGTGACTTATTGGACTTATAAGATCTATTATAATTTTATTAAAAGGATCATAATCAAGAAATTAAAGTGAACAAAGCAATGTTTATTGACTGTGTCTGAATATTTTATAAGCAACAACAACAACAACAACAACAACAACAACAACGATAAAGGGTGAAAATCCTAAAAATCCAAAGTGATTATATAATTTGTTATCTATGCTCGACACATACAGGTATTGACATTTGACTTGAATTATAAAAACAAGATTGAAATGCCGCTCGATTTTTAAAAGTAGGAGCAGCAACATTTTTCATAATGGAATTGAATAACGGAATCGGATTTGAGATTATAAATTTTTATCGTTCCGATGGAGAATTGGTGCGCGTATGGGCGATGCCGTTTTATTTACCGTATTGAATTAACACAGATCTAAACAAAATGATAAGCGCGATAGGGGCAAAGATTTGAATATTCATAGTTTCTCGCAAAGTCAAACGTTTTTATGCTTGAATTTCATCCTTAAAGGTTCATTGTATTCATTCACGGTATTCATTGAAAAACGAATTTGAGAAACAATTTATTTTATTTTCAATGTCAATTTATTATATTTTTAAAACAATTGTTCCATTAGATAAGTTAAATATTCTTTTTATATATAAGTATAATTTTTATCGAATACCGACTACTAATAAAATCTTTTCTTTTCTTTTCTTTTTTTTTTTACGCATATTTCATAATCACATTACATAGAAATATCTTTATTATTTTACGTATTTACATTCACAGTGCTATTAAAAGTACAGCTATTTTAGAATTAGTTTAAAACATTTACAGTATATCCTACTTCACCTTCTTTCAAATTTCCATGTAATAAATGCCATTGATCTATTGCCAACACTTTACTTTCTATCATGTTTACTAATTCAAAAGCGTTTTACAAATACGCACCTGTTGCTTCCAATACTGATACTACCTTCAACACTCGAGAATACTCACACCACATTTCAATACTTCTCTTTAAAATACATTATGTGACGATGAAGTGCTTCTTTTTCATACAATAGTATTCTGGTTTTACGGAAAATTGAAAAAAAAAAAAACAATTAGTTAGTATAGTTGTCTCAAAGAAATGTTTTTTTTTTTTTTTTTTATTAGATACTATATTAGAATTAATATAGTTAAAATTGCCGGTATTTTTTGTATTATTTAAGCAGTCGGTATTAGAAAAGCCAATCTCGTTTACTTTATTACGAATGAGAGCATAATGTAAAATAAAGTGTTTTGAATATTATAGAATACCTTTCAAGAAATTTTCCGGAAGAACTTTATATTTTAAATAATAAGATATTTAGTTATTAATTTACTTTTATAATTTCTTTGTAATTGGTAATTCATGCATTTTACTGATGAATAATACTGTTTAATTTCGACTCTTTGAGAAATATAAGGAAATGTTGAAATATGATTTTTTCACTACGTAGAGTTGCAACTATAAAGTTCATCATCAATTTCAAGCGCGATTAAAGATATTTAAAAATATCCATACAGATATTTAAAAAATTAATACTTATTCTTCCTTATTTCCTTCCTTATTAATATTTTTGGACGTTGAATGTATTGGTAAAAAAAAAAAAAAAAAAAGAAGAAAAAAAAATAACGTTAAATGTATTATGTACTTTTGCAATGAAATAAAATTCAATAAAAGAAAAATATTTTGGCTAACCATTAAAAATGATTGACATAAAATTAAATTTACGAAGCGTATTAATGAATCCGAATAAAGAACGAAGCAATTTCAGTTAACTTAGGACGACTGTAAATAAAATTAATATTAATACTCGAGGTAAATATTATAAGCGAATGTATGAATATTTATTTTAAAATAATATCAATTATTAAACTTAACCAGATCATATTGTTATCGAGTATTATTATCGTATGCTTCGAAGCAATAAAGCCTCTATACTTATTATTTCTATAATTATTATTGTTTTTTTTTAAAACTTTTATAACTTAATGCCGATGGGAAAATGAATAATTGCGAGTTATTAAAAGTCCGATGTCCATACGATTATCATTACGAAGATCATGTATTATTTATTTATAAAATTATAGATTTAACGGAATTTTTGGCCATGTTCCATTGACGGGTAAAAGTGTAAATAATGATATTGAAAGAAGGTAATAGGGCAGGGATCGATAGTGGAAAGAAAGTTTGAGACTGTAGGGCGCGCGACTGAAGGACCATTGTCGGTTTTCGCCGAAGACTTTGTCGATCGACCGCTAACATAGCCGACTTTTTCTTTCGAGATAAAACCTTAAAAGTGTTGGGAGCCCGGTGAAAAGATGGCGCCAGTCGTTAGCCGCTCCTTCACTAAGAAGTCTCAACAACCTCAACGATGTCTCGCCAATGATTTTTTGACAATTCACTTGACGATGCACGTGTCGCCCTTATTTCATTCATCTTCCTTCAATCTATCAATTGCAGCACCCCCTTTATTATTACCGTGCTTTTAAATAATAATTTTACGAACCGTGACGTCCTGTGGCTTCGCACTTTCACAATTCTTCCTTTTCTTCCTTTTCTTTTCTTAGCCATCATTCGCTTAGAAGTTGAATACGTGTGTCGGTAATGCAGTGATTTTGGATCGCGGTAACCCCAAATCGCTTACGTATATCATTGGTGTTTTTTAAGTATTTTTTTAAAGGAGAACTTGAAAGATTTTAATCTGAAATCGTTTATTTTTGACAAAATTTTAATTTTTATAACAAAATACGAGGACAAAAGATTGAAAACCCGTATTTATAAAAATTTTAAGACTATAACATTTCATTTTACAATATATTAAACGATGAATTTACAAAATTTTGTCATTCTCTCGGAATTATTTTTAATATATACATATACGAAGGGAATATACGGGAGGGGAAAATTCTAATAGAATTATTATTGCACAGGTAAAATGTGAAAGAAATATTTGAAAATGAAATAGAGAAAGATATTTCCTGCAGTTAGGAATTTTTTTTATGCAGACAATGAAGAATGTCAGTTATTTAAATATTACCAGAATAAATCGCCATAAATTCATGTAATTAGAAAATTTTTTTACGCTCTTAAAACAATTGCGTCAGAAAACATTAAACGCAAGATTAAATATTTAATTATTCAATTTCCCGAAGTATGATTCGGCTTTTAATCAATACTTTAACGTAATAATAATTTTTTGTTTATTATTAAAATTTATATTTAAATAACGTTTGCATCGAACTTGTGTTAGTTTTTCTTAAATGGTTATGGTTTAAACTCTATAAAGCCATTGTCGCTAACCGAACGAAAGAGAAAATTCTACATATTATTTCCATTGCTTAAAGACAGATTAATCCAGCAGAGCTATTGGATTCTAATTTAACATTTCTGTTCCGTTTACGTGCATGTAATTGGTTAAAAATTATAGCCAATATTGCTTCAATACCGCAATGCTCGATTTCAATAATATCTGTAATATTTTAATAAATAAAATATAAAAAATAACCAGCCAAAAAATAATATAATTAGGAGCGTGATGCTGGTTGAGAAAAATATACGTTTGTTTTTTTTTTTTTACCAATTCCATGATTATAATCACTTCCTTTGTGTCTTCTCTTTCATTTAGAAATAATTACAAATAAAACGCTTGGCTACTTCAAAATGCAATGGATAATCCAGTCTAAGTGAAAAGCAGGTACTTTGTGAAATCAGTTGGCTTTGTGAAGTCGCTAGTCGATCTTATGTAACAGAAATAAAACGAATAATTTTAGTGCAAAATGAAAATGCAAATAAAATTGCTGAAGATTTTATAAACGATTAGAGCATTAAATTATCTTTGTATTTCAGTTCACTTCAATTTACTTGTAATTATTTCATTTACACGTTTGATTTTACAAAATCAATGTAATTATTTCCTTATTCTAAGTTAACGTTTTGAGATAAGAAAATATCACCAAAGCCTTGATTTATTATTTTATTCACGTTATTTGTTGTAATCATTATTGATTCAACAAGGTTACTTATCCATATTTTTCATTAGCAAATAATTTAATTAACATTACTTGATAGAATTATTATCGAACGCGGAAGAATTTAATTATAACAATATTATTAGCTCTCTGATATCTTTGTATTGATAACATTTTCTAATTACTATTTTAATCGTAATCCTATATGTTATAGGAATATTTTTTTCTCTTCCTGTATGGACTTTGGTTTATAATTTTGTTTACGGACATTATGGGTCAGATGTCACACATTTAGCGAAATTCCCTGGCATCTCCGTGCCGGGAGGCTGCTGATTCAAGCGTTTGCCCTCATCCTTTCCTTTACTTTCCGGTAAACTTCATTGTACCAGAAAAACTTTTGCGCATTACCTACTTCCCAAAAACGTAGGTAAAGCGAAAGGGCGGCTTTTCTAACTGACCACATCAAGTTTAACTGTATAAACATGTTTTTCTTCGTTAATCTCGATTGTTTATTTAAGAAAATTAGTCCGATATATCCTTAATTATTATATATTTTTATATGAATTAAAACATTATATACATTTTAGAACTTTTAAATCCCTAAATGCCAAAGTAGAATTAATAATTAACTAAAACACGCAATTAATGTTATATAAATTGAGTTACGAAAAGTGTTTTCTCTTTACATGTCCACCTTTTAAGCCTTTAGTACATTTATACGGCAACTGGAAACTTCCATCCAAGTGCAATTCGATTAAAAAAGGCAAGAAAATCATAAAAGTACGGGGAAAACATGAATCGGGAATTTAAAAAGGTTTCGTGCTAACATACGTGTTGGCAATTTTTATAGTAAATAAAAGTCTTTAAATATGATATTTTTTTGAAAATAATTTAATATTATATCATATCTGATATACATTTGTAAGATTTATTTAACAAATATATATATATATAAGACTGTTAATATAAGATTGTTCTTTAAACATTAGTTTTTCTATTTATTATTTCTATACGGAGCGCGATAAAAAATGTTTTATTTTTCATGTTTCAAAAGTCCTTGTTAATTATCTGTAAAAAACATTGTTACACAATGTATAAATTTTTTCAATTTATCTCGATTCAAGACATTTTAATCAAACTTTTTTAATTAAATTATATTTTAAGAATCGTATTTCGTGCACTTATTATTTAGAAAAATGTTACGTAACTTAAAAACATTTTTTTCACAAAATTTATTAAGTTTTATTGTAACAAGTTGAATGAATAATTGAATATGATAGTGTAAAAATATAAAATATAATTCATCCATCTTAGTTAATAACGTGAAGGAACTGCAATGAAATGTTTAACGTACAAGTTATAAGATTGTTTCACTTAAATTAGTCAACATTTTAGGAATAATGCAAGAGCATATTAATGTAAATGAAGGTAAATATAAAAATTAGGGTACAAAAAAGAAAAAATAAGAAAAATTCCTCATCTCAAGCGTTACGAATACGAATGTAGAAGTTATCTATAAAGAAAAAGAGAGAGAAAAAAATATATAGAACTGAAATATTAAAGTTATAAAGAAATAAAATGAAAATATAAAATTTACGATGTAAAAAAATAAGAATAATATTTTGAAAATTTGCAGAAAAAATAAAATCGAATGAAAATAAGAAGCCGAAGGTTTAACTCTAAATGAAATTCCACATGAATTTCTATGAATTAATATAATTAGCTTATCTAATTAAACGTTATTAAAATATATAGAGAATAATTCGGACGAGAGAGAAGATACTTGTACACTTACACGGAATACCAAATGGATTGATTAAATTTTCGGGAAGTCAGTTTTACTCTCTGACTGGGGGTTGGGGGGGAGGGGTGGCAGGAATAAGGAAGATGTAGCGAGATAAGAAGTAGGCAAAACATAAATACAAGTAGAAGTTTTAGAAGCCGTGATTCCATATCCTCGCGCTGGAATGCTTTCAATGAATATATTATATAATGGAGAGCTCTTAGTCTAGGACTCGTCTACGTGGACGGCGTTCGCGATCACTCGAGGTTAGGAAAGATTATTTAGCGACAGCCGGTGAGCTGAGCCATCCGGTAGATGCGTCCGGCACATATACGGGATCAGCTGAATGTTTCTGAAAGCCCGACTGCACTGACTCGCGACCGTTTCAATGGACCGAACCTCTACCGAGCCAATTCTCTGACGATAACCCAGTGAAAAATGCTCTCTCGCACGACCGATCGATCCATTATCCGTGATCCAACTTCCCGATACACCTTCACGCCGCCACCTTTTACGCGGCTATCTTCTCATACACGCAAGCGCTTCGCTTAACGTAATAATTGTCATCCTTCTTATTGAAAGTACCTGTACCTCCAAGAATTTAAGCCAACAATTATTTTCGAGCGTTTCTTTACTTATTCCAAGTCGTTAATTTCTTTTTAAATAATTACTTGTGCCTCAACAACAATGAAGCCTTCGATGATTATATTCACGAATTGAGAATTCAGTGAATTTTCAAATAATATATTATACAAAATCTCAACAAGTAGACAGTTTAAACAGACGTATTTAAATTTATATATATATATATGCGTGTAATTTTGAAAATAAGTGTTTCATTTCTCAAATGAAATTTCTCCTTTAATAGAGTCTTTTAAACACTGGAGCGTTTCACGCCGTTTTCAACGCCGCGTTCATAAAGGAACAAAGATTTATTATATAATTCTAAAAGAACAGATTGTCGTGTACTCCCTTTTTTGTTTTGATAATAATTGTTCAGAAAATGTCTTTAATAGATGCAGAAAGTGCAGGTAAATGAACGAATACGAGCAGCCGTTTTATTGTCACTAGTTTACAAAAGCCTAGACTTTCTTTCGAAGCTTAGATGTAACTTAATTGTTTCGTTACGATGATGAATTGCGATTTGTTTCCGAATTTCCGAATTGACCGAGAGATAATTAGATACGCGTATAAATCATAATGAATCCTCGCGCTGCGATTAAATTCTAATTTCGAATTATAATTTGTAAAGTAGATAAAGTAGGGACATCAGAATTCAATAAACCAGCGAAGGGGCTAAACTTTCCCAATAAGTATCGTAAAAAGGAAAAACTGCCAAATGAATGAAAGAGTTCCGTTGAAATTATAATAAAAAAAAACCGATGCAATAAATAGTATGAAAATGTAGGGAAAGAAGTTTCCTCAATTGAATAAAAGTTAAGTTTTTCTTTACAAATCCTTAACTTTCCCTAAAACAGAGCTGAGCAGCTAATGTAACTTATTATAATATTGGCAATAAAAAGTTTTCAATTGTTATTATACCGTAATACATATATATATATATATATAAATAAATAAAAAAAAAAAAAAAGAAATAAATGAAAAAATGATATGTAATAATATATAGTCAGTCGAAATTTTTATTGATTTTCCGTTGACGAGGGAAACAGTTAATAGTGAAAATCCATTGTGGGCTATTTACAATGACACTGACGTAAATAGCAATGAGATAATAGTCGAGATAATAACGACCCCAATAACCCTCTACCTGAAATGTACTGGATTTCAATTGATTTTATTGATACGCGTCATTACTCGTTGTGCTTGTTGTACGCGTCTAAGGTAATAAAGAAAAACGTCGCTGAATCGGAGTGTAAATTTCAATTGTCATATCAGAAGACTCGACCACGAGATCCAATGATCCGAACGCTATTTTTCATCAAATTTTCGATTATCGTACGGAGTCTGTAATATTTCACCTCGTCGTTAAGATGAGCAACAGCTTCAGCTGATTTTCATTCGAATCGACTATCTCCTGTCAATTCCGCTCCGATCCTAGGAACTTTCAATCTCCTTAGATCATTCATTGCCGATTTTCTTCGCGCGGGCGCGGTTCCTCGAGTTCTTTTCTAGCAATAAAACGCCGAACGTGCAAGGCCACTTCAGTTTTTATTAGCAATCTGCTCTCCCGCGTCCCCAAGATCACGTAGACTCGCTCGATCCGCCAAATCTAATGCTGCCTCTGCCAAATTTATCGCTTTATTTAAATAAATTGACGATTTCTAATAACTCCTCGCGCTCTCACGTATCCCCAATGTTTTTGGCCGTCATTATTAATTACCTTATTACTATTATTACTATCGTGCATTTGCAAATGAATATTTTTCTCACAATCTGCAATGTGTATCTGGGAAATAGATTTTTATACCGTTCGTACTCATTTATAAATTTATAAAGCCCTCAGCATTATTTTTTTTTTTTTTTTTTTTTTTTACCAACGATAATATTAAAAGAATGAGAAAGCATGCAAGTCCAATCCTGCCGTACCCATACGGTATACCCATCTTTATCATCTTATCAATATCTTTATTGATACTGCTTTATTATTAAAACTATTTCTTAATTTGCGTTTAATAATTACAACAAATATTGTTAATATGCTATAAATTCTCGAGCGAATAAGAATATTACGTTACTTCAAGATCCAATATTTAATGTAGTTTTCTATATATATATATATATATTTTTTTTTCTTAGTATAATAAACATAGAATATTGAAGTAATAAAAACTTTTTTCATTACTACGTAACGATTTTTTTTAATTATAATATCCTATATACTGTATGACTAACTGCAATTTCAAAATATCAATAAGTGTATGGGGTGAATTTTTACATTACACAGCTCACTTATTACTTAGGCAAGTAACAAAATTAATTTTAAGTTTTTTTTTTATCTATCGTATATACTTTATTGTTGACGTGTATATTTTATAAGAGTAAGCCCCTGGTTTTAGAAACGAAACCATAGAGCGAATCGTTAGTTATATAAATTACAAATATAAATATAAATTTTAATAATAATCTAAAATATTTTTATGAACTTTATTGAAGCATCAAATAATAATAATAATACCCGAAAAATATTTGTAAATAATAGCGAGTTCATATCCATTTATAGATTTATGCATCTAATCAAAGAAGTAAGTCAGAAATCAATCATATAATATAACGTTTTATATAAATTTTGTTCAAATGCGCGTGAAAAATTAATGTGTGTATAAGTCAGAAATAGTGTGAAATAAAAAGTATTGTCCTCGTAAGAAATCTGGATTGATTTTTATCTGATTTTGAAACTGTTGAGGCTCGTCGAATAGTCATTTTACATATTTCTCGGTACTAAGCATTAGGGAATTTTAATTTAATAACGGTTAAATATAATTCCTAGCTCTTAAAATTCTCCAATAAGCTTTGTAATATATCAAAAAAAAAAAAAAAAAAACATTCCCAGAGAAATCAGGTAACGTCCTGCAAGCACTGAATACGACCGCTTTCGAGGATGAATGAATTTCGAGAACGTGATCCTTGAATCTAGCAAACTTCTTTTGATTCTTGTAATTTAAGGGCAAAAGAAAAAAAAACATATAGCCGGGCTTTTTCTCGCATTCTGCTCATCCTTGTATTTTTGGTAATTCACAATGCAAGGTTTAATGTATTCAATCATACATGATACACGCG
This sequence comes from Ceratosolen fusciceps, assembly GCA_018883505.1. NCBI lineage: Eukaryota > Metazoa > Arthropoda > Insecta > Hymenoptera > Agaonidae > Ceratosolen > Ceratosolen fusciceps. Next base: position 2,830,682 of record RCIC01000026.1, read on the forward strand.
ATATAAAACAATCAAATACTAAAATATGTATTATACGTATGTTACAGGTGAAATTTATTTATAACTTTATCTACGTGGAGGGAAAGCAAATGTATTTATAAATTTAAAGGTCTAGAAAATAATTTTGATGACTCAAAAGCGATTATTCACATTGAAAATAGTGCTGGAATGTATTGTTGCGAAAAATTGTTGCTTAGGAAGCTTTAAAATTCAAAGCTATTCAATATTATTACTCTGACATTCGACTGACACTTCGTGTAGACCTTTTTTTTCTTTTATTATTTTTATTATTCTTCCATGATTTATTTACCTACGGATACTTATACATTTATAAATAAATTACACAAGCTTATATTAAATTCATACATAAAGTGCATTGCTTTAAATTCTGTATTCGTTTCGCTATCCGAGCGTCTGTATTAAACAAAATGTAAAATGTAAAATGTAAAATGTATACCTCGAAGCTTCAGAATTTGTTAAAGTTTTTTTTAGGCATACATTCGATTGCCATTTAATTATATACGAGAACGATACATTGTTCAATTTTTGACGTATAACAGAGACTTGATTTTAAACTTCCGTTGAAAAAAATTAAGAAAATATATATTTAGAGTAGACCTTGAAGACTTTATAAGCAATATAAACGGCATGTTTACTGTTCTACTTTTTTAGCCATCGAATAAAAATTTTCCAGAGCTCTTAATAAATTTAATACTGACGTACATACAAGTTTTCCCTTAAAAAATACATTAAAAATAAGTTTGGTAGTATTTTAATATCTTTAGTTTTTTTTTTTTTTTTATGTAAGTAATATTATAATAAATGCTTTTATTTATTTTTAATAATTCATTTTGTAGCTTGGATAAAGCTACTACGTTTACGTAAACGTAAATCTGAAATAATTAATTAAATTTTGTATTTTTCTATAATTTATTTATTTATTTATTTACTTAAATACAATCATATTTTGGAAATGGAAAATTTTCAAATACCTTTTATTTTTCTATCGGTAAAGTACTTTCGATTCAATCACGTAGCTGTACAATATAATTTTTTTTGTTTTTTTTGCTACCTTAACTAGAATCTATAATTTTGAGCATTTTTTCTTCTTATAAAATAACTTTTATTACAAATTAGAGGATTGTGAATTCATTCGACTTTTAGTATCGTTTGGCAAAGCCAGAGAATAAAAAAAATAAACTTGATTAGATCGTACATTGATTTACGTAAATTGCTTAAAAAAAAAAAAATCTGATTCTCAGTTCGTTAAAAATCATATTCATCCGATTAATTCCCTGTCGTAATCAAGTAATTTTAACTGGAAAGTAAGAAGCGATATATAATTCGATTATTAATGCGTATGTCTGAATTCTATGTTCGTCCTTTCCTTTCTATTTAATCGTTTGGTGAAATATTGGTTTTTTCCTTACTCTCTTCAAACAAGTTTTAAAAGTATTTTTTTCTTCTTCTTTTTTTTCTTTTTTCTTTTTTTTTTTACTCTTTGTGTATAAACTGGTCCCGTGTAATTGTAAATCAATACTGTTTGCTGGTTGCAAAACCTATATATCCCAGCTGTAACGTAGCTTAAAAGCTATTGAGCTAAGTAAGTTTCATCGAAATGTTTGAAAAAGTATTGTAATTGAGCTGTATAAACTAAGATTTTATTTATTATTTTGTTAGAAGGTATAATAGCATTTAATACGTAACACCTAATGCAGAATACGACGGCTTTTAATCACTTAATAATTATTACTATACAATTAATCGTGCGTACAACATCTTGAGTAATATATATATATATATATATATAAATAAATAATTTAAACGCTTTGTTTATAAGATCAGAGGTAGAATAGAGGTGAAATTCTGTTTATAGATTGAAAAAAGTTTTTAAAAAACGTAAAATAATATTTCTATAAATATCCATTAAGAATCTAAAAGAAATCTATTCGCTTTTTTAAAAATATCATCATTAATATTAAATTAATGATACCGGTATAATGTTGTTGCATTCCACAGATTTTAGAACTTTCTTAATAACGTTTAAGGATTAATTTCGTTTTCAAAAACTTATCGGCATCCTTAATAGGAATTAAGTTTTTTTTTTTTTAACGTAATAAAATCATTGAGAATATTATTTTGAAAATATTTTAAGAACAATGTTCAACCGATAAAGAAATTATCATTAAAAAATGTTCGAAGGCTTTAAATAAAAACTTTAGTAAAGGGGAGACCGTAAAATAACGATTATCGTGGATTTTCTACAATGAAACATTCCTCTGCTTCCCTGTATTTTCGGAATGATATTTCATTTCACATATTTTAATATTAAATAATTGAACTCTATATCCTTCTCGAGGTGAATAAAATCTTGGAAAGGTATTGGATCGATTCAGTTTTAATTCATTTAATTATTAAAAATACTTTTTTCTTTGAATTATGAAATTTATAATACTTAATTATTTGGATAAGCCCTTGGTCAAAGTGAAATTTTTATACACATAGAGATTTATATAATGACGCTTATACATCCGGAGCTTCAAAGTTTTTATTTAATTAAAATCCGAAGGGGGATTAAAGGCTTATTGTCCCCGCGTAGTTACATCATTTTCTCTCGCAATAGAGCAATAGAAAGGGTATATTTTATTGACTGCTAGATAAGAAGGATTTTATTCTAATAATTGATGATCTATCTTAGTTTGTGTGAAACAATACATTGCCGTTGGTAAGCTCGTGGCGTTTCGTGAGAAAACGTTGAATTAAAATGACACTTATTTCCGACATTCAACAAAATAGCAACGATCATTAGAATTGACTTTTATTTTAAAGCAAAGAGTATCTGTGAATTTATAGAATAACTGTAGAATAAGCCTTGTTAATTAAATATTCTTAATATGCTTCAAGAGAAGAATTATAATACAGAATAAACGGGACAAACTGTTTTATTCATTTGATTCTCAAATAAATAATACTCATTAAGCGTAAATTCTTTCATTCAAACCATATCGCGAACACGCGAAATTTACTCAATGCAAATATTTAATTATTAGTAAAAAGCGCGTTATTTCACTGTATTACAGTGCTGACTCTTGTCCTCTTGAATATTACGTTTCTTACATAAATACTTGATTGTATTTATATAAAATTTATGAGGCAGTAAATGTCATGAAATTGTCACGTGACGAATATTGGTGAGGCAGGGGCTGGGGGGTGGGGGGCGATTGTGTCCCTTACATCGGTATACATCGGTGTATTCTTTAACGAGAAGGGGCCCATCTAGCTTTGTGTTCGTTATTGCGCCTGAGATTCAGATAAATACGTGGAAGGAATTTAATAACAGAACTTATCCTTTATTCCTATATTTTCGGAAAATGCGTTAAAAATTTTCTTTTAGTACGGTTACGAAGAGTACAAGTTATTGATCTAACAAAAACAATTTTATGGCATTTTTATTTAGGAAGAAGTCGGAGATATTCAAGATCATTTTAAACAATATCCAGACAAGTCATGAAACACGTAATACCGATTTACGACATCGATTTAGTTGAGGAACTAAAACTGTTTAATCTGATGCGGCTCATTTATTCATTTATTTGTTATCTCGTATAATAGCATTCGTGTAGCCACAGATAATCGTAAAAATATTCTTATTTTCCGTTGATTTCGATAAGTTTTTAATAGCTTCGTAAATATTTATTTATCAATTTTTATTTATCAACTTTCAGGTTACGAAAATAAATTGTACAGTTAACAATAACAAGTATAATCGATACGGAAATATTTCTAATATTTCTAACAAACAAGATTACAATATTCGGTAATTAAGATGCAGAAATACGTATCGCATATCACCATAATAACAGTTTATGATTTTTAAAGAAGTTCGTCTATATTGTTTATAAAAATAAATACGTAAATTATTTTCAAACCTATCGTTTATTTTCTAAGCGCGAGCTTAGAGTAGTTCCAATAAAGTAGGACATGATTACACACACGTCCCCATTAATTAAAGTATTATAATATATATATAATATATAATGCATATAGTCGGGTCACGTAACCTATTTTAATTGCCGTCATTTATTTCGAATGTCGACAAATTCAAAATTACAATATTTTGAATAAATCCTGTCCTTTATGAAAAAACAAAAATTTAGTTACGCATTGTGAAATTCTTGTGAGTATAAAAAAATGTACGAAGTAATTGAAAGAAGGGCCGATCGTTTCCCATCCTCGTAGCGTCCACTTAATAAATGTGAGAAGTTAATTAGAAATGTAGTAGATTTTCGAGAGCCGATAGTTTTCTCCAGCCGTTAAAAAAGAAAGCATTTCTATATAAAATACATATTACAAGGATTTATTACGTTTACGGAACAATTCAATTACATTCAATGCAACGAAACCCTATAAATATTCCATTTATTTACATTGTCTAGATTTTTGAAGATCTAGGATGTGTACGAAAAAATTGTTTTATTAGTAAATTCTTTAACGTGCGTCGTCCTCGTATTGAAAAATTCGGATTTGCGTGAAATAATACAGGAATAGCAGTTGTATTTTTAATCTCCTCTGAATTCTAGGAAGTCTGAAAACAAAGGAGGCTTAAATTTATAAATTCATAAAATATTTAAATTACTTTAAAAAAAAAAAATAAGGAATTTTCTTTGCTTCCAAATGAATTAATTCCCTTGCATACGTAGCACGAGAAAGGAGCATTTCCGTTTTAATTAACACCTTTCTTACTCGATTCAACTGTTTTATTTTTTTTTTCCTCAATGTGCCTCAAGCTTGCATACTTAATGAGCTTTAATCGCACAGACATTTCTGTCTCTCTCTCTCTCTCTTTTTTTTTTTTTTTTTTTTTTTTTTTAAACTAATTTTTAAAGAAATCCTATAGATTTATTCGAATTACATATCGAAGCCCCACAGAAATTCCAAAGTACCTGTTTGATTAAATTCATATCATATATTTCACAGGTGACTTTAGACTTAAATTTCTTCAATTACCCTGCCTAATGAGCATAATAACTATATTATTATTATTATTATTATTATTATTTTTCTCTTACTATAAAGATTTAATAATCTCTCGTATTTTAGTAAAAATATCCATTGTATGCACAAGGATTTTTATAGCACAGCAGACACACACGCACACACGCACACACGCACACACTTGGTTAATGCCTTCCATTCTTGTGTATTTACCAGAGCTTTATACATGCTATCATTAGCTATAGTGCTGTTTTAGCTACTGAATTATACAGTAACGCTTCTAATTAAGGTTCTTCCTCCTAACCAGTACGAGTGTCAGTCTTTGTTGTACCGAAGCAGCTTTACTTAATGGATTTAGAGTCAGATGCTGAACATGTGACATGATCGTCATTGCTCTCTAATTTTTTTTTTTTTTTTTTGTTGAAAAAGTGGTTACAATATATTCAAAATATAGAACAATTATACTTAAAAGTATCAATGCCTGTATGCGCCGATTTTAATATTTACATACGTATTCCATGATTGGAGGGTATAAAAGTCGAGGATTTGAAGGAAAATCCGAATGAAATTTGCGCAACATGGCTTACGGTAAAAACACAAAAACACAAAACACAAAACAAAAAATAACAACAACAAAATTTGTAGTAAAAATATGATTTTACGCCAGTAAAAAATAAAAGAAATATAAGCCGTTTTTAAATCGGTCGGCAAAGAAGGGATTGCGCAGGATCCCTGGTAGGCAACAGGTCGCTTCGTTTTTCTCGGACAAGATAAACGCGTATCTTTACGCCCGAGCCTTTCGTTTTACCGATTGCTCTCGTGCAGCGACGAGCCCGACAACGTTGCATATCCAGGTCAATGCTGATTCAGCCGTAAAGCTTATACTCGATGCTTACCGTCTTGCTGCACGAGGATCGTTCGGAGGATCCAACGTAGACGGATATCTAATACGCGATTTATATTCAGCCTCCACCCCCCCCCCCAATGACGTATTTCAAAGATAAGATGGCTCTCGAGTCACGAGGAGGCTGCTGCTGGCTTGGCTCTCGACGTCCTTCATCAACCTCATATTTATTCCTTTATACATTGATGGGCGGATACCCACTGTGGCCAGTATTTATCACGTTATCGGCCGTATTTATGGGACATGCCCTCTTGCTCGACTTCCTTTAAGCTCATAGTTTTCTTTAAAACCGCTTCGCTACAACTTCAATAATCAGGCGAATCTTCGCATTCAATAAGTAATCTCCGTCATCGTATTCGATAAGGGAACAATAAAATCGTTGGATACCAATGGTCCTCAATTTACGTCCGCTTCGAAACCTAACGTATTTCTAACGGTTTTGGAATTTCGTAGCTTCCGAGATATTTAATTTCTCGATTTCTTAATTATGAATCTCTAGTGAACATTATTGGCTTTACGTGCTTTGGAGAAATATACCGTCAATGCATGTACTCTGGCGTATTTGACAGAATACTTGGGCAGCGACGGTAAGGCAGGTCTCTAATATTAATAAGAGATAAAGAACCGAGCCACTTAAGGGTAATAATAATAATAATAATAACAATATAGGATCTCTGGGCGCTGTGCCGATTTATTCGTGTCGAATTCATGGGGGAACAAGAGTCGATGTTACTCTGGAAAATGACATTTTGAACTTGAGAATTATACGGCGTACGTATCAGGTTAAATGTAATTAAATCCACAATCTATTAAATAAAATGACTTTTTACTTATTTTTTCAACGTCCTTTAAATTACAGAAAATTTCGCTGAATATTAAAAAACTAAAGAAAAAGCGAAAGGATGCAAGTACAGGAATTACGTCCGTATGATTATTTATTGAGCTTTCCCATGAAAATACCGATTACTCCATTCCCGCACTTTTACAATATACAATTATATATATATATATACAGTCGCTCGTTCCCATCCATTCGTGAAAATTGATATCGTTGTATTGTTATTATAGAAAACACGTACTAACCTTTTCGTATAAATGTTAAGTTATTACTCCTTCGAGTACCATCACTCCTCGATACTATTTCTTCTTCTTTTTTCTTTCTTTATTCTTTTTTTCCTTTTCATCTTCCATTCAAACGCTCATTTCGTATCTTCATCCGCTGTCTACGATTCTTTTATTCAAATTTTTCTCACGTAATACCTTTTTTCCGCAATCTGTCTATTTATATTTTTACGTTTTTATACTACAATATTTGTTTTCTTAGAGTACATTGGATTTCTATGGTACGAATGACTGTACTATTCTTTATTATTTTACGTAAAAAAAAAAAAAAAAAATTATTTTTGTTATTTTAGTTTTTCGTATTATTGATTTTTCGTACCAATACCTTTTTTTTTGTTTTTTTCTTTCTTTTTTTTTATTTATTTTTATTGCCCTGGTTTAGATTGTATACGGTATCGAGCAAGCTTTTATGCATTTCCTTTTAAACATTCGTAATCCATCCATCCGTTTTGATGGAAAGACGTATTATTATACTATATTCAACAGATGGACGTTATAATCGGCCTCATAAAGAATTTATAACATATTATTACGATCCTTTTATTCAATTACTTCGAATAGAATAACTCGTTTAATTGTCCAAAGGCTTTTCTTCTTTTTCCATTTGGATGTCAATGCGTTTAATCAATTTTCATTCGCCGTCGATATTAAATTACAAGTATTTAACAACATTATTACGTAGAGTCATCATACAATTTACATTTCGTCTTCGATTTCGAAGTCGATTTCGAAGTGTCCTTATCCGCTATGCATATATGCATGTGCATATATAACTAGGTTATCGACGAATGTTAGTGATTCTTCCCTCAAGATGATATATAGATTAGAAATTTCATGTAAATCACTATTGAAGATATTAAAATGATTGTTGCAGTACATTTTCTACCTTAATTTCGTTATTTATTGAGTGCCTTTTCTATGTCAATTATGAAAAAATTTCTTATTACACGTACACGTACGTCTAATTATTATTTGCTCGTATATAAATCGAATTATGTTATTAACGCAATAAATAGGAAATGATGCAAAGTCCATTTATATATACATATATATATATACTTCAGCTATTTTATATTTATTATAAAAATAGTCTTTTGTAACGATGCTTATTATTTTTCGAATTAAACTACACGATGTACATTTAGTGCTCGGTACATCGGACATACTGCAAGGGCGCCTAATAACAATCGTGCGGAATCGAATATGTGACTGCTATTAAAGAGTAGAGCAGAGACGCTGTATATACACAGCATATACAGATAAAATGACAAGATCCATTTGTCGGGCCATTCGTCAGGAACGTGAAAGACTGCCAGGCATTTAGCGTATCCGAAATTCCAAAGATAGCGACATGTCTCGAACGAGGAATCGCATTTACCGGGATTCGAACAGCGCAATTATAAGGAATAACTGCATTTCTGTTGATCTTTCTTATAAATGCCGTTCAAGTATTCCGCACGGGCGCACAGCGGAAGGGGATTTTGTAAACATTTATTAAAAATCAGGGGATTAAAATCATAATCCGTCGGCTCAAATCGGATTGAAGAAATTAGGACCAGCAATTTGATAATTAAATACGTGGACATTTGTGTAAGAAGCTCACAGACCTCTCGCTCTCTTTATTATAATTTTGAAAATTAATAATCCCTGCTGCGATTAACAAAAAATTCTGTTTTATTTTTCTTGTTTCCCTCTTCTAAAAACTCGCAGGCCATAGCCCCTTTTACATTTGTATTATTATATCAACTCGTTGGTTTTGAAATTACATTCCAAAACATCGGCGTGTAAAACGTAGCTTTTTGAGTTTAATGTTTTTACGGTCGGAGCCATTATTATCGTCAAAACAACCGAATCGTCAACTGTTTACACGTACGGAAACTAGGCAAGATTAACTAGCAGATTTCTCGGTAAGAACAATAAGGTCTCATAAGAGTCTATTTATTATTAAATATGACGTTTCGTAGCCTATCGGCTCTCGCCTATGGCCGAGCGAGACACAAACGCTACACCGTTTCTACTTTTGTTTTGTTTTTTTTTTTTACATACTCTACGTGTGCACTGATACATGATCTCTCTTACACTTCCCTATTTAAATACTGTTGTATGTATTACATGGATTCTGACGATAAACAGAAATTCAATCCATAACAAAATTGTTTATACAATTTATTTATTACGTGGTACATTAATGTTATATATAATTGAACTACATAATGAGTTTATATTTGGTAATTGAGATCGCGATGTAATTACTAAAGCCAAACGAAAAACGATGGAAAAAGTAAAGGACTTGCGGATGGTGTAAAAGCTATAATTGCTAAAGATACAAAATTTTAATTACAGAATGATTACGTATTTATAGAATAACGATAGAAATTTATTATTATATTTATTTTCGTCACAATACATATTACGTTTTATAACATCTTGCGTGATTACAACAGTATTATTATTTTATTTATATTTCAGCATTAAATATCGATTAAGCGCATAAACGAATTAGATGAAAAAAACGTATAATTTTGCAATAGAATTTTTTATATTCCACCGCAATGCTTAAATGGATTATTAATATTCAGATGCATAATATAATTTATATCGTTGTGATTTATTTGTAAAGTAGTACGGAATCGATCAATTAATAAATATTATTATATTATTATTAAAATTAATCGCACTACGAATTGCAACAAATAATTGTGCTTAATTTTTTTAATTACATGGATCTGTTTGTACTGTGTAATTTGAGAATTATTTGACATTATACTTCGAATGCGAAAAATAGAGGTAAAATTTATTCGCGCGTATTTATTTTAACGAATTATTTATAAAATTTAAATGGCGAATGAAGCTTTTAAAATCCTGTAATTTCGGTCAGATTCCCGCTTGTCATCTTCCCCTCTCGAAAATTACTCTCCCGCGGTAATCAATTGTATCATAAACGTCTTATCATTAATAGATGAAATTATAATTCGATAAAAGGCTGATCTACATTTTTTAGGCAGCAATGCCGACGATTTACTTTGCATATACTTCATGCTAATTTCATGGATTCCGTAGGATAACTACAGCTTCACTATTGCGTCTGTCTAGTTTCCGTTATATTTTATACAGAGAAGATAAGGTCATAAAGTAGAGAAAGGATGGGCTTGCGCTTTTAGATTTTTTAATTTCATTATGTTATTCAAATATTATAACTGAGGATAACGAATGCTTTACGCTACTTATTATTCTCGGCTAATAGGCGCCCTAATAGTTATAAAATTTCTATTGATTTATAACGCGATTAAATTAATACTGTAAATTATTAATCTCGATATCGGTAACGAATGCGTATTTTATTAATAAATTACCCGCAGTGGGCTAAAAAAAAAAATAATTAAGTATTAATAAATATTAATCAATATTTTTGTTTATTAAAAAATGTATCGACTTTTTAATTAAAAAAAGGTATTCGAAGCAAAAATACGTTTGCGCGCGTGTTCAAAGCCAATTACGCTGTACCAATTAACAAACTGTTGATACATATATTTATATGACATTATTTTTTTTAATACATTAAAATTACAATGCGTATGTTTTTGTTCCTATTTAGCTCAATGCATTTATGGACTCCTCGTATCGCATATTTCGTAAAACGAAACTCTTTAGGTTTCTTATGCATAGTTTTTGTAAAGGATAAATAGTTAGCGTGTCGCTAAGTGTGCGTAGGGACGGTGATATCGATTCGGTTTTGCTGTTCCCGTGAAGATAACGATGGGCGTAGTATTAGGTTTGCAAGCTCAGAAAAACGAAGACAAGCGGTAGTAAGAGAAGGACATACGGACAGAGAGGGAGAGAGAGAGAGAGAGAGAGAGAGAGAGAAGTTGGCGGAGTAGCTAAAGTTTTATGGTAATTGGTTATTATGCGGTCGCTTCGGAAAAATTGTGAAAACTGAGATACAATGAGTATCAACTATGAGATGGTGAGCCTTGTTACTGACACTCACTCAGCATACCTCGTTGCTTAAATGTTCTTCAATTCTAATGACTTTAGAAGCCCGAGAAGCTGGATGTTTATTATACCATCAACCTATATATTCCTGCATCCTTATCTGCGTATTCGCATTTGATCTTTCAGTTCAGCATTATTATTAAATAAAAGAGAGTTGATTCGGTCGAAGTTTAATTTAAATTAATTTACTTGGAGTATTTCACAGTAATTTCAGATAAAAAATAATAATTATTTCTTCTTCGTTTTATTATTATTATTAGTTGCAGTAGTAGTAGTAGTAGTAGTAGTAGTAGCAGTAGTAGTACAACATTTAGTTGTTGTAAGAAAAACTTGTAAGAATGTCAAAATTATTGTGAAATTACATTGATTACATTGATAACAATGTAACGTCTGTCGTCTATCTTTATTTCTCTGCTTCGCCATAACCATAACGTTATTATTGTCCTTACAACATCTACTACTCTTAATACCCTTAGATATATTAAGTGACTGAGGTACTTGACGATGGTATACACACTATCGTTTAAATTATGTTCTAAAATACATGTACTTTATGAGTCTGAAGGTTGCAATGTCACGTTAGAATGAATATAGAATGCGTATAAATGAATGTAAATATCAGATCGTTGATGAATCGATTGCGTTGTGAATGAGTATAGACAAATGATCTAACAATCAATTATAAATTAGTTTGAAGTAAAAAAGCTTTCTCATATCTGATCCGCGTGAGTCTTGACAGTCCCGTAAGCATAAAACTCCTTAAAATTGCTCCTTGATTTGAAATTTTCGCTATTGCAATCTATTCTACGGTAAATATTTATAAACAATGGATGAAAATGTTTTAATCGTCTAAATAATATCAATAATATCGATTCACATGGGGTGCACAATTATTTGAAAAAAAAAAAAGAAAATAAGCTTATATTTTCAGTTATTTAGATCTTTTACTCCCACTACTTAATGCAATTCATATAAGATTTTATAAATAATCATTAATTGGCTCGAAAACACGTGTAAGAAATCACGTAGAAAACAATGCTTCGGTCCACAATCATTAGTTTCCACTTGCAGGTCCTTCGTACCAGCATATTATCGATTTCTTTGACAAAGGAATAAATAAATAAACGTTTTTACTGAGCGATTCAAGAGCTGTGATATACTAGTTTAAAGATTAAACTCACCTTTGAAGTGAATAAGCTCATCGTCCCTGCTCGTATATTTCTCCCTTTCGATTTTGTTGATCTTCCCACGTTCTTGTACCAAATATTTTCCTTAGATAGTCGTGTAAGTGCTAAAGTGAAAGTCGTTTTGGCGACCAGGATGAACGTCAGACCCTTCGTTCTATTCACGGCGTATAATTTTTTTTTATTTTCATCATTGTGATCAGTTGTTGTTACGCTCAAGTTCAATTTCAACTTACGCTTCGCGCGATGCTCACGCGCCGTTGGATAAATATTATTCTAGAATTTGCTTATAATGATTCGTCTCTGTCGGCCGGTTCCGTTTATTCATAAAAACAATGTACTTCCTATACGTACGATATAGGAATAGATCATTTTTTTTAGACAAAATTACATTTTAAATAACTAATTGAATCTTTTAAAATCAATAATAATCGAATTACAATTATTTTTAAAATATCAACTGATTAATTTTTTCACTAAATAATTAATTATTTGTATTTTATACTTCTAAAACCCTTAAGTTTTACTAGAATTAATTCTCTTTAATGCGTAACTATAGCTCTAGACAGTAATATCTTGAGGAAAATGGCTTGCGTAACATAAATGAAAACGTAAATTTGAATATCGAAAAACAATATTTACATGAAAGAATATTTATCTTTCGCTCTACATTTACCTTTATATGTTATATATATATATATATGTGTGTGTGTGCATTTTTGTATCGCTTTCTATAATACGAGTTTAGCGCGAAGAAGTAATTTTGCAGTTATTGGTCCTGAAAATAAGTTAAATAAATTTTCTAAATATGCTGCGGTGATCCTATTAAGATCTTATATACTCGTTGAAAGTAGATCCAACATTCATTATATTTTACCAAGTTTTTAACGTCACGATATCAAGATAATCTAATATAAACCGTTCATTTCGCCATTGTAGCTATACGTGCTCTGACCCCTCCCCCACCCCCCCCCCTCCCCGACAACGATACTTTTATACAAGAAATATCTATTAAGTTTTTTAATTCGTCGACCGTCTGTAGATCATTTACTCGCATCCACTTTAATTGTAAGAGTCGCTTATTTCCACGCACAGTAGATTATAATATTATATTTAAAATGTTAAATACTTAAATTTATAATCGATTATAAATTATCTTTAAATCGCTTTAATTATATCTAAAAAGTAAATGAAATTAAAGTCCGTGCGGTCGGGTATTACGATAGTTATGATTCGTTGAAGAAATATAAAAATAATATAAATTCAGAGCAAAAGTTTTATTTTAATTGGTATTCTTAATTACTATATTATAATAGTATATATATATATGTATGTATATATGTATAAATTCAGGATTTTCTATTTTATATTTACAAGAAGATTAAAGTTCTATTTTCAGACTTTTATAAATAGTTTTTCGTATAGCGGATAGAAGAAATGACGATGAGCGAGTACGCGTGAATAATAAATTTTACAATTTTTCTCAAGCACATTGAGCGTTTTGACAACTTCTGTATTCGAGGACTTTTTGAAAATGCGGTTTTATAAAGTCACTCGAAATTGATAAATTTGTTTAGAAATTATCTGCTCTCGAGCAATTCTTTGAATAGAATAACGTTCCTCAATTTCATGCTACAGCAAACTTATTTAACTTTGCCTGTACGTGCTTTAGATGTTTTAAGGTATTTAATAAACTAATGCAATCTATCAGTATTTTGTGCATTAAAATAACGGCATTCGCCGAAAATTAAGTACAAGCTCTTGTTAAATTACGGATATTTATGAGAAATTCGTAGCTTTTACATTAACGAAAGTAAGTAAAATTAAACGGACTTTTTAATAATATAATATAAAATATAATAAACTTGTACGTGAAAAAGTTGCAATAAAATCTAACCAAACGGATTGTTTCCAAGTAATTTATACATTAAATTAAGTACGCATATTAATTAAAAAATAAGAATAACGGCGTCCTCGCAATAGCTTGCGCTCTTTATAAATACAGCGATTAAAAATGAAAATATGCGCATTCGATAGGTAGCATTTATATTGAATATTATATTACGCTCGGAAAAGATAAAAAAGATAAAAGATTCTATCTGACACTTGAAATTAATCTTACGAATTGAGTCAATTGATCGAATATAAAAATGCAAATGCAAATGCACGTATATTTTAAATCATTATGCATTTAAATGGATACGTCAGTTGTACGATACTCGGGCCTTTTGCAAATATCCTGTGTTAAATGCTATACCGTTGTACACGATTTCCCGATTTATTATTTAAATTCATAAACTGATCTGCGCGGCTTTGCCGTTTATTTCATCGTTATACAATTACCGCATAAGGCCGAGATTAAGGAGATTTTTCTTATTAAATCGCCGATTATATCGATACACATTGTCACCGTAAAAATATTACTCCTTCGTTTTCTCTTTTTTTACAATTGCAAACCCTAATGTACGTCGATTAATTATTATTATTGGGCGAACGGTGCCAGTGAATTGTCTTTAAAAGCATTAACAACGTGTTTCGTAACAACAAAACTTTTACAAAAATGTTGTTAATTGTAAATATTAATGACTCGTGAAAAATGGCCATTCAACGAAGCTGCAATGACGTGCTTTCGAAATATAAAGTTAACCGAGTCAAAAACTCATTGTAAAGCTCATTGTATTATAGAATAAATTAAAGTCGACTTCGAGTACAAGTGTAATCAGACTCAATGCTTCATTAATCGTATTTACCTTGTCATTAGCGAATAATAACGATTATTACTTAATCAATAATATATATAAATAATTTCATATTGACATAATGAACCGCAAAAGAATTTATAAAATTCACTAACCTCTTTTACGTGCTCGTGTAGCAACTTATTTGCCCGCATTATTGCCAGTCAAAAGGCCACATTCGGTTTGTACGCGCAGTACTTGCCTTTGATGTAGTACTTGACAATTATGCGATACGAGTTATCTGATTATTAGATAGGAATGCCCGTTATTTTATTCAGTCAACGGAAACGAAATATTCTCATCTATTCACTCTCTTCAATGCCGATTATAATCTTTTGTCAGACAAAAAAAAAAAAAGATTGAATACGTTGTCTTTAATATTTATCATTAGCGAAGGACACTTTAACCAATATATTAACCAATAAGGCTGTGTAGTGCAAAAGTATAAGGGACAAATTTTCTAACAAATTAACTGTTTTATTTCGGTACGTGAAAAGAAAACTAATTGAGAATTCATTGCCATTGGACTTTTTTTTTTTTTTAACAGAGTTCCTCTATATACTACGCACGGTCCACTTAATAAAAAACACATTCGAAGATCCTTTATAATTTAGTTCTAAAATGATGAGTGTGGTGATAAAAAGTGAAGGAATCATAGATTCTTATCAAATGATTCGACTGTTCAGAAGTAAATTGCCCGTATATAAATGTTAACGAGGAGAACTGAAATGCGCTTTAAATTTACTCCCTATAGTTTAGTGGTATTTTTTGTTTTTTTTTTTTTTTTTCGTCTTGATCGACGGGGCTTTTTACGAATGAATTCGCTGTGGAAGTACCGTAGATCCAACAAACTAAACTACTTAAGGACTCGAATAGCCGTAATTAACATTCAGCAGTACAAAGTTTCTGCGATTTATTAAATTACAACAGGACAACGTGCTGGAATTAATGCTTGCATTACAGTTTTTTTTTTTTGTCCCTTACCGACAGCTCGATCCTCGATCTTCTATCTTAATAATAATCGCATTGTATATGTTTTCTGAAATTGAACTGTCTGGCTTTATGAACCATTTAACGATAGCTGACTGTCTGTAGTCTAACAACTCGGTAAAATAAATTGTCTTTATTATACTTTTAATACGCGTACACGGAGATCGGGGGATTTTATGCTGTTTTACAGAACATTTACCTACGGATAAGAATATATATTCGTATAACGTTAGAAAACTATTGTCTATTAAAAGCCCCTCCTTTTAATTTCGGGCTAATTGACTATTAGCATAATTTTCCCTGACGCTGTAAAGTTAAATTTTCATTTGACAGTCCTTCGCATAAAGTTACGTAAAGTGACATTTCTTTTAATTACTCGAACGGAAAGGGACAGAGTAGGGAATAAATCGAGACCGGAATTAGTCAGAAGGTATTATTATACCATTGAGAGCAGCTAAATAACAATTTGCTGAAAGGGCACGTAAGATAGATGGGCCGAGGGGAGAGAAACAGAGAAACAGAGAAACAGAGAAGAGACAGAGAAGAGAGAGAGAGAGAGAGAGCCAGACGGAAAGAGAGACTGGCTTACCAATACTAATTATTGTTTTCTAATTGTACATTATTGCAGACTAGCCTAACAGAATGGAAATCTTGAAAGTAACGCTTTCATTGTTATTCTTCTCGCGTCACTTACGCACGGAGATTTACCTCCGATACACTTGCTCGATACACCAATATAGCTGGAGATTGATATATTGTTGTAACGCTCGGTGTATTGTCGCCTCCAAGGCTTACGTTATACGGGACGACGTAAACGGGCGCGCAAAGACAAGTCTTGTGACGTTAATATTGGTCGGTCGAAATAACGTTGGACAAGGTCGATACTGCCCGTACTGACCTAACGGCAAATGATTCTGGCAGTGAGGTCGAGTCAAAATTAAATTAACCTCCCTGTCACTGCTGATATTTCTCCTAATAAACTAAAGTCATTTCATTATATATATATATATATATTGAAATGTCGAGCTTCTCACAATTATTATTACCACTACTACTTTTACGAGCAGGAGCTTTCGTTCTAAATCATCGTCGGTTCTTCACTTTCACGATCCCGTTATTTTTAATCTCATTTTATTCAACGATTAATCGATTAATTTTCAAAACGGTACCAATTTTATATATTCACGATGCTGTATCGGCGATTCATTCGTTAGCAGTCGAACAACGTAGCGTAACATTTCATAGAAATTGAACTAAACGTTCAATTTTTTTATCCTACGCAATAACGTTATTATTTAAACAGCCTTTAACCTTTACCTTAAATTATTATTATTATTATTATTATTAATGGACGCCTTTCTGGTTTTTCTATTACCAAATGCCTTTTTATACGACTTACCTTTACAGCGATATAAAAATTTTATACGAGATGAAAACGTTTTTGTAATTCTGGATTACGGTATCGATACTTTATTTATATTTAAATGAAAATAAACAGGTAATACCTGGTTTAAAAAAAAAAAAAGGAAAAAAAATAATATTATTATACATTTTCATTTTCTTTAAACTTACTCTCCAACCGATAAAATATAAAAACATCGTTTAAAATTTATCTCGATGTGAATGATTTATTCGCTTGACATGTAAGGCTACAACCAATTAAATATATATAAAAATCTATAGTAATATTACTGTATTAGTAGCTAGTTTTACTTTAAAAAAATAGTATCTTTCTTAATGTACTACTTCTTTTATAATTTACAAGCTATGTGCATTTCATAGAAGGGATATGGAAAAAAAAAAAAAAAAAGAAGAAAAAAAAGCAAATTGAAAATGGGTCTCGACTGCCAGGATCGCGTAAGTATGACGTGAAAGGGTTATAAAATAACGTAACTTTTATTAATAAACAATGAGTTTTATTTAAAAAAAAAAAATGTCAGCATTTTTATAATGAAATAATTCGTATAATTATACAAATAAACATGTAATATATACAAAAAATGTATTTGGTATTTTATAATTTCTGTTTCCTCGTGGCGGTTACATTCTAATTACGTTGACTTCAATAACATTTCTTAAATATAACAGTGGATTTTTTTTAATACATCAATAAGCTTTTAAGGAGTATAACAGTAATTTGTATTTTTATTTTCAAGAGATTCTTTTTCTCTCTCGGCCTCATACAACCTCTTGGTAAACCTCTGAGAAGAAATCAAATCAAAATGAATATTAGCATTGATTTTTAACAATACAACCGATACGCTTATTCGTATCGATCGATCAAGTGCTTCACTTATTTACTTTTTATAATTCATAAAATATTTTACGCGAAACATCATATCAGTCGATATTCGTATTCATTTCATTATTCGTGTACATCTACGCAAACACTATATATATCATATTTTCAACATAAATATCAATATTAAATGAACAAACCAGGATTATTTAACATTATATTAATACTCATTAAAATCCACGTTATCAGCTTATGCCGAAATTTATTTATTTTATTTCACAAAATATTATAAAGATTAATTTCAATTACGGAGACATTTATATTTATTTTACGATTTCAATAAAAATGCAACAAAGTAATATATACAAAACTTACGTTCAAGTTATAAACGACGCCATATTAATGTTAAACAAACATTATAGCATTAACAGAATAAATTGTTGTATAAAATCAATTTTAGAGGATTATTTTAAACTAATTTTATACAAACTTCTGTAAAATTTGTTTATAATATAATAATAATCTAAAATAATAAATAAATAATTCAAACAATGACTAGGTTCGATGATTGTGCCGTTTTCAAGAATTAATATTTAAAAAATCTTTATTTACAAACTAGCAATTTGAAATATAATATTTTAATCTATACTTTGTCTGTTCTATAATTTGTTTGAATTTTTAAAAATTTTACGGTCACAAATATGATATATTACTACTTATAATATAAGTAGACGTAAAGATAAATAAAAAAAAAAAAATCAGTTTGATTCTAAGATAAGTCGTTATTTGAATGGTACCGCGTGATACATTCACGTATCATCAATATTATACAAAAACTGCGTTTTGCTAACGATTAAACGGACTATATCGTCACATAATAAGATTATTGGAACAATGTAATCTTGTAAGTTGCAAATATATCGTTATAATTCAACACCGTACAACGTATATCGATACATTTGAAATTATACATCTTATATATATATATATATATATATATATATTTATTTTAAATATTCATTCCATACGCGCATCGATACCTGAGTACAATGAATATTATTATAGTATCTAAGATCACGTCTGCGCTTCATATTCGCTGCACGTTATTTCGTCTCATTTTTTTTCTTGTTTTTTTTTTCTTCTTTCCATCCTTTCGATTCCGAATCACATCTATTGTTCTATTTCATTTGCTTTGTCATTTTCCCTTAATCTTTTATACACTAGATTTGAATTTAAGGTAGGAGGAAAAAATGACGGAGAACGACCTATCGATTTTATTTAAGACCACCACTACCACTACCACTACTACTACTGCTACTACTACTGCTACTGCTAATAACCTACGGCGAGTAGTAAATCGGCTCCGATACTTTTTACTTGACAATGGCGAGAAGATGCACTGGAGAAAAATCATTGTTTAAAATATCCCTGGAGATATAACCCTAGATACTAACAAGTAAATCGTGGATAAATATTGGAGTAAAAAGATAACAGGTACCGAGGATTCATAAATTTGCCAATGGAAAGCAGGAGGAAGATTTACAACTTTACGAAATAATTGTTTGTTTTTTTTTCTTCTTTTTTTCTTTTCTCAATTGGCTTTTATTACTTTTATTCTTAATAGTTATACCACAGTTTCACTAAATATTACAATAAGCTCGAATTCAGTAGCGATGATTGTATCGGGTCACTCAATTAAAATCTGTTGCCATGACTAATTATTTTATTAACGGTTCCCTCTCTGGATGGAAGTTCATGGAGATACGTGGGAAATCATCTCAAAAGAAGAAGAAGAAGAAGAAGAAGAAGAACCGTGGATGTATGGTTTTGCTTTATTTGGCAAATAATAACGGGGCGGGGGTGGGGGGAGTAAATTTCATTAAGTTATAGATTAGTTGAGATTTTCTCCATATTTGGCAACGATCGGCAAGATCACGGATGAATTCAGTGGCCTCTGTTTAATCTCGATGATTCGTAACTATCGATCTCGGGGTCTTCGATCTCGTTTTTTTTTTGTTTCCTTTTTCTTTTTAAATATTTTGTACGAAAGATTAGTTCAACGATTGAGTAAGTACATCGATGAGATTAATACAATTTACTCCCTGCTCTGGACGACAGTGAAGAGAAATGAAGGTTTTGAGAATAAATGTAACTGTAATAACTCGAAATTACGCAAAGGAGTTTTAAAACTTTAAGCTCCGGTCTTCAGTCTCTGGAGAACCATGAAAATTAGATATCAAATAAGATATCTAATAAGGTGAGTTTTTGTTTCGCCCGTGTATTCCCCAATTAAAATAAATAAGCCCGGGAAATTAAGAAAGCAATTGATTATCGTTATAAAGTCCTTGGCATTCATAGTCAATTCATAGTTGTATTGTATATTATGTATGATCTACAGGACGCGGAGCGGATAAATAATCCAACGATCCATCGATCCATCGATCCATCGATTCGAGGCTTACGTAGCGTAAGTATCCGAGTTGTATTGAAATCTAGCCAACCTTAGAATACTAATCATCCTTGGAAGTTGAAAAATTTTGTTCCCTCGATTTTTGTAAAGGTTTGTACAGTACGTATGGTACGTATGGTACGTATGGTAGTACGTAGCCGGGGGGGGGGCCAATCAATTGTCACGAGTTCCGTCACGAGTTCAGTCACGAGCGAGTGTCGTCGGATAGAAGTGGCCGTATTATTTATTAGACTTGAGTAAACAAAGTGCATTGCGCGCCGTTCTTGAGGCTGTCCCTGTCCTTCTGCTGATTGGCGGGGTCCCTCACCTCGCTGGTTACGGTGATGTTCGATCTCGACGTCATCGTCACCGTCGTCGTCGACGTCTTGCTAATGAGAAGCCCGCGCTCGTTCTCCTCGTCCTCGGCGTCGATCTTCGAGTTACCGATCGCCAACTTGTTAGCCTGGAGCCGCTCGGCGTTGGCCTTGTTTCGCCGGGGGAAGACGCTGTTCTCTATGTGCAGGGTCGCGTTCACGTCGTTGCCCGCGGCGCAGGTGCACGCCTTCAGGAAGCTCTTCTTAAAGTTGTCGCTGAGGAAGGCGTAGAGTATGGGGTTCATCGCGCTGTTCGAGTAGCTGAGAAAGCCGGCCAATAAGAATGTCGTAATGGTGATGCGGGACTGGCACTGGTTCGGCTCCGTGTAGATGAGGGCCATTTGGGTAAGCCAGTACGGGAACCAGCAGATTATGTACACGGTTATGACGGTGAGGACGAGCCTCGTCACCTTGCGATGCGACCGCTTCTTTTCCTTGGACTTGTTCTTCGGGCCGACGGTCTGCAGCTTCCTGATGACCAGAAAGTAAAAGATAAATATGAGGGTGAGGGGTATCGCGAAGCCGAGGATGAAGCTGTAGAGGGTGAAGGTCGTCTGCCCGCCGTGATCATCCGGCCAATAGATATTGCAGCTCATTTGCCCGTCCTGCGTCTCCATGGTATTGGCGTAAAGGAATACCGGGACCATAAAAATCGCGCTGGTTATCCAAGCCGTGACCGAGACTATTTTTGAGATAAATGGCGTGCGGAGTTTCGGGGATGAGATCGGGTGGCACACGGCGATGTATCGATCAGCGCTCATAATGAAAAGGAATATACTGCTCGTAAACTGGTTAATGCTCGTCGACGTCATATAAGCCTTGCACATAAATTTCCCAAAAGTCCAGACGCCGAGACTCATGGTGGTGACTAAAAATGGTATGCCGACGAGGAAGCACTCGTCCGCTATTGCCAAGTTCACGATATACGTATTGGTGACCGTCTGCATTTTGGAAAAGCGCAGGACTACGTAGATGACGAGGGTGTTGCCGAGCAGTCCGACGATACAGATTATCGAATACAAAATCTGATGGAGCAGCGAGATTATCGGCATATTGGCGTCGCAATCCAGTGGCATCGTGATATTCTGATGACTCCCGTTCTCTGCGAGATCTAACAGATCTCTCGACATGTTATTCATTTTTTTTTTTTTTTTTATCCCGACAATATTCTATTTATTTGATTATTACTCTTTGCCTTTTACTATAACAATCGTATTACTCTTTATGCTTTTTCCCATCAAAGCTGATCGCCAAACTCCACTAATTGTACATTTCATAAGCGAAGCTATTTGTTTATTTACTTATTTTTATTCCAATAATATTGTGTTTATTTTATCATTATTCCTTTAGCTTTATACGACAATAATTCTACGTTTTTTCTTCTTCTTCTTCTTCTTCTTCTTCTTCTTCTTCTTCTATTATATATGCTTTTTCCCGGCAATGCTTTTAAAAATCTCTAAGCTTTACTAATTATAGCAATTATACATCGGCCATGTTATTTCGATTTATCGAAGAGTAGCGGACTTTACTCTTTTCACATCTATTGTATTAT
Source organism: Ceratosolen fusciceps (assembly GCA_018883505.1). Classification (NCBI taxonomy): domain Eukaryota; kingdom Metazoa; phylum Arthropoda; class Insecta; order Hymenoptera; family Agaonidae; genus Ceratosolen; species Ceratosolen fusciceps. The sequence continues at coordinate 2,853,222 of RCIC01000026.1, forward strand.
AATCATTTGGGTGCATTTCATCGATCGTAACGATCTCGGTTACTCGGCATTCTTCATCCAAGTTTCTTGCAGAATTTCAACAGCAGCGGAAAGCAGTATTGAGTTTTCCTGCAACAGAATAAGGATATTGCTAGTTACGGTATACATTTTCAAAGTACCTATACTTTTTTTGTTATTCTTATTCTTAATAATTGAGTAAGTAAATATTGTTATAAGTAATTTAATGCTTCCTAAGACGAGATTTTAATTAATTAATGTATTATATTTATATATGTATATGAAACGATATCTTTTTCATCAATACATTGCAATCAATTTAATTGCACTTTCATAGTTGTATTTCAATAATTAACAACTTGTAAAATATCTTTCTTTGAATCCGCAGGTAATTCAGAATTTCAAATATGCATAGCATTATAAATGAATAAATACGTTTAATTCGAGAATAGCTCATATTAAAAAAAAAAAAAAAAAAAAAAAAAAGGTGAAGAATTCCAATCGTTTACATTTCATAGTACGAATATCATTAAATTACTATACAATTAAATCTGAGGAATTAAATTAAAAATCCATTTAAAACACTGTGTTGATGAAATAAATTAATAATATTTATCATAAAAATTCGACAGAATGGGATCAATGCATCTTAATAAATTTGTACATTCATTTCGTGGCTCAATAAATTACTACTATTATTATTATTATTATTCGTAATAATAACAAGCATAGAGAAGTATTCGCGTCATTTATGTTAAAATTTCTGTTAGCATCAGTGGGCGTAAAATTAAGGACTAACAAGTTCAAAGAGCCAGTATCGGATACCGATAATTATGATGAAATAATTAGTTGTAATAAATAGTTAGACAGTTTAAAGGAAATATAAGTGGACATCGTGAAAACGGGTAGTAGTATTTAGTTTAAACTTTATGCGTTTCAATATTATCGGTTCTTTCAACTTCTATACAGTGAGCCTACCGAAGAAAAACTATTTTGTTATTAAGTACTTTGTATCCACAAGTGCGCGTATACATTGTCGCTCGAATACGGTCAGTATTATTATAACAAGCATAAACTTATAATTAAATATAATGCTCTCTGAATTTAATATCCGTAATATCTAATATCTAATAAGCACTCGTTCAATATTTTTATTTATTTTTATTTTTTATTTTTATTTTTTTTTTTTTTGAGTTTTCAATTCAACAACGAACTTAAGTATTATAAAAAAAAAATTAATTTACTTGACAGAATAATTATTAAATTATGTTTCAATATTATGTGTATAAAGTTCGAATGCTGGTACTATTTTCTATGAAAACGGAGTATTGAGGAAAATTTATTTTTTTTTACCCAAACTGTTTCAATCTGAAAAAGAGGATTTGTGATTAGAAAGAAAGAAAGAAAGAAAAAGCGCCGTGCTTTTATGAAAATTATTTTATAATACAATGATTTAAATACGTATCGATTATAAAATACGAAATAGAAGCTCCGAGCTAATCTTCGTATTTCAGCAGAGACGGTCCAAATAGGCAGTTTCGAATGAATATTGAATCGAAGGAGTATGTTATGGAAGATATTTATTATTCGACGCGGTGAGAATTTAAGCCACGTCGTCGTCGTCGTCGTCGTCGTCGTCGTCGTGCTCACAGCAGATTTTCGAGCGATAGAGGGTCAGGGGAAACGTAGATTCGAAGTGGCAGGAGCCAACGGCCGACCGAACTACTCTCTTTTGAATCCTTGACATTTTCTCGGGTCGGCGGGGATGGAGGGGGAGGGAAAGAAGAGGAGGCACGAGCGAAATGGCCGGCCAGGATCGTGCTAGATATCTTCTGAAACTTTTCTACATTAATATAACATCATTACCTTTATTTGGGCAATAAACATAAAAATGTATATATCTCACACTACCTTAGCTGCATACTTTCTTACACTAACGCTACTCGAGTCACGTTTTTCTTTTTTAAATTTTTACGATTTCTACATTCATTTTTATATTTATTTTTATTTTCTAGTCCCATTTTTGCTTTCTCTTTCATTTTCGCTCACGTAACTTATCGTATTTTCACTTGTATTACACACGATCCCTCTTAGTACATCTCTTAATACTTTACTCAATCTAAATTTAATATATTAATTATTATGTAATTACTAGGCCTGTCAATAATAATAAAGATCGACTTGTTTAATATATTATTAATCTACTAAGCTTACGTGAATTACATTTTTTTTTTTCTTTATCTAAATAACGTTTCAGTAAGAACATATTTTTTTATAAAAATTCACACTTTCACTTTAAACTAATTCTATACAATAATATACAATAACAATAACAATAACAATAACAATAATAATAATAGTTTTTATTTAAAATGTTCTTATACGAATTGTAAGCATTAATGTTATCTGGGTTTTATGAAGGATTTAATCTTCGTGTACTTATTTCTATTTCTAGTCGGCATAATTGAAATTATTTTAAGTAATAAAATCTGCATAACAGTAAGAACGATAATTTCTATTTTAAACTTTTTTTTTTTTTTTTTTTTTTTATATTTTTAGTAATTCTTTAAACATAAATTTAATCGTGCTTTTACGTTGAATTTCATTATGCATAGAGCGATAGTATGGAAAGTAATTTCATTAAATCGATTTAAGTGATAGTTCTATTATGTATTTTTGTATGTGACGCACAGATAATTTCCTGAAATTTTAATTATCCATCCGTTCGAATGATTTTCCTTTTAAATATTATATTCTACAATCAAATAGAAAAATGATGCTAAAATAATTTCTTGCTTATAAATTCAATTCTAAGGGGTAATTTATTTATAATGTTCGATTCAAGCGCAACGTATTCCGCACGTTATTTTGATGTAACCAGTATTTAATATTACATTACAATATTACATTAGTTAGTACCGATGTTTAAAAAAAAAAAAAAAAGAAAGTTTTTTAAATAAAATATACGAATATATGGTCGATTATTTATAGATTATTGTAAGGGTTATATTCAAACTCGACTCTATATATTTTTCAATTTCTTAAGTACATGTATAATTATGATTTAAATTAAATAAAAATTTGCTAATAATGGGTAAGTGCATCACATACAACAATATTTTATCTATTTTAAAGTCTATTACAAATAATATATTCGTATTTTATTATCGTACATAATTATTATTTAGCATGCTTATACCGTATTAATATTATTAAAATATTATTCGTGATTCATATTCCATATTTAACTCTTAATTTATATTTATGACTAGCAGTTTGGAATATTTATTGTTCAATAAGTAAATTAATTTTCTCATTACATTAGAAGTTTAATTAAAAGAGTTAAAAGCTTTGCTTCTTCATTGTCTACAATAAATATTTCTTCGATTATTGAGGTAAAATTGTATATAATCGTAATAGATATTTTGAATTGTATTTTAAAATGATTTATACGTTTTAATTTAATATTCACATATGTAAACATTAATTTTCTTCGTTACATTAATTATAATGTTGTCAAAAGTATCGAGTATTTTAAAGAGTTTATATTGGTATAAGAGCTTAATTTAATATATTTTATAATATATGAGGTTATAATTCCTTAAGATTGTCAATTTTTATAGTAAATTATTATAATGCAATTAATTAAATAGAAAATTTTATTAGGAAATTATTTATTGATTTAATAAATTATATGTCAGAAGTTTTGTGTATTAGTAAATATTTTTAATTCACAAAATATAATATTTTTCAATATTTTATAATATTAGAAAATTAATATCAACGAAGTTTTATGCACGAAAAGTGGAGACAAATTTCGATAATAACGTAAAAATGCTTTCTCTTTATAAATAATAAATAATTATATTCAATATTTATATTAATACGCGGATAATACGAGCTTAAAAGTTTATAAAATATAAAGAAAAATTTTTAATAATAATAATTGAAACGTTACATTATACAAGTGTATACAGTAAAATGGTTTTTTTTTTTTTTTATATCAGATATTTTTTAATGTTTATTGGCATTTATTTTTATACAGAATTTATAATATTCAGAAAGGAGAAATTTCGTTTTTATAATTTTTTTTATATATTTTATCTGTGAATAATGATTTACAGTATTCTTTGTTGAATAGAAAATAAATATAATGGCTCTTTGAACATTAATCTTTAGATTAGTAGTAAAGTAGATACGTATTTGTAAAAAAAAATATTTTAAAAATTGGTATAAAGATTCGTGCGATTGAGTGCATTCTTTTTCTTTTTGGCAAATATTTATAATTAAATTAAAAATTATAATATAATAAAAACATCACAATGTGAATATAAAAACTAATGTCGTGAGAATGACAGTCATATTATTTTGAGAAATTTACGTATCATAATTAAAAATTATTTGGCGTAGGAACAATAATAATTATATATTTGTGTGCATTTAAAACTACATTGATTTGTTGTTATTGTATTGTGTCGTGATCCGCATATTTTTTATTACACAGAATTTAATTAAAAGTTAAATCATTACGAAAATTAATTGTTTAACTTTTGAACTAATACTTTTCAAATTTCTTCCTCAAATTTAATTATTATAACTTTATCATTTAAAATACTACTTTTACGATATACGTTAATAATTTAAAAAAAAAAATAAATCATTTTAAATTTCACGAAATTATCTTATAATGTTATAGGGAGAATTACAAGAAATAATTAACTTTCGAGAACTTATTGATTAATTAAGTAAATTAAGTAAATTAAGTAAATTAAGTAAATTAAGTAAATTTAAATAATTGGTTATGTCTATACTTAGTTTAGAAATGGTCATGCATCTCGTAATGATTATTATAACAAAGCTGTTAAATTAAATTTATTGGAATTGAGTTTTATCTTTATAATTACGTTGGGATGGAATTATTTAAACAGATTTAAATAAATTAGCTTAAAATAAAGAAATGATCTTTTGCAGGTGAATTACCGTCGACAGTCAAGACATGAGGATTTGGATACTTTTATTTTTCATTTCAGCGGTAGGTTTAGTTGCGATTTCTGGAAGGCGGCACGATTTAATTGAAGGCTCTCGAATTGATGGGGATAAGGAAGTAGTGAAGGAAACTGTTAAAATTCATAAACGTCTTTTCCGACGACGACGCGAGGTTAAAACCTTCACCGTCAATGGCTACATTACATGCATTGAGCTGTACAATAAGAAATTCCTATTTAGCGGCCACCCAAGAATCACAGGCGGCGGAATTGGACACAATTATGTTAGCATTGAATTTAGAACCCATAGGAATCATGGGGCTAAATTCGAAATTATAATTTATGCGACAGATAATTGGGACCAACAAAAGAAGGTTGATAATGTACCACAAGATCTACAATAATTAATTGTACCTAAATATTTTTAAATACATTCTAAAACCCTCTTCTAATCCGTGCATATTTATTTTCCTTTTCTAATGAAATGTATTATTATATTATTACAACGATATGATAAACTTTTTTTACTTTTATCATATATATATATATATATAACGGATGGTTCTTATGTTGGGATAATTATGTAGCGCAGGGGCGCAGAGATAAAACGCACAGAAAGAAGAAAAAAATACATAAAATGGGAAGTTAGATCATCGTCAGTGTACATTCTTACGAAATGGTTCGAGAATAAAGTTAATCCCGGAAACCAGCAGTACTTAAAATTATTATGAACCATAAGAAAAATCATAAAAAAGTATTTGAGTATACTAAATACAAATAATGATTATGGATAAAAAAAAGTAAAGACGCTTAATTAAGGTAAAGGGATAATAATAATCTATTTTTGTCGGTAAATACTGAATTGGCATATGCCAATGTAACGGCGACTATAATAAGCCGTTTTTTTCCAATTAATTCTATGATCCGAGACATCGCAACATTTTTATTCATTGTTATGCAATTGCAATTGCCAATACTAACGATTCAAATTAAATTCTTTTCCTTCCTTCGTTCGCTTTGCCCTTCCTTCTCTATCCACCGTTGGCCGCCCCCTTTGTCTTATACATATTATATTTTCATAGAATAAAGTGCAATAATGAAGTTCGAGGTTGGCGTCGCTTCAACTACGCATGTTCAACTCGCTTAGAAATTGCTCCTATAGGGCATTTATCGCCAATCTGTTTCGGAATTGGCAAAGTGCGTAAACAGCTCGAGCATGAGAATATAAAATGTTATTACACGGTATTATTCAAAGTCGTATATTTAAGGTAAATAATGGCTATATACATATATAAAGGAGATGGTCACTTATAAGCAAATGTAAAGTATACTCTTGTAATAAATTGTCGGGAAAAATATACTCTGTTATGATTTGATTTGACTTGATTCAAAAAAATATTTTCAACTCAGATGCGAATGCGGAGAATTAGTTAAAAAGATAAAGAAGATAAAGTAGATAAAAAAAAAAAAATAAAGGGAGAGAGAGAGAGAGAGAGGCGGTGGCTTATATAAAGGTAGCGTACGTTCAAATAAAATAAATGAAAATTCGAAGAGTAGTAAAGGATAGGATTATTTTAAAAAAAAAAGACACGCAGAAAAGAAAGAGAAATTTACTTGTAAAGAAGAAGAAAAATGAAGTGAAAATTTATAAGGAGCAATAAGAAAAAAGTATCTAAGATCTAAAATTAGCTAAACAAGATATTACGAAAGTTAAGTAAAAGGTAACGAAAGGATTGGTAATGAAAAGGTTATAATAGAAAAAGGCAGGGATTAATTTAATTTTAAGAGTATATATATATATATATATAATTTCACGTACAACATTTAGCGAAACAACATGACGTATTAAAAGAATTTTTTAAATAAAGCAAGATAACATGTTGCCTGGAAAGCCAAATTAACTATAATAACAAACTGTAATGATTAAAGTTAGAAGGATAAAAAGTAAATAAGAGAAAAGTAAAGAAAAGAAAAGAAAAAAAGAGGGAAATAGAAGGAGTGGTGCGAAGGAAAAAGAGAGTAATAAAAGGAAGAGCGCGAAAAACGTACGTGTTAATACATTTATGAAGAAATTTTAGGAGCGGACGTAAACAGCAAATGAAAAACACGGCCATTTTCAAAACTATTCGACGGAATATCATATCGAGTTGTAGAATTATATTTGTAAAAAATGCATGTAAAATTATTCGCGTTATATAGCTAAAGGGAGATACGAGAACGACGTCGAACCGACTTCGAATTAGTTTTAATAAATAATTAACGTTACGCTCGTATGCGAATAATACGTTGGCTTTCGTGACGTGGAATACTACTGTTCGTGACAGAAATTGTACAATTAACATTTTCATTACGTTTTAGATACAACGATTATAAAATTCCTCGCTCATCCTTCAATACCTTGGCCATTTAAAATTAATTCTTTTTTTTTTTTTTTTTTGTTTTTTTGTTTGTTTAAAATCAAGTAGCAGTTGCTCCTCGGTATTTCTCGTATCTCTGAACCCAATAAAGAGTAACACGCACGTGCTTCACTGGTGTATCGTCGTATAATTAATTATACGTTATATAATTCGTTCATGAATTTCTAAATAAAAAAAAAAAAAAAAAAAAAAATTCACCATATTTCAAGAAACAATCGTATTTCTTGGATCGATCAGATTACGTAGGATCAGGTATGATGACGAGCTTATTAACTATCAATAATTATATTCGAGGTCCATAAGGGTATTCGAGAAAAAATTATTCTATCCGTCTGTTTTTTGTTCTTTTCAGTCGAGTTATGATCAGTCGATTCGGCTGAAATATGAAGACCGCGTATGCTTATGTTATCGTAGCGTCGATAGTTTTTATTCTAGTTTTTGGGAAACCCTACGTTTTAATTAGGGGCTCACGAGCCCCGGGTGATTCGGTCGTCGCCAAGGAGACTCTGAGGATCCCGAAGAAGTTCATGAGGAGCCAACAGTACAGGAAATTATACAACGCTACGGGTTACATATCCTACTTTAGTATTCAAGAAAATCTCTTGGAGAGTAACGCGAAGCCAAAAATTTTAAGCGGCGGAATCGGCAACGACCACATGGATATCGAATTCACGAGTCGCATCAATGGCGCCATTGATTTTGACGTCGCTATTTTTCAAATAGACAACTGGCCCACCGATGACGAAGATTACGAAGGGACGAATCTTTCCCTCGAATAAATTACATCATCATCGTTATTATTATTATTATTATTATTATTTCTTGTGCAGGTTTTATTAAGTAAAATGAATTTTTGCCAGTAACTTTAAGCGTCTGCGTGAGCTTTCAATATTCAAATACGTATTCATATATACGTGTATCACCTAATGCAATATAATTGGCTGATAGTTTACTGCTCGCAATTAAATTTTATCAACTAAAGAAATTATATTATTATTCTGCACCATTGTATTTTCGAATAAATAAAGTTTATTACAACGTGCACTTCATCGCTATTTTACTGTTTTTTTTTTTTTTTTTGGTTTTTTTGTTTTGTTTTTTTCAAAAAATAATTTTTATTAACGAGTAGCAATGATAAAATATATCGGGTGACGTTGGAGTTTAAATAATAATAAGCAAATAATTAATAATTTTTCAAGTACGTATAAACGCATTGTAAAATGTGTAATACAAAATCGTCCTTTATAGCTTCCTCGATTCAGAATATTGTCTTTCATTTTTAATATTCTTAATTCAACTTACGCATGTAATTTATTATTAAAATATAATGAAATGATATAACGGATACTTTTGAAAATAAAGATCTTAATAATTTCAGGATATTATTTTAATAATCAATGCAATATCTTTTAATGGATTACATAAATGTTTACCTACTCAATCTCGTAAAGCTCGTTTAATACAGAAAATGAAATTTATTAAAGATTACCGCTTCATCGAGTACATCTTAGTAAGAAAATCAATACTTTACAGATAGACTTTTTTTTTTTTTTTATATTCAACATCATTATTTTTTGTATATTAATTTATTATTATATATACACTTAAATATTAATTTATTAAATGTATAAAAACGGTATTTCTAAAATAACTTCTCCTATTCTATTTACGAGTTTTATCCTATTCCTTTTAAACGTATGTTTGTCATTATTTTATTTTTTTTTTTTTACCTTCTTTTTTACTGCGTAAACTATATCATGAGGCATTTTTTCTAGGATGACCTAAATTTTTGAACGACTAGAGCTTCACCTCTTATACGATTTTATGTATTTGGATGCTTTTTTTCAAGCTTACATTACATCAATTATCCGAAAATGTAAGTTTTTTTTTAAGTCCTACGTTTATAAAAAGTTTTTCGAATAGACTCGCAAAACTTAAAGTTTTAATCTTACCAACTTGTGCTACAATTAATACTAACTCGTGAAGTTAATATTTCTTCCATTCTTAAACGTACATTTCGCGGCAAATATATATTTTATATGAGAATGAATATTATACTCAAACCCAATGAGATTAAGGAATAGTAAGAAGAAAATATTCATAATTTATTATTCGAACTAATCAGTTCATAGAATACATTAAGAATTATATATAAATGAGATTTTGATCATTAACTTTCATCTGTTAGATCTACTTTCCATTTTTATATTCATTAATCGCGTTATGTTAATTCAACGCGAACGAATTCCTATATCCGTTACACGCTAACTTTATTACAAACATAATTCAATGTCGAATGTAAAAAGAACGAAATTTACAATCATTTTCTTAAGAAATTTAAAAAACTGTAAAATTATAAAACATTTGTTATGAAAGCTTTTTCAAATGACTTGTTAACGAGATGAAATTTTCAATTTTATATGCATCTATATTGAATTGCACGTAATTGGAAATTAATTGTAATAAGTCAAACAATCTACGCTGGATAATCCTTAAAATTACGTAATAATGAGAATTTTCTACTCCTTGATAATTTAATAATAATTTTCCGTGGAAAGTTATATAAGCAAAATATTTATTTAAGCGAGAAATAAAATGCTATTGTCATAAATGTGAATATCGAAGTGAAACTGAATAAAAATTATTCATAATCACAAATCTTAAAAATAAAATTTATTGCCCTTCAAACCTAATTTGAATATTAATCCACACAATAATATTCTTCATTCGGTCAATAAATAAATATCGTTTAATTAAAATCTTAACGAATAGATTTAAATAACTTTTAAAATTATTTCTCATTTCAGTGCATAAAATGCCGTAATTATGAAAATGAAATAACATACGATCTTTATTGAATAAATATTCATTTATATGTTATTGGATCTATTGATATCGATACTTCTAGTAAGATCTATTCAGTAAGATTCGACATAATTTAAAAAAAAAAAAAAAAGTACCAAACATCTGCTTTATTTTTTATACCTATTTGTTTGTAATTTTTTATATAACAAAAAATATATTCTCTACTGATTAGAGTGGGGGGATATGTATATGCGTGTACATTAATATAGCTCTAACTATGAGGCAATTATTCATCATTATTTTTATTCGTAAAATCTTAAATTATATAATTACGAAATCAAAATATTAATGATCAAATATTTCAGAATAAAAGCAATTAATTAAAAGGACTTTAAAATTGCATTACAAATGATCACATGAGTATATTGTGTGTATTTATATAAGGTATAATTAATCGCGGATAATGTAAATAATATTGTAATATAATATCTTATCGGCTAATGATATGATCTAGAGAGTGTAAAATATGGTTAGATTTCACGCAGGACGTGAAACGTATGACAAAAGATTAACTCGAGTTATTTCGGACAACTCATTAATCAACTAATGGAGTTGGAAAAAATGCGGAAAATATGCGGAAAGGCTCAGGTGTTTATTAGGCGGTGTGTTAAGTAGCTCTTTTAACGTCCTACTTAGTATGCTTCCATTATAGAGATATAAAAGCATATAATATCGCTCGAATGAACCATTACTCTTGAGCCTACTACTGACCTAGACAAGCTTCCGAGACATGAGTAATCCGACAAGGGCTGCCCGTTTCTACTATAATAACCATTGTTAAGCGCATGTTATTTAAGAATGCGGTTCAGCTCTCGTCGGGTACTGAAAGAGCAGCATGAAGAGGAATCATTTTTATAAAGCCGTAGTGATTTCACGCTCATTCGATTGTACGAGCTTGATGTTTTATCGTACGCATAGGCAACTGTGATTTTTTCTATGTATAATTTTAATTCAATATATCCTCCTTTGAAAGTTATTTTCACGTTCTTTTTTTGTCTTTATCATTTCAAAAAGTAAATTAAACGCAACGATTTTTCTTTCACTTAATATCGCGTATTCGAGAGTATTTTTTTCTTCTTCTTCTTCTTCTTCTTCTTCTTCGTTTTTCTTTTTTTTTTTTTTTTTGTTTGCAACCAATAATTGTACTTTTGATTTGCTAATCGTGGTAATAAAATTCACTGTCTGACTCTGTCGAATAACGTTTCCGCGACTCTTTCCACGAGTCGATTAATCCAACGGAGAAATTACGTACGATAATTTAAAAAAAATTTATAGCCCCCCAAGGCTTGAGAACTTGAGAACTATCAATGTTCTGCAGACATAGTATAAATTTCATAGTAAAAACGTGGCCGCTCTGCGACACTTGTCCACATTTCAAAAGCCCTAAATCATAATATATGCATTAATCTGAGAATATTCTAATACGTGCAGCTGCATGCATGCTTAAATCCGTAAGTACGTGTCTGTTACAATATTAATAAATATTGTACAAAGTAAGTCTCAGTACTTGTATATGTAATAAGTTTTGTTTTTTTTTTTTAAATATTGACTAGAACGATGGTATTGGTAGTTGTGTATTCTTCGAATGGCCATATAGAGGTAAAAATTCTACAATTCTTTTGGAGATTAATTACTACAGTATTAGATATTAAAAGTGGCTGTATGCTAGTACAATATTTTAATGAATACTGAATTTTCAATACGTGCTCTGCTTTTATTTAATACCTTCGAAGCCTAGATTGAGAAATTACGTGAATATTAAGCTTTTATAACACTAGGTCAACATAAACCGTGCCATGTTATTTTCTAACTCAAGAGATTTTCTGCTTTACTAGATCTTAGATTAAGCAAACTTGTGCGCGTGATAATTTATCTAATCCCTTGTATTAAATATCGAGTATAATTGACGAATAAAGTGTACGCGGTTGTTATTAATCATTAAGATTATATCGTCGATGTGTTGCAGCTTGCCGTACGCGTAAGTATACGTAAGTATCCTATTTAGCCTTGTTCTCTCTTGTTATTTTCGTTGTATTAGCGGTAGAAAACAGAATTTACCTGTCTGATTATTAATGGCTTCGTTAGAACAAGACGATTCAGCATTGCCTAATTTTAATTTTTTTTTTTTTTTTTTTTTTTTGTTCGTATCCAATCATCGTTAATAATAGCGGCTTTTTAATGTACCATAAGCTCATCGTTAAGACTTTTATTTTTTCTAGCTTATTTATTGACTTCAAGATTATAACAATATAGCCTATGTATTATTACTCTATTATTGTTTTTAGTAACAAGTAGGCATCGTGGCAATAATCGGAATTCAACTTCGTTTAAATAAAATTCGTATTTAAAGAAACGGTATACGTGTGTGTTATTATGTTATTGTTAATCCGGGTAAGCAAATTCAATTAGCGAATTATTATTTTTTACAGTTTGGTACTCGCATCCGTACAGCAACGATGATTTAATTTATTTCAAATTAATATTTAAAAAAAAAAAAAAATAAATAAAAGCACTCGAATTTAAGAAGATTAGTAGTTCTTAATTGTATAATTGATTTGTATTTTATCTTCTTTTATAAAAAAAAGTAATAATTTCATTGGAAAAGTATTTGAGATGTATTAAAGGCAAGTGACTGTTATTTAAAGCAAGTATCAGCTGTTTGAGGCTTGCTATATCTACGAATGCATACTTACCGGATTAATAAGATTTCAGTATTATAGGAAATTACAATTTATTATGATTTTATATAACCAATGGTGATCTATTCTTTTCAATTTTGCTCTAATTTCGTATTTTCAGCTGTATGAAATAATACATTATTTGTCTAAAGTATTTTTGCTTCAATAGTCTAAGTAGATTTGAAAAATATTCGACCGATATAAAATACTAAAATGTATGTTTGAAACATTTAATTTAAAATTAAATTAAAACTAAGATTGTCATTTTATCGAAAGCATTGTCGAAAATAATTTCTAAATTACTACTAGCATAGAATATCTATTTAATCATCTATTCAAAGTATATAATCTTTACATTTTTTATTACATATATTCGTACGTACATGAAAGGTGCATTAATAATATAATAAAAAAGTGTATCTTTCGCATATGATTTATTTTTTTCGGTAAAAGCTCTAACGTTTTATTATAACTTTCATGAAGAATTATATTCGTATTTAGTAAAAAAAATGTTTATTACACAGTAAAATTTAAATATTTTAAAATATTTTTCCTAATTAGTTGTCCATATTATGTTCTATGCAGACCTATTGAGACAGAAATCGATGCGCACAATCCACGAAATGCAGTCCGGTGAAATACTCTCTCTCTCTCTCTCTCTCTCATTCTTACTGAATAATTAATTGATTAGGAATAAAATTTCATTAACAAATCGCCTATGAACATTTGAAAATTACTTGTAATTAAATTCTTGTTAATGTTATTATTATAGATGGCTCGAGTATTATAAATGCACTACATTTGTTTGACGTTGCGATGAAAAAAAAACATTTATTTAACAAAGCAAGAAATTTAACACAGAATATACCAATATATATCATATATACCAATATATCCAATAGTCCAATAGCCCAATAGTCCTATGAAACTTACTGAACACACTGAATTTCAGTAGGTTATTCGGTATGTAATATAATTCAATGGCGATAGGTGTGTATGAGACGTAAATAAAAAATTAGCAAGCAGGTCTCGGAACGTACGTATGGTACATGGTATTTTTCTGCGAACGACAAATTACCATGGGAAAAAGCTGCCTACTTCAGTAATAACTCTGTGCTTGTAATTTTAGATTTCGAAAACCACAAGAGCCGCACTAATAGAAGGGGAGCTCCCACTAATAGAAAAAGTAGTTCGATCAAGGAAAATACTTGACTCGCGCATTTCAAAGATGTGATAAAGGATCGAATGGAATTTACTTTCAGTGCCCCAGTCAAATTCATTGAAAATATATTTTACCAAAGCTCATATATATATAAATATTGTAATTACTACGAGAGAATCTAAATAAAATAAATATCGTATAATGCAAATGCTTAATCTTAAAATGAATTCTGTTTAGGTTAAGGAAAAGCTTTAGGTCTTGTTAAAAGGGTATTTTCTTCTCTGACATTAGAATTTAAATGACAATGATCGTTTATTATAATCCGTATGAGAGTATATAAGGCATGTAAAATGACAATATTAACATAAATTATTTAACGATTGCACTGAATCTGAAGTATATCTGGAAATGCAAACGATCCATAGTTTAAAAATATGATCTTCCCCCTTTTTACGAACTTCTCGTAATGTTTATGTTGCAAATATTTTTAACCCTTTATTTTATTTAGTGAGTTTAATGTGTCAGAAATGAATGTGCAAACGTCGGACTAACGTAGAATATAACAGAAGTTTGAACTCTTTTTCAAGACGTACGTTTATTTTGTATACTTGATGCTGCAGTAAAGAAGAGAGAGAGAGAGAGAGAGAGTAGAGAGACAGAGAGGGGGAGTGAGAAAAAAAAATTGAGGATAGATTCTGAAGCGCCATTTGGCTTATAAAGATCGTAAAGGAGAGAAATATGCGTCTAAGGTATTGCGCATTGCTATTCCAAATCGAATGATTCAGCTTCCGTTGGCTTTAAATATCCATGTGGAAACTGCACCAACATTTGCCCGCGACTTTCCTTTCCGACGGAAGGCAAAGGAAGGAAGCATTCATTGGAAAATAAGTACAAAAAATTCTCCTCCCGCATTACATTTTATTTGATTGTTAATACTATCGAAAGCTATGATGGTCGCATTAATAACGTACGTAAGATTTATCCATTTTTCATTATTGTCAGAATTTTTTATTTCCAATCGTCGATACGTAGAAAAAAGTATTTGAATAATCATTTACGCTGGCAAACGTCAGGGGATCAATGTTATAAAAAATTTAATTGCGTAAACATTAAATACGTTTGCGTTTTGAAATTGGGAATTACACGTGCTCCCGCGGACCATTTGCATAAAGCAAATTTAAACGAGTTCACTGACTTATTGAAAGTGTATTTCAGTTTTTGATTTTATTATTTAACGTTAATTTTCTTAAAATTTCTTCCGCTCAATAAATACTTTTTTGTACCTGTTTAATACGTATTTATTAATATTCACATAATGTTTGTATTTGGACTGATTTGCTGAAATTGTATGAAAAGATTTGCGATTCTAGATGACGTTACAAAATCATGTATCAAAATCAGTATGATTTAATATCAGCAATTATTAATACGGCGTTACTAGTACACGCAGTTCCGATTGAACTTGAAGTTCCGATTGTGAATCGCTCGGAATTTCTGTCTGAATGCTGCCGTAACCTGCAACTTGTACCCTAAGCGTTAGGCATATTTCTAAGCGACGCTTAGCTAAGTAAAGCTAAGCTTAGCTATTGAATTCGAGTGGAACGCTCATTGAAAAATCGGGCACGTAAAGCTTCTTATATCTCCCTTGAGAAATAAATTA
The DNA here is from genome assembly GCA_018883505.1 of Ceratosolen fusciceps. Lineage (NCBI taxonomy): Eukaryota > Metazoa > Arthropoda > Insecta > Hymenoptera > Agaonidae > Ceratosolen > Ceratosolen fusciceps. The sequence continues at coordinate 2,868,986 of RCIC01000026.1, forward strand.
CGACTATTCATAGTGCGAGACCGACTGACTTTTACGTGAAGCTTCGCATTATCGAAATGAAGGGATATCGTTTGCCCTTAGCCCTAGAGGGGACAAGGCGTACAAGGGAACGGATAGATACGTTAGTTTGTTAGAAAAAAGCTTAAAGATGGATGGACTACGGTGAAAAAGAAGATGAAAAATGTTCGCCATACAAGCAACGGATCGAAGTATGGAATACAAAGTTTAGGATACTGTTTAAGCCCCATTCGCATCACTTCATTCATTCTGATTAAATCATTAGTCATTTGTTTGAACATCGTCAATTTCGTCATTTTCATATTGAAAGAAAATTTTTGAAATTTAACAACCTGGAAAACAAAAGATAACTCTCAATGCACAATAAGACGTATGTTCTTCTATACGTGTATATATATATTATATATAGAAGAATAATGTAGTATATAATACCATGTACTTGGCAGTCTGATTTACAATCAGTATTTACAAAAAATTACTTACAATAATTATAAATTCTCATACAATATGAAAACTTTATGTATATAATAGTTAATTTAGAAATTGCGTCTTCAATTAGATCTTGAAACCTGTAATTTTTTAAAGTGTACCATAATTTTAATTTACTTACTTCGTTAAAAAACTCATATAATTTATAATTTATTAGCAACTATAAAAGAAGAAGAAGAAGAAGAAGAAGAAGAAGATAAAGCGGTTATAGCTTCGTAATATTATGTAAATCGTAAAATTGACTATGAAAGTATCATAATTTACGAGTAATTTACGTTACGCCATTATTGATTTAATCATCAACATTGTACTTAATTAAACAAAGTATACGATACGAATATATCATAATAAAGTATTTATAATAATTGCATTTGTTGTAACAAAGCAGAGAGGTTATTAATTCACTGTAATAACATTTAGACAGAATAATAAAATTTCCTTTCGAATGTAACGTACGTCTTGAGCAAAATAGTCCTTTAAGAGCTTTTAACCTAACGTTATTGGCACGTGTGTACCGAATATATATATATAATCCATTCCATATTCGAGTCGGAACTGGAAGCTAAGAGGTTTATCAACCGAGCTATAAATCGTTAGCGATCATGTTTCCTATGGCAATCCCTAATTGTTAAATTAGTCAAACATTTCCCCGATTCTCTAGACTTTTTCGTCTTATCTACGTACGTAGTAGCAATATACATCCACATATCCACGTATACATATGTAAAACAATGCGCTTTCGCATGCATTTCTTTGAGCTTTATAAATAGTAATGGCAATGACGTTTATTTAGATTTCCCTTAAGTTTCTTTTATTCGACTGGAATATTCTTGTCAGAGAGGCCAAAAACACTTCGGAACTCGTGTTCTCTTGTGGAACATTTTCTAAGTTGGATTCCTTGATACAATTATTTTTCTCAGCTTTCTCTGGCCTTTGTTTAATGCTTTATTTAACGTAGTTTTATTACCTTCTTTCCATTAATCCCGTGAGAATTTCGTGGAAGAGATCCAATTGCGACGGATATATGCTTGGGGAAATCGTTCGGTATCCTTTAGGGACTGTTCACGGTTCCTTTTCATCCCCAAGCATCGGACATTATTATGGGCATAATTGTTTGCGTACGTGAATACCGTATTTACTTAAAGTAATTTTGAATATTTTTATTACCGCGAATTTGGTTAATCAACTCGAAAGCTCGGAAACTCCTCTGCTCTGTATTTAAAATTAACTTCCGTTCATGTGCTCGATAACAATGAAATTCTAACAAGCTCTGCTGTATTAATATTATTATGTAAAACTAAACTTTGCACTTATCGTTGAATTAATCGACCTACCATTCCTTTACCCATACTTTTCTAAATAAACTAATAAATAACAATATCAAATAATTATTTAATAATAATGACCCGCGCTTTATTTTACTCTTTATCAAAAGTAATTATTGCGTAAAATTATGCGTTTTTTATTTAACCATTTAATCTTCCTTTTCTTCTTCTTCTTCTTCTTCTTCTTCTCCTTTTTTTTGTATAATTAATTTACTTTTTAAGATCAATGTATTTTAATTCATTGTTAAAAGAATAAAAGGAATTGTCATAAATTATAAGTGTAAGATTTTAAACAAAACGACTAATCTTTTTCTAAGGAAATAAAATTCAAAAAAAAAAAAAAAAGAACAAGCACCAAAGTTCTTACTGTGAGTTTACGTTTAAACTAAATTTATTTGAATGTACAAGATTATTAAGCTTAGTTTGCATCCGATGAAATATTCTAACCGTAATTTATTGCGTATCCAATCTAAGCAGTCCCTAGTACTTGATCTTTGTAATGTCTATAACAAGGATACGAACTTGCAATACAAAAAAAAAAAAAATAAATAAATAAATAAATAAAAGAACGAAAAAAATTGGATAACTCGAAATCTATAGGAATGAAAGTAATAGGGTTCATTAAAGTTACACAAGGTGCCAATAAAAGCTGAAGAAAATAATTAGAGGTCGAAGGGGCTAAATTTAACGAATTGGCCACGTGAGGGATACTCCTTGTACGAGAAATATTACTTTCTTGGTTAATTTTAGCGATCGCCTTTGGCTTTTGGTTCCCGTGCAAAAGAATCACAAATAAGAATCCAAGAATCATTGCGCTCAACAAATCCTAGATCTTATAAGTGATAAAAAATTATTTGTTTTACACGAAGCCATTGCTTGAGAAAGCTGCCCCCTTTATTAATTTATTTTATCGATTCTCTTTTCTTATTTAACGCAGAGTGTTTAATTAATTTAATATCAAGGTATCACGGGTTGCATTAGTTGCATTTTATTAGTCATATTAATCATTATGAAACTTTTATATTTTACCGCAGTTTTATTTTCAAGATATACGTAGTGTTAACTGTCATTTCATTCTTTAATAAAGTATTTTCATTACCCGAAATATCTTTTATCATACGTGAAGAAAAAAAAAAACAAAAAAATTATTATTAATTTCTTATATTCTTGGTACTTGGTGATAAGCGATTTTGTTTTTTATCATTGTTGCTGTTAAGGCTTATTTCTATGGAGATACTGTGTAAAGAAGTAAATCAATCAAATCGGTTATTTTCGAAACTGTCGTGTGCAGCATGTTCCGAAGCAACAAGTGTATAACTCTTTGCTCTTTATTCCTCCACAACAATCAGTACTTATCAGTATTTTCGTGCAATCTGCATTTTCGTCTGCTGTGTCTGGTACCTGTCGGCAGTATCAATTAATGCGTAATTTACTGTACCTGACGCATCTCATTAAACTAACAGTAAATAAAAAAAAAAAAAAACTAAACAGGTCTCTATATTTTAATGCTGAACCATCGGTCGCAAAAATCCTGGCTTAGAAGACTTTTCAAAATCGTCCGCGGTATTTTTTATTTTAAAATATTAAAGAATTAGACTGTCGGAGGGAGCGGTCGGGTGATGGGGGAGGAGGGGGAGGAGTGGGGAGGATAAAGGGAACGTAAGCTCAAAGCGAGATAGAAGATATTAAATATTATTATTTTGCCGAGGAGAAAGGGGCTGTTTACAGGATTATAAAGTACGACTTATGAGCTAAACTTAAAGTACCGTTCGCTTTAAACGTGCGTCCTAGTGGCCGTGGAATAAGTAACCGCGGCTCCGGGGAATTTGCGATTCTCCATGTTCTGCCAAGTTGCAATCAAGTGCGTTTGCAGCATATTTTGAAAGTTTAATCATGACGGCCTCGCCCCCGGTCTTGTTAGCATTTTAACTTCATTACGCGCTTGTAGAATATTGGATGCTAATAATATCTTACGTGCGACGCCGGCCCAACTCTATTATTATTGCTATTGTTATTGTTATTTTGTTGTTTTGTTATTTTGTTATTACGTGTATGTAATCAACTGGTTTTATCCCCTTGCGTTCATTCTACGGTCTCTCGCTCTCGACAGTAGCATCGCGACACATGTCGTCAATCACGCGATTTTTATACGTATCATCATCATCATCATCATCATCAACATCGTGTCGATCATTATTATTATTATTATTATTTATGTTGTTGTTGTTGTTGTCGTATTTGCTGTTATCGCTATTGTCATTATTAGTATTATTATATATTGTACACTAATGAATTCTCTCTAAAGAATTCGAATTTTCTGACACATTTTTTAAAATTATCTTACATATCTTTTATAAAGTGTCTGTGAATATAAGTGTTTTAAGTCATGATTGTGAAATGCAGATGGTTTTAGTAGCGTATGGATACGAACGTTGATAATTTAAATTTAAAAAGGATTTGAGAAGAGTCGAAGGATTTAATTTTCAAAAAAGTAAAACTATATATTTTACTCTCGATTCTTTTATTTCATTGCGTATGATATTCTATTGTGAAATTGAAAATATAATTTTTAATATAACGCGAAGTTTAAATACAAGCTCGATTATGTATACTTTAATAAAATAACATTCCAAATAGTGTTGAATAATTTTGTTTAAATATACGTTTCCGAAAATGTTATCATGCCTGATTATTCATTTCTTCATAAAAGGAATTTAATTTAATTGAATTTAATATACTTATTAACGCTGATACGCTTAATTTTATAAAGTAATTTAATGAATTAAGGCTTATAATATATTTTAATACTTTTTTATATTAACACACAAGAATTGTTTTGATTAATACTTAAAGGGAATAGAAAATATCAATCTTAATTTCTTAATTACAGCTTTGTTTAAAATTATTATTAAAAGCGCTTTAAAAAAAAAATGTACTATCTTTTGAGATTAAGAAATATCTTTAAAAAAAAAAAAAAAAAAAAAGACGCTGTTGAAATAATTTAAACATTTTATAACTTCAATCTCCTCTGATAATATTCATAGATTTTATTATAATGAAACGCAAATATTCTTTTTTAATTTTGAAAAGATTAAAATTCTTAGTGATTTCAGAAATTATCCGAGACTAACTTCTATTATTTTAGAAAATTTTATCCTCCAAATTAAATATAAAAATTAAGACTCCATTACTTTAAATATTATGTAACTCCGTAGAAAACTTAAGATATATTACATTATATTTAATAATTTTTAAATTAAAGAATTTTTTTCTCTTTAAGCCGTGTTTTTGTAATTGTCTCTCTTTCTCTCTCTTTCTCCGTCTTCTTTAATTATACCAATTTTTTCATAATTCTTTTCTTTTAGATAAAAGGGAGATTGATCTGCTATAGATTCTGCAAAGTATTACATAATAAATTTAATAAAAAATAAATGAAGTAATTATAATATTTAATTCATTAAGGTATTATATAAAAAAATGTAATAAATCATAGCTTAACTATATGAATTTCATAAAAAGTCCGTAGAATACTCAAATTAATTTTATAACACATATTTAAAGAAATAAAAATTTACGTAATTATAATATTGTCATGTTTAATAAAATTAAATGAGTTCTTATGTATTCGTATTCAGTAAAAATGATCATATCTACAAATTATTTGAAGATCATAATTGCATAAACATAAATTTTTATTAATAATATATGGGATATATAATATTGATATTATATTCCTAATGTTATAAGATACGGTAAGTTTTATAAATATACTTGCACATATATGTTTATAATTAAATCTTAGCTAAGAAAGGCTTTCTTAATGCAATTATTTCTTTAAAAGATCTTCAAATTGAAATCTTTTTTCTTACGAAATTGATCTAAAAAATACTCTTGCCTCGAAAAGAAAATTATTTTTAAATAAATTAACAAGTATAATTAAAATAAATAATTGTAAACAATCGTGGTATAAAATTAAAAAAAAACATTCTGCTAGATTTGTAAGTAATTAAAAAGTGGTGATAATTTTATGTGTAGGATTCTTGTAAGTTTTTCAATTTCTTTAGAATTGATTAATATTTACGTACTAGGAATGTCTAGGCTTTGAGTACATAAAGAGTTTCCAGTGTAACCACATTTTCTTTGATGATTTGATAAATTATTTACTAAAGTAGTTTTTCATTACACTTCAACATACACTTACTTGTCAAGTGAGGAAAAGTTCAAAGCGACGTTTCTTGCATTATTTTATTTTCTGAAAATAATAGTTATTCAAACAGAAGTCTTCAAATTATATTCAAAAATATGTTAAAACGTTGACTGAAATTATAATTACGGACACGGTTTTATCTTAAACGCAGAAACGAGGTATCGACAGAAAAAATCCCAAAAGTTGGTATCTTATGATCACGTGTATTTATGATTAAGTTAATAATAAATTAAAAAGTGAATTTTTAGATAAATACTAAAACAAATGTATATATACATATATATATATATTAATGTAATTCTGTTTATTAATCTAAAGTTAATTAAAAAACAAATATCTAAGAATTATATGGAATTGTTGGAACTGAATTGAAATTAAGAAATTCATATATTATGAACACGCATTTATAATCTGGTATCCGACTTCTCGTAAAATATGTTACTATTACGGCAATATAAAGATGCCAAAGCATTTATAAAATAATAAATTTATAAGACGTTATAAAAAGTATTCTTCTGTTTTTTTTTATTTATTTATTTATTTTTTTTTTTTTTGCATTAAATATATATCAATTTACAAATGTATTATTTTAAAAGTAATTTAAAAACTATCCAATGAATTGTTTTGATGAATTTAATCAAGATGAAACGTTTCTTTCGAACGAGTTAAAATTACAATAATTTACAAGATTTTCAATTCGACGTAATTTATGAAAAATGAGAATATTTGCTCGTAATAAATAAAGATCTTTATATATTTTATAATAAATAACTTTACACATCTATAGATTTCATCGATTTCGCTGATCTATCTGATTGTCGACTCTTACTATTGTCTAAAAAAAAAAAAAGAGTGCATTTTATTTTAGAAAACTGCGAAGTTCAATAAATACGCAAATACTGAAAACTTTCATGTTCTGAAATAAACTAACTATATAAGATTTTCTATAAATTTTGTTTACCATATATTGGATTTTACACGATAAATTGCATTATTTTCTAGCAGAAAAGATTTCTTTATATTTATCGGGAAAATATGGTATAAAATGTTGGCAACGGCAAAACATCAACAAAAAAAATAGTATTTCCCATAATTTGACATTTTGATCATAATAATTTTTTTTTTTTTTTTTTTTTTTTTTTTTTAACAAGTTACCCATAATAATTCATTTAACGCGTACGTATATGTACACGTTCGCTAAAGTAGAGCAATTTTTTAAAAATGAAAATCTAGATATTCTCAAAGCATTTCTCTGTAAAAGCAATTTTTATATGAAACTCCATCGAGGCTTGAATTTCTTAATATTGATACCATTCGCTTAAACTCATTTACATTAAAATTAATAATTTTAAATGCGAGGGGCAATTTCGCACGTTACTATTTTTATAAGATGTAGGTATCCATCCAATCAGTATTTATTTCGCACGTCTTAATTTTAATTAATCCAATAGAATTTATGATCCCATTAATTTCTGTCTTTCGTAAATTTAATGAATTTTATTTCAATTTACTTATTTATAGAATGAATAACACATTTGTCATGCCTAGAACATAGTTATTAAAAAAATACTAATGCTATTGTTTCTCTGCAGTAAATGGTATTTCGTAAAATGCAAATGTAGTCAATAATCCAAAACGAAGAACTTATTCGAATAAACCAGTGCTTTTCCTGTTTTAAATTGATGGATAAATTATAAATTACATCGGCGGTGAGTATTATAGACGTTGAATATCCTTAAGCTTGCTGATTATCTCGAAGAAACAATTATGTATTTGAACATACACTGTATGCATTAGATCGTACTGCATAAATATACGATAAATAATAACTACAAGTAATATAAATATAACGTATTATATTCTCTTATCAGATATAGCGTTTATATTTTATCTTTAATAAATTTTCTGTTTCTCCTTTAGCCGTCCCGCACCTTGTAACCATTTTTTATAATCTTTACACAACTTCCTCGATCATTTTATCCGCCGTAGCTCTTCAATTTAATTTCTACGTTTCTACAAAAGTCATTTGTTACTGAATTAAAGATAAATTATTGCAATAATAATCATAAACTAAACTACCTTCTAAGCATATCATTTCAAAAAGTACATTAATTTATTAAATATATTTGGTAAAGATTATTAAAAACAGCATGAAATAAATATTCTCTATATAAAAATTATATTAAATTAATTATCCCGAAACGTCGACATCGATTGATTTTACAAAGCAATATAATAAATATTTTACATTAATTTATGCAGAGTCACTTAATGCAGTAATGTAGCTTTATTTATGAAATTGAGTGACATTTTCAAATCCGGACAAATTTCTTTTGATATTTCAATATAATAAAAGTCCGATATCTTTTGAACGATTAAACAATGAATATTTGTAGTTTTTGTCAATATCAACGTACACTTAGTTTGTTACATTAATTATAATTTAATAAATAATAATTTAAAAAATATAATTTTATTCAACATTTATCATAGATTTTCAATAGTTAATTCGCAATTCTTGCATTTCATGCAACTCATCGATTTGTACGATTCACGTTTATTAGTAATACAACGTTTATTAACTTCAATAAAATTTTTTTTTTTGACAATTCATATGCAATATTAATATATGAAGTGAACAAAATTAAATATTTAATAAAATTCTAATAGAGAAATTTTATTAACTGAACGAATGTTTTAATTATTTAAATCATTACTGCATTATTTGTAAGTCAATACGAATTTTCAATTAAATGCAGCTTTAGTTTGTAAATTAATTATGAATTTTTTAGTACTAGCAACCATGTGAGATATGAATTATTTTTCTAATTAGTTAATTAAAAAGTTTATTAATCGGTAATCTGCGAGATATTTTAAAGAGAAAATTAAGTAGTAACCTGATATTAATCTGGATAAATTGTATAGTTACAGGACATGATTTATTTAGCCATTGTAAAGTTTGAGATAGTCTGAAGAATTATACAGTTAAAATTGTGCATTTAATATATATATATTTTATTCTTAAAGTATAAATACTAAAGTATTCAAAGGTCATAAATAATATTCTTCAGTAATTCGCCGGTTTATTCGTCAGCACTTCAAGCAATTAGAATTTTCTCTTCAGAAAAGTCAAGCTTATGCAATCATAAATTGTAATTGCACCTGTATATGTAATAAAACGTTGATAATAAATTGAAATTATATCGGGCTGATCGATAATAAAGAAAAACAGTAAATTCCGGCGGAATTACGCGAATATCGAGATTAAAGAATCCCACGACATAATTAGTTTATAAGAAACGTAAAGTATTTTTTCAAAATTATAATTACATTCGTTTATTGAATATAATGAACTCAATATAATATAATTTACGATTAAGAATATATGATAAAGGAAAACTGAAACAATATTCAAAAAGTCTTGGAAGGGCAAATTTTTTCAACCGAAGCTCCAAAAAAGTTAATTTAACGGATTTAACTTACTTTCTATATAAATAATATCGTGGACCTGCAATGCTTATAAATATATTGATATCATGAATTTGGAAAATTAATGTGACATATAATATTTTGTGCTCTGACTGACTATGTTTGGAAACATTATTCCTCGTTATTTCTTTAGCTCTTGCGTCACAGAAAGTCAGATTGCAGTATGCGATATATATATATATATATATATGAGAGAGAGAGAGAGAGAGAGAGAGAGAGTATAATCGAGAACTTTGAGACTGAAATTTAAGCAACAGTAACGCGAAGCTTTTAGAATTTTGCTTTATGGATACATTGTCAAGAGTATGCGCTGCATTTGTTTACCATACAATAAATGTTTCGATTGTCGTCTATATTGGTTATGGAAGTAGGAGCTGGCAATTACTAATCAAGTACGAATTATGCAAGTAATTTATAAATGTCAATGTAACTTTAATACTTTATCCGTGCTCCATTAACGAATAAACTTGCTCCTCTCAATTTCTCCCTTTATTATATAGCTACGAAGTCGAGTAAACTTCAGGATAATTCTAATTTACTTCGTTTATTTATAACGGAGAGTATATATTTTATTTAGAGTAACCGGGGCCGATAGAGAGACTGGGCCATTATATTATTCACTAGCTTGAATTCAGCTTACACAAGGCATACATAAGGTGAGGTAATTCTTAACCATAACAACATTTTTTACTTTACCAAGCTAACTGAAAAATTCTTTTAAAAAGTATTTATAAGTTACGCGGAGAGTGGAGTGTAAGCTAATTCTTGTTACAGGCATTACTCTACGCGATACAGTACAAACATTTACTAAGTAGATCAATATTTCATTAAAAAAAAAATTAGATTAACGACCTTTCGTAAGGATGTTATGTGCGTATATTTTATTTAAGAATCGATTTAATGGATGATTAGTATTTTGAATTATCGAGCGGCCGACGATGTAAATTTATATTTAAAAGAATGAAAATTTTCCGCTAACAAGAGTAGGTCGTTTATGCTCGAACGTGGAGTCGTATTTATTTTCGATCCTTCCCTAAATATTAAAACGGCTCGCGAAGCGGTTGGTAGATTTTTTTTTTTTTTTTTTTTTTTAGCCCCGTTTAAAAAGCATCGAAAGCTCTGAAAGCTCCTCTCGACACTAAAAGCAGCGGCAGCATCAACAGCAGCAGCAGCAGCCCCGAGCAAATATGAATGAAAATTACAAGAACTCCTTCCTCGCTTACTGGTCTCTGAAAAACTTAGTGACGATTTGCCGTTTCAGGTTATTAAAGGCATCTCAAAAAATTCATCCTGTTCAACACTCAATTGGAATTAATCCGTCGCGGGTGTAAAAGGAGCTTTTCATCTGTCGCGGTTCAACGGGAAGACGAAGCCGAACTCGATCAATTTACGCTCTTATTATGCTTTCCTCGAGTCAACGGCTAATTATTTATCCAACTGCAGTAAAGAAATTGTAATTCCAGACTTGGTAATTACTTAATAAATTGAAATTTTTTTCTTCTAATCGTTGAGTCTCCACTTTCTTCAATAGATAATACTTTATGGTATACATGAATATATATATATATATATATATAGATATTGTATAGCACAGATTACTTATTTCAAAATGAAATTTTTATTTACATTAGATAAGAGCAAAATATGATAGGGCAACTTTATGGGGTTGAGAGGCATTCACCCATTCTCTGACTATATCGTGAATTACTTTATTTACGACAACGTGTGTTTCGAAATTGGTTAAAAACTTTCGATTTTGAATTAATCGTATTTCACAACATACTCCTATTCGGTTTTACAGCTAAAAATAAATAACCAAATAAATAAGATTGGAAGAAGTGTATAATTTTATCAGAATATGTCTACATTTTACAATATATTTCAAGTAATTTTATCGAAATTGAAAATCACCTTTGATTTTTTACGTATTTAAGAATAACTATAAAAACCTTTTTATTAGATTATAAGTACTTTTATCTAAAACTGGTGACAAACAGTCTGAAAAAATTTGTTTTTTTTTTTTCATTTTTTTTTTACAAAGTGATTGGAAATTCTAACAAGATTTCTATGCAAAAAGTATGAATGTTTTATTGGAAATTTGAGATTTTGTTAAAAATTGATTCTTAAAAAATATTTTGATTAAATTTCATACTCTTCGGATTTCGAAGGTATTGAGGAAATATTTGTATAGAATATATATAATTTACAATTTATAATTTATAGTTCTTGAATTAGAATTATTTGACGATATATATATATATAATCGGCATTTTTATTTCTTCAACTTCTCTGTAATTTATGATTAAATAATAACGATTAATTTAAGAAGAAAAATGAATAAATACTCTTCGTTGTTAATGAAGTCGAAGCTTTATTATTAATTATAAAATATAACTTTCTCCAAGCGTTCTCGACATTAAAAATCGCATACACCTTGAAATAATATACTCTTTTTTATATTTTCACAATATTATTTATATGAAAGTTTACAATAAAAATATGATGGTTCTGATATTATGTTGCGGCATTGTAAACTTAAGAGTATAAGTTGAACTGTATTAAGTTTAGAAGTTTGTATTTGGTCTTTTTCTGGCCTCGATCTGCACTTTATTTCGAGTTCTTTGAATTCGACAACGCAAACTTTCAATCAATTGCTTGAATACCGACAATATAAGTGAAATTATTCTTGATATTTCTTGATGCATTGTTTCTGACTCTGTAGTTGGAGTAATAATATTCCATTCGCTTACCGAGTGCGGTAATTTTTTTTTTTTTTTTTTTTTTTCACGTTGCATAATAATATACTTATATAAACTGCAATTTTTCCTTATAGAGAATTTGCTTATAGAGAAACGAATATAAAATAGCTTTATTTGACTATATTTTACTAATAATAATCTTTGTTGCAATGATTTGCAATAACCTACAAACTGTTTTGAACATAATACTACAAAATTTTAAATATAAATGACTACGATTAAAACGTCATTTTTTTAAAATCAAACACTCCATTTTACGTCACGTTTAGAAATATCTAGGCAAAGTGATAAAAGAAAATCAGATTAATAATGAAGATGCAATCGGGTCGTATTAAAATATTTGGCGAATATAGCTAAGGAAATTTTTTAAACTTTAGTAAATTGATTATAGATCCTTTTAAAATTAATGTTTATATATTTATAGCATCTTAAGGTATCCAAAGAATTTTAAAGAACTTTGTTATTTCGAATCTAGTAAGAGAGATATTAATTATTATCGCATGTATGCACGTAAGTAAATAACTGTTTAATTAGCAGGATAATTGTAGCCATTAAATCTTCATGTGATTTTCATTTATCAAAAATTCAGAAGTTTCGCAGCTACGCTTAAGTTTGATGCATGAAAAATGATATTGCCGGGAAAATCCTTTTTATAAATGAATTTAGTACTTTCAGGATTAATATTCGATGTTTTTCCCGAAGTAACATGTGTACTTGATTGAAAAAAGTTCAGTACTACGAACTTTCTTCTAAGTAATTAAAGTTGTATAACATAAAAGTGATATCGTTACAAGAAGGTATTAATTTTAAAATAGGCTCTTAACAACATAAGCTCATAAGGTATTATCATAAATGCTTCATATATATTAAGTATAAAGTGTTTTTAAAACAGTTATAAATTTTTACTACAAGAATTACGTCAATTTGCTACGGGATTAGAAAAGTTAAATAACTTGAAAAATTTATGTTGTAGACGAAATATCAGGTAATAAAAAATTATTTTATTTCTAAAATTATTTCTGTTAATAAAATAAGGAAAGACAGAAAATATTTATTACGCAATATTTCGTTATTAGAGGATTTCAAATTAGACACATAAAATAAATTTTAATATCAAATTATAAATTGGATTTATTAATTCCTAAAATTTATAGCCTAATCTAAAAATATGTACATATATATATACTAATATATTTTGTCATAAATTTAAAGAAATTTATTTGTATTAATTATATTTAATTTTTTTTTTTAACGTTTTAAATTCGGTAAAATACATTGTTGAATACTATATTTATTTATATTCATGTACTTTGAATGTATATACTGTTAGAGTAGGTTTCGTTTTAAGGAAAACAAGAACAAATTGAATGTTTTAATATACTTTTAGTTTCATTTAAGATTGATGAATACAGTCGTAAGTGTAACTTGATAGTCATTTAAAATTTTTGAAATATTATATACATTATTAGCGAAACAGCAGTCGTAAGCGAACCTTTGAAAGTTCGAGCTTTGAAGTTATTTGAAGTTGAGTCAAATCAATTGAAGCATTTGAAATTATACTTCTGGAATCTCTGTATTATTTGATAAATAAATATATATATATATATATATGTATTTGTACACGTTTTTATATTAACAATAAGGATTTGTAGAAGTTTTTTATATCAGGTGTTAGAAGCTCCCTTTCTCTTTCGAAAAATTGGTTGAATTTTGAAAAGGCATAATTTTCGATTGTAAAAAATGTACGATTGAATAATATTTTAAAATCACTTTAAAAGTTTGCCTTGAAAAATGGTATTAGTTTAATAGAATAATGGCATTCATATTTCTTGCATTTATAATAGCTCGGAAGAAAATCCAACTTGTAAGGGAAGACCAAAATTCAAAAGTTTCTGAGTGATGTGTTTCTATCTTGAATTCAAACGAAAGCCAAAGTTCGTAGATCCGCATAACTCATATCTATTGTTGTTATCTGTGAGCTCGAGATAGACTTTTCTTTCAATGTATAGAGAAAGTATAATATTAAAATAAAGCGATATTTGAATGAGAAACTAATGAAGAATGTACTTTACTTGCCGACTACTATTCAAGTTAATATTACGCTATAGAATATGCCTGTTTTAGAATCATTTTACAAGCATCTAATATCACATAAATAATTTCTTTTATCATACGTATTGCCTAACATCAACTTATTCTGAAACTCTAAGAAATCGATATCTCGAACACCCCGTACAAATTATTATTATTATTATTGTTGTTGTTGTTGTTGTTGTTGTTGTTGTTATTGTTATTATATGTATACAGATACTTTTTTTTATTAAATATACATGAAATTTCGGGTATGATAGATATAATGCATTATAAATGTAAAATAAGTCGAAAGTAAGTTAATCTAATTGGATCGAGCACCTGCTACAATTGCGTCCCTAATAATTCTAAAAGTATTGAGGAATTAATAGCATAAGTCGGTAGGGTGTTACGTCAACTTAACAATTGATCTTGAAGTATAAATCTTCAGATATTGTATATACATATGTATATTTAATTGATGAATATTATAGGAAGCTTAGAGGCTTTTAGGCTAAACGTACAATAATAAAGTATTATTACCTTATTGAAATCTTACGTAAAGGACTTTGTATGAACAGAAATTAGCTTTTTTTTTTTCAATGCAAAGCTCGTTTTCATGTGCAAGAGATAACTTTCATCTGAAATCAGAATGGAGAAACATCAGGTGCACTTTTGAAATAAATTTTATCCAATATTAAAGGAAAATATTAGTTATGTCATTTCTTCTCCGAGCATTTCTTTCTTGGAGTCTTATCATGTATTGTATGTATATATAAAAAAGAAACAGCAGCCATTATTATGAACGAATGAATTTTTACGGGGTTCGGAGAGCGTGGACAACCAGATAATACCTCGTTATTCAAATAAAATATAAAGGTCTATAAAGGTGATGCGAAAAATCCGAAATAAAAGCCATCGAATGCGGAAGGAGAAGAAAAGCCCGCTTTTCTCGGCTATAGTCTAACGAAAAACTTTTCTCATTATGACGAGGAGGAGCTATTGCATCATCGAAATATATTTGAGCTTTTTCGGTGTAAGAGCACACGGACGCGCGTCTACGCGGCATATGTATGTATACTGGATTCTTGCTTACTGGATTCGCTGGTTGCGGTAGGTTGGAAAGCCTGTTCTAAGCTTAGTAGCAGTGATCACGTTCGGCTTAGACTCTCTCATCTCATCTCTCTCTCTCTCTCTCTCTCTCTCTCTCTCTCTCTCTTTCTCCCCGAGTCCCCGTGGCGAGATCTTCATTACCAGTTGATCCTGAATTCAGAGATTAAGACTTGGCTTGGAAAGAGAGAGAGAGAGAGAGAGAGAGAGAGTGAGGGGGTGAGGGGGTAGACATTCACTCTCATTGCAGTTTTATCGTTGTTTGTTGACTTTCAATGCTTGAGAGGCATATCTGATGATTAAGATGGATTTCATCGTTCGATTTCGAATCCACTGTAGAATAATAAAGTAAATTGCTAATCCCATATTTGATTTAATCTGTGATAAACCGAATTAAGAGATTGTCAATTGTACGCTCATCCAAATATAATTACTATTGTTATATAATCCCGCTACTACGAACCTCTCTTACTGGACTATTCCCTTGGATATTTGTTTAAATTTTTTAGAACTCTTCAGTTGAAATATTCGATCCGCGATAGGGTTTTACATTTAATGATTCGTGTCAAAAATGCTTAAATGCTTAAAATATTCAAGTAGAACAACCTCTCCATCTTAACGTAATAAAACTCATTCTTAATGTAACTTAAAAGCATTATAAGACGTTGCCTTCAAGTCCAAATTAACGTAACATTATTATTAAATTATAAACTTTCTGTATAATTCATATCCTTCAAATTATTGAAGAATCATTTATGAAAGTGAATACGATTTAGTGGATAATTTGATTTCTTTATATTTTAAATGTAATAAATCAAAAAGAATTTGTTAAACAATCTTATCTCATAATTTGTAAACGCATATGGTATTCCTTACTTTTTTGAAATTTTCAGTTTCAGAAAAAAGATCAGTAGAGTATTTAAAAGTTTTAATACTTTTTTTAGTTATGAATCTCTCTAATATGAATGATCGAACATCAATTTTTTTTTTTATACAAATGAATAATGACCTCTATACGTTATATCTTAAAAAGTAATGTACAAAATTAAAATAATATTAGAGGCCAAAATAATAATTATGAAATGTTTTTATTTTAGTTTAAGATAATCGTATTAAAAACAAGAGATTGTATGATTGTATGATATAAAATGAATATTTAAATCCTAACCAGAACTGAAGTGAAATTTAACAGATAATATTAATATAATCGTAATATAATAATTTATCGTAATAATTAATATCAATAGATTTCGTTTTTTAAATATCTCATATATATATACGTACATGTGTGTGCTTCCTGCTTTTAAATAATTCATAAATGATTAATTTTATTCTAAATAGGAAAGGAATAATATTTTTTAACTTATTTAAAATTAAATAATATGATATATCGTAATATGATTTTATTATTGTCTAGCATTTAAAACTACTATTTTTTTTAACGAAGAAATGGTTATGAAAATCAAAGCATATTATTATTTGATCGAATTTTTAAAGTGCTTTAGATTGCTTTGTCAATTTTATTATATTTTATTTCCAATTTATAATTTAATAATAAAATCATTTTCCTACTAAAATAGCACATAAAATAAATGAAGGATTGTCGGATATTTTAAATTTTAATGCATTTATTTGTAGAATTAATTGGGATGAATATATTCGATTCTACATTTTCATGAAAAATACTCTTAATACTTCTGTGTTTTTACATAATGCTAATTTATTATATTTTTATGTAAATGGAATATGTGTTTTTTTTTTTATTATTAATTTTACTTCATTTGAATAATAAAAAAAAGTTTCGTGCTTTCGAATTTAAAAATTAGCGGAGTAAGCTTTCATTATTTAAAAAAATTTCTTTACTTCATTAGAAATATAAATTATTGCCGACGATCCTGACTTTTAATTGTTTTAATTCTTTTATATTAAACACACTTTTCAATAATATAAAATATCAACCTGTAAAAGTTAAAAAGATACATTCAAATTCGTTTAAAATATAAATAATTTATAAAAAGCTTCTATAATTTATTACATCGTCTTTTGGTTCAAGTATTCTATAAATTGGATTTATTTTTTTGAATTTATTTTATCCTATAATAGAACAAAATTATTAACAAAATTTATTGATTTATCTGTATGTGATAAACGAAGTTTTAAACGAAATTTCGCGGCATTCTGCATAAGAATTTAAAAAAAAAATATATATATATATCTAATAATAATCGTTTATAATAATAGTGTATGCGTTATTGTTCTCTTTAGTAACGTATGAACAGGTGTTTTCTATTATATTCAGAAAATTTAATGTCGACTTACGTTTATGCAGTCGCATATGAAGAAAGCCGAGAGTAATTTTAAAAGTAATAAAAAAATGTATGAGAAGTATAAGATGGAAAATTAAAGAGGCAATAGTCAGTCATGTGAATAGTCTTATAAATGTATTGATATAAAACTATATTAGTAATAAAATATAAATGAACATAAATTTAAATTTTATCACAATCTCAATAATATTATTGAAAAAATGAATTATAAGTATTGTAGAGTATTATATGTTGTGGGATAAGTTATAAATAATTTGATATATTCTTGTGAAATTTAAGATTTAATATATGTTTAATATACATAATAAATAGTTTAATATCGTAAATAAATGTTGTAGCATCCAATTCCCGTTAATTATGTAAATAATATTCTCGAGTAGTTGACGAAAGGATTTTTTTTTGATTAAACGCGATATATAACAATAACAAATACAAGTAATACTTTGATTATTGAACACGTGCTACAGTATTGAAATTATAAGCTTTTTTATAAAACATTTTAAAGAATAGAGGAAGGTAGTTTTCATAGTAAAAGAATATTCAAAAGAATATCTGTTCATTACTTAATCTACACTCAAAACTAGTATAAAACTAATTGTGTACGTGTAAAAACTTGTGTATTATTATAGTATTGTAACTGAATCATACAGAGCATTTACGTTTACAGATTAATTCACTACGTGGAAATCTTGATGAATCTATCACTCAGAATGGCTGCTTTTATCTATTGAAAGTTTGTTTTATATTTAACCTTTTAATGAACAAGCAATGTGATAAAGATTTTCTAAATCACTACGATTGAAGATCTTGTATTATAAAATATATAAAAAAAATATACGGTACTGTAAGTACAAAGTGTATAAAATAATATCGGATAAAAAAAAATGAAGATAAATAATTATTCAGTGCAAGTATTTAATTAAATAATGTTTGAAACCATTTAATTGTGGATTATTAATAATATTACGATTTTCTATATACGGATATAAAAATATTATTATCAAGTAATCGATATTGATTATTTTTAAATTTTTATTTGAAGCTGTCAGATAGAATTGACTGATACTTCGTTTATTTAAAACTTTTATCCTCGATTTCTATATAATTATCAAGAAACGTCCATAAAAATTTCAAAAATTAAATAATGTACATTTCATTAACAGGTTTACAGTTGAAAATATTTCATTTAAATCTTATTCAACAAAAGAATGTAATATAGATCTATATATATTGTAATTGGGTACATTTAAATAATTATTATTTTTTTTTTTTTTTCATAAGCATAATAATACTACTGATATTTCGGGTGCTCTTATGTCATATTCAAGTCCCTTTTTACACGAGTTTCTCTTTACGGACTTTATTTACAGAAAATATTCAGAGTACTCAATTTAAATTTGAATTTATGTATAATTATTTTATGATAATTAAATCAAAATTATTAGTTCTCATGTTAAAAAAAGAATAATGTTATATCAATATCGTAACGATAATATAGGAGCATTATTACTTGCTATAAAACGAAGTGAATATTTTATATCATGTATACGATATACTATTTGGTATCATAAATTTTAAAATCCATAAAATTATGAAATATAAATATATATCGGTATGTGCCTTGGCATCCAAATTGAAATAGTTGATGAATACAAGAGTTTCAGTTGTAACCGTTTTTTTTTTGTATTTAGCTAGCCTTTTTAGCTTATTTCTTAAGAATATAAATATCAACCGAATATTTTTTAAATTATAATAATGTTTCTGAATTATTTTTTATTCTAATATTGAATAACGTAAAGTATTTGTATGAGATATAATAATATCAATATCTCAAATACCTATATAAAATAAACTATCCATATATAACACAATCCATATAATGGTTAAATAAGAAATAAAATCAAGTAAAACAATCGAGTATTATTGAAAACAATGAATAATTGAATAATGATATTATTTAATTTTACAATGATTTAAAAATATCAAAAATTAATTTAACTTAATAATTTAAGCTTTTATTTATTTTATCGTGTAATAAATTATTTTTTCAACTCGAGAATATTATTTTTGAATTTTTAACATATTTTTATACGAAGAAGATACGCAGTTAAGTGTTTAAAAACTGAAGAATCGAACTAAGGAACAAAACTGCTAAGCAGGATACTCGATTTCTGACATAGTCAGGGCTTACGAAGCTTTTATTATTTAAAATCAGAATATTACGCTATAATTATAAATAGAATTATAGAATTTATAACAAGCCGTTTGGAGAATGGAAAATATTAAGCTAAAAGAGACAAGAGTGAGAGGAGAGAGAGAGAGAAATCACGAACGGATAAACAGATTATTTCCGGAATAATCCGAGGACAAGAGCGGTCGCCGAGTCGAGATGCACTTCACTGTAAAGGTAATAACGTAGGTAAACTCATGGGCTGAGAGCATGACAAGTTTCAAAGCAACACGGCTTTCTTGCATGAAAGTCTTAAATCCTCTTCTCCCATCGCACGGAGTACCGAGAGGCATGAAAATTTATTGATACAGGGTATGTGAAGTCGAGCCCTACGCGATCTAATAGTTATATGTGCAACTTAGATAATATAGGATGTGGATAATATTGACGTGGCTGGATACGTTCTTCCGTGCTACAGTTCCACGTGAACGAAAATAATTAGAAGGAAATGACGTTTCGTATAGATCGAGACAGCTTTACTTGATCTTAAGCATATACTGAATTTGTATAGGGATCGTGACGTTAGGCATGCGCAGACGTAATGCTTAAAACTAAAGAAGAAAAGAAAATAATAAAAGAGAATTAAAAACTTTTATTTCGAATTAATGGTAGGAGAAAAAATTTCTTACGATCCAAGTTAACCTCAAAGAAACTTTGGTAATGATCTTTAACATCGATCTATGGGATTGAAAATGTTACGTAGCATTTTGTGGGGTGTGACGAACGTCGGTGCGGATTTTATCTAAAATGATGTAAAACACGTATCGTTAATTAATAGAGAGAAGTTTAAATAAGTTCCGTTATTTCAATTGTCAATGTACATAATAATCCGACGAGAAATATATAATTAATTTTGGATGGCATTTGGTAAAGCGGCGACTTCCCCTATCGCAACGGTTATTTAAGGAAACGATTGTACGGCTGCATATTATAAATATTCATTGATCTATAAAGAAAAATAAAGAGTAAAATATATAGCGTATAATGAAATTTTCATGGGACAATAAGATTTTCTCATATCGAATAAAGGTAATTAAATACAATTTTGTCAAGAACTTTTATTTATTTTTTTTCTTTTTTTTTTTTTTTCTTTTCTTTTTGAGCCGATTCGTAGAACGCGATATATTTTCTATTAGTAATAATGAATAAATCGGTAGATAGCTATAATAAAGTCCTGCCAATCGCAACATTGAACGCGCGCGTTAAATAAATCTGTGGAAAAAATCGGTTGCCAAGGTTATTGTGACGCTTTGCCGATCGTTTAATATCCGCGTGACTCCGCTCGAGCATCTGCAGTGTCACCAACTCCAAGGAGCTTGATAATAATATCCCATAGCCTATATACCTAATTACCGATTTATTATTCCCACGTCCATAAAAGTTCAAGCTTGACAGAATGCAGCTCGCGTTCGCTTTTCTCCACTCTACTCCCCCCTTCTCGTGAATTTGCATATTTTAATCCCCCCCCCCTAGCGATAAACCTATTACAGGCACCTGTTTCAAGTTTCCCATCCGTTAATTTAATCCTAGCTTCCAATTTAGCCAGTCTATTGGTTATATCATTCCCGCTAATATACCCCCCTCCCCCCAACTAAGTTTCATATCAGATTCTCCGAGGGTTATTTATTTTACATTCTCACGAATCCCATAAAGTACAAGCTCCCTATTAAATCGTAATTGTTTATAAACTTTGTAAGCGAAAGATAATTGTTTTTTTTTTTATAATATCATTTGAAATTTGCGAACGATCGTATCTCGACTTGCTTAGCCGTATTCGGTAAATATCTCATCGTGTAATTGGAATTACGACTCACTCCTCAGATATTAGAGATTGTAGTATTACAATTTACGGAATCGTTAAATCAATTATGAGTTGGAAGTGCAGTCTGCGATGATAAATAGAAGCAAAAGTTTAAAGGTAAAAAATGATGCGAAAGAGCATTAGAAATAGTACACCGATTGCCAGAATTGCTTCCTGTGCATATACGCTTATCTATTTTCATACGTCATATCCGGATAGCGTATTTTATCCTTTTTACGCAGATTGTTTCTTTTTTTCTCTCCCCATTATTTTTCATTTTCCGCGATCCGGCGACTGAGCATGTCAACTACGTATGACAATGAAGCAGCGTCGAAGAATCGCGATTTACGCGAGTACGATGCGCTAACAATAAATCGATTTTCTCGATATTGTTCCGTTTCTGTGTAAGCGCCAATATCCTGAAAATGATCCTGATTGCAGGAATAGATTTCATTGAGAAAGGCCGAATGCCGAATGTCGGTATCGAAGTTACGTGTCAGTCGCAGCTTCTCACCCGACTTTATAAGGAAATATACAAATTAAAGGTACGGCGACTTGCGGAACTATTTACTTCGACGATTTTCTTTCTCCTCTTATACCGCAGATGCGTCATTAAAGATTTCAAAGGCGATTTCAAGTTTTTGCCATACATAACAAACAAACCGTTTACTACGTTCAATAATTCTTATTTAATTTTGTGTATTAAATTTAAGCTTATATTTTTAATGTTAATTATTTATTTATTTTATATTTATTGGCCTTATTCTGTACGCTGAGAAGTAAATCAAATATACATTAGTTGACTATTTAAACTAATTTCGTAATATTAACGAGAACATCTCTTTATTAAATACTTCATTAATCTAAGGATTTTTCCCAAGACATCTCGATAATTAAAAGTCTTTCTTTATTTCTGCAATGAAATATTGAGGTATTGATACATACGTCATTCATGTAATATTATTAAATAAATAACAGATCCTCCTTCTATATATATAATATATATATACTAATTGGCTTACGATAAAATTAAGGTCTTCGTTTTCAGCTGTTTTTTTTTTTTTTTAATAATTAAAATTATAAATTAGTAAAGCATTTACGATTATTTTTTAGCTAATAAGTAAAAAGAGAAGATTTAATTTTCTTAACGAAGAAAAATCCAAGGACGCGAAATACGGTAAATCCAAACGTGAAGACGTTCAGCGAAAACTTCGTTACGCCGTTATAAATCGATGTCAAGAGTATTTAGATTATACCGTCATTCCATGATCTCAATCTACCGCATACTTTTACCCTTTTTTCAATTTTAATTTAATTTAATTAAGTTATTCTTTACACAGAGCAAATTTTAATGCCCTAAAGCATATTATATGATTAATACGAGGATACCGTTTTGTGTATGAACGACTAATATTAATGCAGGAAAATTTAATTTGTATTATTACGATATTTTTATTTATTTATTTATTTATAATTTATATCTACGTATATATGTAAATTAATGTCCGTTGTTTTCGAAACTTTATTACAAAAGTTTAATTATTTAATTACTTAGCCATTATACGTAGCGAAGGAAGTGGCCTAACAGAATAATGAATTAAATTTAAATTACTTTTTATTGAACTAATTGGAATTGAAATTTTTATAATGAATAATATCTTATAATAAAACTTACATCTAAATATTTAATTATTTATTGAGATCGAGGCTCTGAATAAAATGTAAATAGGCTTAACTTTCCATGATAGGATCGCACTTAGCTTTACATTAAAAACAGATAGAGAGTCTATCGAAAAAGAATAATAGTAATAATATCATATTAAAAATTTGAACATTAAAAATTTATATTCAATAAATAATTTTAAATATATATAAATGTGATTAACGTTTCATTAATTAATTTCTTATAATCCTAACTTTTTTAAGTCGCACTCATTACATATTCATTGATTAGCTGATATAAATGATTCTGTTGCAGTCAGATAAATGTATAATTTTGCATTTTGCAGAAGAGTTTTGTTCAAACTGTTTCTTCAATACGGAATTACGCAAAAGTACTCAATGTTATTGCTTGATATTATTACTTAATACCTTAATTGAAATAAATAAAATTGAAATAATTAAATATTAGTACATGCACTTGATTTAAAACTTTTATTTTATTTTCTAAACTCTGTTACGGTATAGGTATGTTAAACTTATTTTATCTCGTTCTATAGGGAATTTCTATTTCATCTGTAAATAGTTAAGTGTTCGTTTACTAATATACTTCCTAGAATATACAGAATAGGGATAAGTTGCATCTTTTATCTTTTTAAAATGTATAATTCACGCACAGTCCATGATGAATGTTACAAATGACTGTATTTATCAAACTTATGAAATCTATATTAAGATTTAATACTATTTGTCAAATTATCAGATAACATTTTAAATGAACAAAAAATTCTGCCTCTACTTGTTTCAAATTAAAAAAGTTGCTACCGTATAGCAATTAATAATTTTTCAATTCAACGTTTCAATTATGAAAACGTCAAAGTAAGTTTTTAAAAAATTGAAAAATCAAGTGATATACAACATCTCACGACATAGAACGAACAAGGTTAATGATAAAAATTAAAGAAAAGCTATTATTTTGCATTGTTCGTGAAAACAAATATTATGTAATTTTAGTTAATTCATAATAATCGTACTATTCGAACTATCGTCATGATTAATTATAAATTAATTTATAATTAATTTAACCAAAAATTCACCGTTTACT
This sequence comes from Ceratosolen fusciceps, assembly GCA_018883505.1. Taxonomy (NCBI): domain Eukaryota; kingdom Metazoa; phylum Arthropoda; class Insecta; order Hymenoptera; family Agaonidae; genus Ceratosolen; species Ceratosolen fusciceps. The sequence continues at coordinate 2,893,575 of RCIC01000026.1, forward strand.
CAGTCTTCAAAATTTTCAATATATTAATATTGTTAAGATATTCTTCAATAATTGAATATAATCTGTAATACATTGATACCTAGAGGCTAATGCTTTATGATTAATAACATATATATATTCTTATCGATATGTTCAATGAATGTGCATTGCAGTTGGAATTATATCTGTGAATTATAGTTTCTTGAAATTTATAGAGCATTCGATGCATTATTTATCATAATGGAAGTTTTACATTTTTCTTCGCTACAAGTTTATTCAGCGGATTCAGCTTCCAACTAATATTCAATCAAAGTATCGGTTCGATCTTACATGTAGGTTACAAGGTCATAAATTCAATCGATATTTACATTTACACATAAAATTAGATCACGTTTTGAGTAATAATTTTTGTTTCACCTTGACTCACATTCTATTTCCTTTAAAAAGTTCATTTAAAAATGCTTTTACATTAGAGCCTGTTTTTTTTTTATAGAATAACTGACATTGACGTTTAAAATTATTAATTATTTGGATGGAAATCGTTGCAAACTCAAATGTAATACGTCGACTATCGAATACAAAAATGGTGCATTCGCGGTGTATCAGGAGCTGATAGAGGAAGTAAGGGGAGGCGGGAGGCGAGATTGAAATTAACAAACACTTTCAACTTTTTTTTATTTTTTATTTATTTTTTTTTTTTATTTAATCGGATCTATCCACGGTCGGAGTCCCTTCCCGTCGTCTCAGTTGCCGCCGGATCGTCTTCACCTTAATCGGTCGGCTGAACGCTGCGCGAACGTCAGCGCCGTCGCCGCTTTCAATATGACCCGGGCTCGATGTTCGGCTGCACGTGGTCGCGTCGTCGCGTCCGTGCTCCGGTGCTCCGGTGCCGTGCTCCGTGCGTGCGCACCGGTGGCCACTATAGACCTTTGGGTCCCTCTGCCCGACACGTCCCCGTAGGATAGGTTATTGGGGTGTTACTGGCGGCGTCCCCGCAAACGTCGCTTCCTGGTGCTCGTACGCGTCAGCTTCGATAGAGCCGACTGGGATTTCGGCGTCCTCGTTTGTGTTGCGGATACTTCGCACTTCAACGCGTGGTACTACGCATCCGCGGCTCGTCGTGCTCTTCGCTTGAGAATCCCCGCGTGGTAGTCTCTCGACCCTCGCTCACTCGCGGGACCCTAGGGGATCTAGGGCGGATAGAGCGCTACGAGTCGTCCACAGCAGATATTGGCGGCTGGTGATCGCGCTGCTTTTTCGTCTCGGATCTCTCTTCGTGATCTCGTTCGCGTTCCTATCTTTCCTAAAGAATTTTCCGACTGTTTTCTCGCCTCTCCTTGCGCTCAAGTGACGCTGCTTCCCCTACCCTATCGGTCCTCCCGCCGCAATTTCGGTCCTCTCCCCGAGACCTTTGGGTTTTTCCCAATCCCTTTGTATGCGTAGGGGGACCGCCGCGTCTGTCCCCCTCTTAATCCTACTTCTCGTGCATCCTCCCCGCCGCCCCAGTCTTATTCGTCTCGTAGCTCGTCGTATCGTCCGTGTGCCGTTATCTTCGTAGTATCGTTCATTGTACTATCGTCTCGTAGTATCGTTCATTGTACTATCGTCTCGTAGTATCGTTCATTGTAGTATCGTCTCGTAGTATCGTTCATTGTAGTATCGTCTCGTAGTGTCATTCATTGTAGTATCGTCTCGTAGTATCGTCTCGTAGTATCATTCGCCTTCGTTTTCCCTCAGCTTCAGGGTACTCCCCTAACCATCGGTAACAGTACGTGTTATGTACGCGTAACAAATTGTTAAAATATTAAAAGTTTTCTCAATCGGTATATATCGTAACGTCAATTTACCCATCACTTTCGTACACTTGGTAAGAAATAATTTTTCCAAATCATTTTACGAATTTAAAAAATAAATCTGCTCGATTCCAGTATGCATTCCTAGAAGATAAAAATAATAATAATATACCAACCATTGGAGAAGTCGATCTAATGAATAACTTTACAAAGACATGACACGTCTTTTACATAAGACTTTGACGATGGAGACAGCGCGTAACATAATATCCGATTGGGGCTGGAAAAGTAGCCAAGTAAAAACGCCTTTACTATTCAGTGGCGGCGGGGAGGGGGGGGTATTTATTCTATGGGAGTGATTCTAATTATAGTTGCGCGCACACTTTGTAGGAATATTTTCGCTTCCTGATGCGAGCTTAAGTGATTTCATATATTTTACTAATTGTCATTAACCTAAAAATTTCAAGCTTTATTCTTTATTATGAAGTATATGCATTTTAATAATACCAGCTTATACAGTGTAATATTGTATCTGTAAACAATTATGTTTAATAAAAACGATGTTATTTAAAGCTTACTTGTAAAAATGTAGCTGTTGGTATCAGCATTATTGTTTCCTGCAAATTAAAATAACTTAATCAGATATTTAAACAATTTTAAGACTTTTACATTTTTTAATATAATATACAATATTAAAGATATAAATGTAGATCTAAATCATATGTATTTATTTTATAATCTGTATATTCTCATTTTAAGTAAAAGCTTTCTTATTAATAAGCAGTAGGGAACAACTGTTTTTAACATGTATTTAAAACATTGGTATATACGGGAGTTCTGTGGAACACGTTATTTTAATGTTTTTAAAGCTTAAAAGCATTTTCAAAACTGCACTTTACGATCTACAATCGAGAGTTCGTCAATTATATTATTATATACGATATAAGATGAATGTTAAATAAGAATCGTTAATTAAATAATTACATAACTAGACATGCTTAAATATTAATTGTTAATAATAAAACTAATAATAAAACTTACATTTTAAAAAATATTTGATTAAAGCTACTTTAATATTATATTAACTAAATATTATGTTAATATTTAGTAAGGGTTAGGTGTGGGTTTTTAAGGAATACCTCCTATTACTCTTTTTATTGCTCAGGTTTTATTATAATTTTGAAAGTTAATAATCCGTTTTGCAATTAACAAAAAATTCGCTTTTATTTTTCTTGTTTCCCTCTTTTAAAAACTTGCAGGTCATAGCCCCTTCTACATTTTTATTATTATATCAACTCCTTGGTACTTTCCTTGTACTACAATGATTATTTACAATATATTTATTTATTTCTTTTATATTCACGACACTATTTTTCTACAATCTACATTCAATCGCTAAATACTTTAAAACGAGCACTGATTAACGTTTAAAAGTTCTGGAAATTTGTAACGTATATTCCAAATATAACAATTAAATTTAATATTTATATCAATTAAGACATAAAACTTGTGTTTTACTTTATTTTTTACAATTAATTAATAGAAATTAAATTTTCGCAGTACGATTTTTATAATAAAGCTTTTAATTTAATATTATATTAAATATTATATTAAATTATATTTTAAATTAATTTTAAATATTATTTAAAATTATATTAAATATTCTATTAAATTAAAAAATAAGTTTTCATCGATTTTCCCTAACTTTTATTAGATAACGTAATTTGTTCAATCATTTTCGAATGTGATTCTATGAAATTTTATATTTAAACAGCTTTATCTTGTGTTTAAAAGGAAAAGTAAAACGTAAATTTTCATCTTTTTTTAAAATTTTTTTAAAATTTTTTTTAAAAAATTACTTCCTTTACTCAATATATTTTATGAAATTATCTGTAACCACATATCTTTTCTTTCTACTATTAAATGACAAACTTCAAGAAAATATTAATAAAAAATCTTGACATTTACTTTAAATAAAGGATGAAGTTTATTTTATACAGAAATGATAGATACTGTTACGAGATGATATATCTGCTGCAAAAATTGAAGTTTATTCGACTTAAATTTTTCATCGTGTATAAATTTACATAAAACTTTGATCTTCGTAATAAATATAATAAAATTTTCATAAAACTTTCGTTAATTTTTTTGCCCTTAAAATATTCATTAATGTTTTTATAGTTTAAAGAATTAGGAAAAAGACGATCACTTTTTTAAATAATTAAATAGTAATTACTATTATAATGTTTATTATTACATTATAATAATATAATGATTTAATTGTTGTATTTGTTTTCATAACATTAACTGTATACTAATGATTATAATAATATGATGTTTAAATACAATAATTGTATGAATACAATGAATATACAATCAATACACTTACAGAGAAATAGTGAAAAATATTATATAAAAATAAAAATAACGACAATTGTTAGTATCAATATCAAAAGTAACAATTGTATCGAAATTAGATAAAGCTAAACTATGTGTACAGTTGACTTGAAAAATTGAAAAATACTATTGAAAAATGTTTAATAGATACAAATTGAATTTATATGCAATATATTTAAATTCAGCTGAAATATAGTTAAGCAGTCTTATATAGTTAAATATTAATATAATTAATTCTAATTTTTGTTAAAAATCATTAGAAAATAATGAAATTTAAATATGTATAATAAGTCATTTTAAAAATTCAATATCGTCGTATGTTATTTGGGTACTCTTAGAAAAAATAGTGAATGCAAGAGAGAGAGAGAGAGAGAGAGCGAGGATGAGTTATAGAGATCAATAGAAAGATAATACGTATGATTTACTTCAATATCATCAAATAATAAGTAAAAATTTTACTAGTCATTTTGATATTTCTGTATCAACATTTAAAAAAAAAAACATCAATAATAATAATTATTTGACAAACGTATAAAACTTTTTTAATGAAGTTAATGTTAACGAAGTCATTCAATTACACTTATATGAATGTCATTCAGCGCTTACTTTAAAACTGATAATTAGCGCTATATTTCTAAATATTAACATTTGAACTATCTGTATTTCATTATTAAAGACAGAAGTAGCAATAATCTTGTGTAGACTTAACATTTATGACTATAGTACAAGAGAATATAGAAAAATAAAGAACAAAAGAACAAAGTAAGAAATTAAAATTTTCCTTACACGTATGTATTAACATAATTACACTGATCAAAGTACGCTCTATTGTAAAACGGCTTTATTAATATTCTTAAAATTTTTATAAAATATTTAATTACAAAGGCCATAAAATATGAATCCAAGTAAAATATTTATATTATTAATGTAAAAAATCTCATTACATTCTTACTTTTGGAATTATTAACCGTTATTAAATGTACAAATCCATTTGAAAGTATACCAAAAATACCAAATACCTTATCTAATATATTATCGGAGACGAAATATATATATATATATTATCATACATAATAATTTAAATATGCCCTAAATTTTTTATTTAATTAAAAAAAAAACTATTTTATTTTTCAACTATGTTAACCAAGGATTTTAAGACGAAATATTTTTATTTTTCAGCGAGCTACAAACTAATACAACAGTACATATTCCCTTTTTCATTGATCACTATAAAGTTCACTAAAAATTTTATGAAAGCTCAGAGTTATTTTAAATACTACAGCATTAATAAAATAAGAAATTCGATCGGTCGTTCCATATGTCCATATATAATACAGTATTCTAAACATTGTAATACTATCGTAATATTATAATATTACACATGCATACTTTTCTATGCTACGGAATTTAATAAATTACTGCTTTTTCCCGTTAAGAATAATTCAATATCACGGTCTTTTTTCAATACAATGCTCTTATTATTAGTGAAAAATAAAGCATTTTACTTCTATCTATAGATTAGGACAACAATCATACGCTATATGTTAAATTATACTATGGAATAGAAAATTATAATAACGTTAATTTTAATGCTTTTGGATCGACGGTATATATATATATATATACAAGCGCGCGCGCGCGCGTACGTGTATGTATGTATAATTTATGCTTAATAAGTACAGGACTTGAAAATTAAGAGTATAAGTCAGATTTAGGTTATTGGTCGAACTATCGATCGTATAAAACAATAATTGTATTTTAAAGGAGTAGAAAGAGACATGGGCATGAGCTTATAAATTGATAATAATTTCAAGTTGTCATACAGAATATCTGCAACTTATAGATTTCTCTATTATCCTAGTTAGTGCGGTTAGTCATCCTGACATGATTGAGAATGCTAATATATCACTTTGCAATTGTATCTTCTAATGCGCCTCGTATAACAAAGCAGGATCATTTATCTCGGCCGGCAAATATAATGAAAAGTGCCTCGTGCCCATTAATACGTTATTTATTGTTACATTTAAAATATAAAGTCCCATTACATGCACCACCATTGGATATATATATATATATTTATATATATGCCGAGAATCCGACTTGAGAGAGTTCCCGGAGAGCTGTCGTGGCAGAATGTAAATTTAAATACTTCGTTTACTGGTGCATAGTGATCGTCTGAGATCCAAAGGTCCAAAGAGTCAAAGTGACAAAGAGTAATACAACACACAGTGAGAGAGAGAGAGAGAGAGAGAGAGTGAGGGGGGGTAGTACTAAAAGGATTGATATATCGGACGAATCTCTCGGAAGGTTACTTGAAATACTTTAGATGCTCGCATGCTTCGACAGGCTTCCGGATTCGCCTTTGATTCCACTCGTATTTAAATCGATCTTAAACTATGGAACGCCACACGAGAACTTCCTGGCTTCTCTATAACACGTTTACTTATCGTTCTCAGAACCACTGTACACGTCACTAACACGTCTACTGTAAATATCATTCAATTCACATTTACAATAGACTATGTATATTTAATAAATAAAAATATCTTAATATATTTTCAATTAATAGTTCAATTTAGTCTTCCATATATTTGTGAGATATAACCGTTATAACGACGTTTATGTCCGACGTAACCCCGACGTGCAATAACCTCACTATGAAATATCACAAGTGCGTGCATATTTTACAGCATGTTTTACGATGTAATTATTTGTATTTATTATACCGTGAATATATTATGAATACTACTTAAAGAAGGCCAAAACTTTTAAGATTATTTGTATACATTAAGACTAACATTTAATTAACAAAAATCACTATTTTTATGACGTATAAATTTACATAACGTATTAACTGACCCTGAATTAATTGATTAATCGACAATTAACAATACGTTCGATTCACGCAGTTTATTCTCTTAAGCTTTCGAGACCTGGGGCTAATATTAGCTTTGTCTATTTAAAAATTGCCAAATGTAGGTATATATATATATATATATATACATATATATACGCGTCTGTGGTAAGATAACGCGGGGGAACAAGAAGCTCCTAGAGTTTTCTATGATTTTGTATCCCGCTACCCTCTCACAGCTTCGACGATCGAGTATGAACTCCCGTAATGTTATTGTTCCCAGACATTGACCAGCAGCCTTGACGTCATCCTCTTTTTTTTTCTCTTTCTTTTTTTTTTGGAAAAGGATCGTCCAAGAAAACGTAGTATTTCCTCTCAATGCCCTCGCACTACGCACTGCCAAACAATCCTTTTCCGAAGCTTATGGTAAAGCTCCCCTTCATTTATCAATCATAGTATTTTACGAATTACTACGCATTTTCGTTTATGTACCGAATCTCCTGAACGTTATTAATAATAATCTTTAATTTAAATGAATTATCGATAAATTACGTTATTTAGAAGTAATCGAAATTTATAAATAAATTTACGGGACAAGAGCTCCTCGAGTAATAATTGATTAAATTACATAAATAGAAACGGCATTCAAGTCATTTAATAATTTCTATAGAGTTAGGATCAGATGGAGCCTGTCGTCGCGCATTTATGACCGATATGACTTATACCTTATAAGCCACATTCATTTTATGAACGTATAATGTTTATCTGCCAATAATTCTGTAATACCGCGAGATTATTAATTCCTATAAATCTCTATTGTTTGAATACGATTTAGTAAAATTAAAACTCTCTGTGTGATAAGCATTAAAGCTCGTTGTAAAATTCAAAAATATATCTCGTCGCTTCAAAAAAAAAAAAAAAAAATATCAATTACATCTATACGTCAAATAATATTTGAAATCATATTGTCCTTCGAAAATTCAATTTCTTACTTATTGAACTAAAACTAGTTCTTTTTATATTCTCAATACGAAAGATCTTTCGCTTTTCAATTCTTCTTATTCATTACCAAAATCATATTTATATTTCCTTAGCAGATATGCGGATGTATATTTATAAATAAAACGTGCAGTTTCAATCATTTATAATTATAATTTTCACATAATTTTTAATGACAATAAATCATTGTATAATTATAATTTTTGAATACTTATTTCGAAAAAAGGTTATAAGGAAAATTAACTTTATTATAAAAATCCATTCCGAGGATTCACATTTTATTACATCGTAATGTAAAAAATTATGAGTAAAATACGGCTGCCGGAATATAGTTGTTTTTTTAAAAAACTAATTAACAATTTTTATGTCACGAATTAAAAAAAAAAAAATTCTTTATACACATTTTATTGCCAAATTCTACATTTGTATAATGAAATATAAAGTACGAATAGAAAAAAAAATTTAACTGTTAAAAGTAATTACATGAAATATCTATGAAAAAATATAAAACTAAAACTCGTGTTTATTAACATTTTTAAATTCAGGATACTTTAAGGAAGACTTAAAGCAGATGTGCCGAGATCACTTGTATAATATTCTTTTTAAGCAGAAAGGTATTTTTTCACTTTCGGCAATCACACCGAAGATAAAGAATTCATAATTTTATAATTTCCATCGTCAATTAGGAGAATAAAAGTTTTTCTTTTCAATACATTCAAAAGTAAGAATGCAATTGTGATGTACCTAAGCATAGAATATTTTTTTATTTTACCTATAATAGCCATCAAGTAAAGTTAAACTTAATCCTTTTATCGATATAATTGTTATTATTATTTTAATGTTCTAAATATAATGTTATAGAGTGTGAGAGAGAGAGAGAGAGCACTTTAATTTTCTTATGCTATAAAATACATTTATAGTAAAGAATTATGAATGTTATGATATGCATATAAATAATTTAGTTCTTTTTATTCTTTATAATAAAAAATTTTTACGTTTAAATACTTCACCAATACTTGTAGATACAAAATTAATTCTTGTAGACATTGTTTTTCAAAGAATTCTGTTAATATTCCATTAATTTATCACCTTCTGCACACAATTATCACACATTATCTATTTTTTTATCTAACACGAAAAATAACATTGAAACGCATTACTCGTTATAATATTCCGCATCATCTGAACAATTCACGAGTATTAGAAAATGATTCGTATAATAATTAATATATGTTAGTTCCTTATATATAGCGTGTTATTACTATTTTAGAAACATTTAATAAAGCTGCACCTCGTTATTAAATTTATTCTAAAACATATTATTAACTGCATTACTATCTATTTTTTATTATTATTTTTTAATATATCGAAGCAATATTTTTTATTAACTTTTATTTCCTAATATAACCATCTTTCCGGTGACTCAGTTATTTAAAAAACCTTCTGTGGGGTATTTTTAGAACTTTGTTGTCACTTGATGCATCATTTAAAAAAGCCTTATATGTCATTTACGTTAATTTTATTCTTATATTTAATACATGATCTACTATGGTGATAAAAATATTTTTGACATTTACAGTAACACGTGAAAAAATGTTATAATGTCAGAATGTTGCAATGTTTTTACATACATAAGTGTATGTATAAGTTTATCGGAGTCCATTTAAAAACAGTATGAACTGTTGAAGCCGTTTTATTAAAATGTCTAGTTGAAATGTGAAATATGCACGTTCAAATTTAATATATAAATCAAACGTTATTATTTATGAATTTATTTTATACCAAAAATATTATTTTTTAGCATGAACTTACACTTACATGTATATTTTATATTACATAAAAATCGTTGACATTTGTATTTACTTCAAATTAAGTTAAACCGAGTTATTAAATATTAATCAACTCTAATTTATTATAAATATTTTGTAAAAGAAGTTATTTAAAGAAAAAAAATTTTAAATACTCATTTTCTGCTAAATAATTCATTACAGTATTGATGTTTTAAAGAAATATAAAAATAATTTAATTTATCTGTTCCCTTGCAATATATCAATAGAAACCGCATAATTACGTATTAAATTATCGTTCCCCGTTCCATAAATTCCAAATCATTATTCGTAGCATTGCTTGTGTAATAATGTAATGAGTCATTTTTGTTCTATAAATGATGCATTCAACAGTTACTCAAACTATTTATATAACTTATATTATGAAATTATTATTATTGTTATTGTTATTGTTGTTGTTATTGTGATTACCTGTAATAGTAATATTATCGTTGTAATTATTATTAATATTGTTATTGTTACTGCTATTGTTCACGTGATTATCTGTAATGATAATATTCTTAATGTAATTATTATTAATATAGAATCAGTATGTGGAAATATAAAAAAAATTAATAAAATAATTTAAACTGTTATACGGTGGGATAATAATGACTAATATTTGACGCAATAGTGAGAATAGCGGTTTGTATTTATTATAGCGCATTGATAGTTTTAGTAGCAGCTCTGAAAAGATCTCGGTATCATTTTCTAGCGCTCGCTTGTGAGATAAATAAGAAAGAAGTAAATAGAGAATAAGTATAATGAATAAAAGGAAAAAAATTTTTTCAAAATTTTCATAATGAGCCAAAATAATTCGGTTAAAGCTTTTAATAAATATATACAAATGAATGAGTAAACGAAAAACATGAAGTATTTTTCAAGATGGATAGATTAACGATATTAAATTCGTGGAAAAATATATGTTCAACAAACATTAAAAACAATACAATTTAACATTGAGATTGAAATTATGAAAAAGTAAAAAAAAAAAAAAAAGATCGATTTAAGCGATTTGATTGATAAATTAAGAATTAGTTGGTTAATCTTATTCATCGGAAATATCCAGATTCCATAGTGCGATTCCAAAACCGAATAAAATCTCCAAAACATTTTATTTATCATTAGAATGAGCAAATGAAATAACGGCTAATGGACATATACGTATATTGTACATAATTTATATTGTACAGAAAAAAAGAAAATAAAGCAGCAGGTTGACTTGAATAAATAATTCGTAAACAAAAGTTTACGAATGGTAAATCGAAAGCGAAATCACTTGTGTCGACGTCACGGAAGATCGAGTCAACATCAAAGGCTTTAACAAAACAAAGTTATTGACACATTTACAGTAGTACGCGTTTCACATAAGCATTTGCAATATATAATTACATCGGTTATATCGCAAATGCGGTTTGATAAGCATTAGCTGATCGACACAATCATTATTTAAAACTTTTTAAATAAAAAATAAAAACTTTTTCGAGTACTGCTAGATTAAGATCTAGCAATATTAATGGTATATTGTAACGTTATAAATTTTATCGTTCGCAGTATTCAAATATTATAAGGTATGAAAAAATTTCTGTCACAGACATAGAAGTTATTTAAATTTATTGTTGCAACAAAATACCGAGAGAAACAATGCGCATTTTAATTTAAATTGATCTGTAACTTTAGGATTTTTTCACAATCTAAATCCGTAAAATTATATATTTATATAAAAGTATGGACCAACGTATTCACGTTGGTATAGCTTGTATACTTTATTTATTTAATAATAAAATAATAGAATTTATTTAACCGTAGGATAATACCAGAATTATTAGCAATTTATTAAAAATATATTAACACGCAATTTTCCTAAATACTTATTTCCCTATTATAATTATAATTATAATTATTTATCAATAAATTCGACATTTGTAAATACACGGAATTACCTGTGTTTTTTTTTTTTTTTACGTCGGTCTCTGCATGTGCGAGTATTTACACGCATGGATATGCATGAGCTTGTTGATTATCATATAACATTTGCAATAAAAAAATACTTACGAAAGAGTGCACGTAACAGAATATCGAAATTGAAAAGGTCTACCTACCCATCGACCTATGAACTACCTTATTATTGTTGTTATTATTATTATTATTATTATTATTATTATTATATGTGCAAATGTCGTACATGTGAAAAGAAACGGCGAAGTAAATCGATAATAATACAGCAGCGGATAGTCAGAGTAACTTTAATAAGATATGCTTACAGAGAAAAGAGGAAAAACCTTATTTTATTGATTGACAGTTGTGAATTTCATAGAGCTTAAATAAAAGCACAAATCCACTTCTTTTTTTCTTTTTTTTTTTTTTTTTTTTTTTTTTTTTTTGTACAAGCATTATAATGATATCTTATTAATACGTTTGTCATGGCCGAGGTAATAAATACAGATATGGACATTTAAAATATAAATATTTATATTCGATATTCGACCTCTTTTGCTATGCGAATAATATTAATGTGAAGCATTAAAAAGATCAAAAGCTGTAGTTTTAATACGCGTTTTAACATTTGATGGATTTCGATAATTTCGTGAACGATTGACAATGTGTACGCGCGACTCTTTTCAAAATCACCGAATTACGCGGAAACGTTGACTCCAAAGAATTTATTTTATTGGCATAATTATTATTATTTTTTTTTTTTTTTTGCCTTTTTGTAAATAAAAAGTAAAACGAAGTGGAGCGATGCATGGGAATTGCAATTGCATTTATGTGTTTGTATTTTTATGCACAATGTCGGGAAGAAATCTCGATCGAAATATAAAAGTTTGAAAGTTCTTTCCATTTGATTATCATCATCGCATGCATGTCGAATAATACAGGTGCAAAAATAGCGAAATCAAACAAATAACCCGTTTTCCAGCATCTTGGATTTTACAATATTCTCTCTCTTTTTTTTTTTTTTTTATATATAATATTATCATAAATATTTCGTATCCCAAAAGTAAATAGACATTTAATATTTTTATCTCGAGCAGAAAACAGAAATCGAATCATATTTCCGTAGTAGAGTAGTGTGCGCATCTGATGGGCTAAATCAATAATATAGATTATTAAAATTTTAAAATGCCAAAAATTAATATGACCTTGATCGATCGTAATTGCTAATATGAATATCAATGATTTTAATAATATTTAACACTAAATTACTAAATGCTTTCTTTCATTTATTCAATTATGTAGTTGATCCTTTAGTGTAAAGCACGACGAGCCGTAATTATGGCATATAAACAAATTACTTCATTCACGAATACGTTTCCGTAAATAAAATCTAATAAGAATTATATTTCTATGAAGTGATGATTTCCCCGAAATAGAGAAAATTGATTAAAATTGATCAATTCTTTAAAATGTTGAATTCAATCAACGTAAAAATTGATTCGTAATTCTTATTTTATTAATTTTCCTTAATATTTAGAATAATAATTTTACGAATTTTACGTTAGATAACAGACAAAATTTATAATAGGAAACGAAACTAACCAACTAATATTCGTAGAAACTTAAAAAAAACTATATATTACTTAGCAGCAAATGATATTTTTATTTGACTGATCTGAACAAGTGAATATTTGAATCTTTTTTACTCTGTCTTGCATCTCTCTCTCTCTCTCTCTCTCTCTCTCTATATATATATATATATATGTATGGATATTATTATAAAAATGGCTTGAAAACTTTTAGAATTTCATATGAAATGCATAGTTTCAGATTCAATTGTTTATTTTACCATTTGTTGTTTTGTTTCATTATAAAATCTTTCAGCTTTATAGATATATTAATGCTTACAGTATTTGATAAATAACACCATTATTCTAACAGAAGTTTTTGTATTGCGTAAGGCTTTGCATAATATAAAAATTGTATTTTTATGAAAATACTGTGTGCATTATTAATATAAATTAAGATTTGCGCCTAAAATATCGTTTTATACGAATTTATATTCTTATAGCGACACTTATTCAATTACTTAGTTGAAATGCCTGAAAAGACAATAATTTTTATGTTAAAAAACGTCTATTTTCCATGGATTTTATTCACTGCATAAGGTAATAATATGTAATATATAAATGTATGGTTAGGTATAGTTAGAGATTCATAAGGTTTAATATATTATCACGTTTCGTTATATACTATTTACATGTTGTTTTATGTACTTCTTACGCTAGAAATTTTTCTATTTGAATTATTATGTAAACTATATTCGTACAATGAGCGAAATTTCAATTTATTTTCCATTCCCTTTTATCTTCATCTATAAAAATTTATTCCCATACTTTATTTTCATTTATTCGTCTTCGTTCAATATTTTTTCACTCGAATATATACGTCTCCGTCATTCGCCATAATATTTCTATTTTTAATACTCCTCTCTTCGTTCGCTTTATATTTCCATTCATTCCTAACTAAAATTTCCCTTTCGCGTCTTATGCCCGATGAAAAATGGATTACTTTGATCCAAGTTTTTCTGCCTACGAGAAAGTTCTTTATCTACGGCGTCAGAATTTGACACTCTGTGTTATCGGACCAAGAAAAATAGTGTACTTTTTTAAAATGCCATCAAGTATTTTCTCATTTTCTCTCATGATTATTCCAAAAGTTTTGCAATTACATTGCGAGCAACGCAACTGTCTGCGGGAAAGTTGTAAAAATCTTTTAATAGACCGGCTACATCATCTCTCCGGCCTATGATCCTTTATTATTTTTAAATTATCCGAACAATGAAAGCTAATTATTTTTTTTTTTTTTTTTTTTTTTTATTTTTGAAGTAAAGTTTATGTAAATCTTTCCAATGAAAATATTTGTATATCTGGAGGGCATAAGCGAAACAAATCGGCCAAATTCACGTGGGCGAGCTCTTCATCAGTATTGGCCAGCTAGATTAATTTATCCTTATAGAGAGCCTCCGCTCTCAACTCTCGTAGACGCAATATTTTCAATTCAACAGTCTGACGAATACTACAATGCAATTGACGTTCAAGTGCGCTTCAGTGAAGATATCTACGTCACGGTCTGGCTCGGTAAAAAGGATTCCTCGAGTGTCGCGATATGTTTACAAGGTAGTGGAGGAAGACGTTGCGGAAGTTCGAGAGACGATGGAGTGTTCCGGAAGTAGGAAAGGCGTGGGTCGGCTCATCGAGGTGAGCTCTTAGACAGAGTCAACGCGTGACGTAACGGTCCGTAGAAATTTTACGTGACGACCTACGTTCTCAGGAGCATGTGCATACGTGTCCACTGAGGTATTCGGCACGTCGAAGCCTGTCAAAATATAAGGGAGAAGTTTTTATTGATCCTATTTTTCTTATTAATGAATTTAACGAAAGAGGAGCAATCGAATGCCGGACATTTTTATTCTATGGCAATTTTTTATGGCAATGCCTTTGCTTGCGTTCTGTTTTCACTTTGACGTAAATTGATAATGATAATGAGGATAATTTTGATAACGAGGACTACGTTATCAAGAATAACGTTAGCCAATTACCAAAGATTTATTAATTATTCTTAATAGGAGTTGGGTTCCGTTAAAGAAACACAACAATTCTCAATCTCAATCGGTTTTAATTTATTCTTAATCAGTTCGTGTGTAGTCGAGTAATTTAGAAAGTGCCAGAAAATATAATAATGCCAAGTGAAGACGGCTATTTAATTTAAGCGAGTGCATAATAAATCAAGCGAGCCAAGTGGAGATTGAACTTTATTTATCAGATTTGCACCAATCGCAAACGCAAAATTCCTATTAAAATGCATTTAGCCCCACATCATGAATCATTAGCTCAAATTTATTTATAAACCGTAAAGTCTGATTTAATATTTCACTCTTTCCTCGCGTTAAAAGCAATGGATTCATATTCGAGAGCTCAGATAAAACTTTCACGCCACTATTTTCTATCCGCTCTGGTGTTGGAAGCACCTCACGTAAAGCATAAAATGCAGCCCGGTTCCAGGTACTCGAGGCAGTGATAAGCCATCCATAGTCGCATGGCATTTCTCGACCAAAGTTAGAAATAATTTTCCCCAATAACTGTAAAAATCTTTACCTTTCAAGACAATGCCGAGATAGTACGTGACTTGGAACGCCAACTCATTATGAATTATATACATTTTTTTTTTCCTTCCATTCGCTCCTTCTAATGAATGTTATTAACCTCTGTAAGTTTAATGGAATATTTAAAAAGTTCTCTAATTTTTGGGAGCGGAAAGGATATTCTACCGTTGCGGTTTATGGGAACTTGCTAAAATCTACCATGACGAGCTTCGGCTGCTGGAATTGAAGTTAAAGCGGTGGGCCACGCCGACCATTCCCGCTCGCTTATTTCTCCTGGTATTATATTCAAGTGTATTATATAAATGCTTGAATGTATGAAATGCTGATTAACCTGCTTAATAATATATTCGATTTCGAATATCGCATATAAAAATCATCTAAGAATTTAATACAACGAATTCGATTAAATTATTTTAATCGAATATATTTTACTAATCAGTACTACTTTTTGTCTAAAATATCATGAATGAATTTGAACGCAATTAAAATTAATTTAATTGAGAAAATCAAAACTGAAAAGATTCAATAGTAAAAGGGAACACTAATAAGTTGAAGAATAGAAGATCCACGCGAAAGTATTGAAATTAACTGTTACCTAAAAACTTAGAAGAGGTACTAGCTTACAATTTATTTTCATACAATAATTTAATTTAAAGGAATATTATTCGAACTATCGTTTATATTGTTGAACGTCATCTGGAATATTTTAAAATTTTACCACGTCGATATAAACTTTCCCTCTCGAAAAATATAATTATTACGTAAATCAATTATTAATAATATTATTTGATGACATTGAAATAATTTAATATCAATTAAAGAAATTTCACGATTAAAATTAATTCATAGATCACTATTTAATAGGCGATTTTTTTTTTTCAAATATTGACTTAATTTTAAATTTATGAAATTAGGAAAAATTGTAACAGCAAATTAATTTAAAAGTTTTTTTTCAATTTTAATAACACATAACAGTTTTGAGTATCAAGTTCAAAAAAGAACATTTTTTAACAATTTCAAACTATAACTGAAATTATTGATAAATCATTTTGTGAGTTTTTAAAGAGCCTCATTAGTAGATATTTTAAATTTTCACTAAACTAACAAGAATTAGTAAAATAATTAGTATTAATTTATTACATAAAGGTGTTCGAAATAATAAATTTATTGTTCCAAACAATAAAGTTGAACCTTTTTCAAAAGAAAATTAATTTTTCATATTTGATAATATATAAACTACAATATCGAATCACGATTATACAATAATTATCATCACTATTAATAACTATTATTTATTATTACGCTCATTGCTGTTGATATATAAATAATAAATTTATTGAATTAAAAGCAAAACCTTAAAGTTGCTATAATGTAAATTGTACGATTGCAATTTGTGTTAAAATTAATTCTAAAATTCGTGCCATATTTTTAAAGTAATTAAACTATGTACGTTTAGGTGGACATCGTATATCAGCTTCAATAAAGGTTAAAAATGATGAATTGAAGATGATATAAAATTCATAAGATTTACAGAATATAAAAATTATTTGATAATCGAATGGCCGTTGCAAAATATATTTTTATAAATTTTTAAATTGATTGAAAGAGCATAAAAAAAATACATTACCTTCTTGGCTTATAAACAATATAGAATTTTATTATCCTTCGATTCTATAATTTTACATGCATTCCTTGAAAATAGATATATTAATCATCGCGTACGCGTATTACAGAAAAAAAAACGTGTAGTACAAATAAATCATGGCATCGTCCTTATCTTTATGAAATAATTCTACAACTTCATGTAATTTGACTATCGTAAATCACGTCACAGACATATATGTATAAGAATTTTTTTGCTGCATTTTTCTACTACAGTCTAGCTAGTGCAGTCTACCTCGACGGTATATTAAGTAAAACTAAAATAAATAAAATAAAATTCTATTTCTAAGTTATTTTTTTAATATACAGCAATCTTTTTCAAGCACTTCGCTGCTCGCTTGGACATATACAGAACCCAGAAATAAGTTCCTCCTATTTCATTTTGTAGTGACACTTTTTCCGAGCATAATAATAACCTATTTTTACAGCTGGGAATTCAAAACCTTTTTTTTTTAATTCATTTCAATTAGTTGGATAATTTGATGAGGGAAAATTTATAAAGTCCTTACAGGAACACCGATCCCGCCAATATTCTTAGAATATTATGAAGATTGATGTAGCAGCATCATTTAGTTTCATCGAATCCTCAATAATAAAATGAGTCGCATTTCGTGTAAAACTAAATCATTTGAACTTTTTTGGTACGGTTATATGGGATTAAAAAAAAAATCTAGTTAATGAAGTTATATTCATCAGTATTACACATCGGGATAGATTTTAGCACGAATAAGCTCGAAACTAAAAATAGAACCATTCTATCGAAATAGCAGAAAATAATGGTTAAGAGCAATCTCGTCGTGCAGGAAAACATTGCATGGAAATGATAGTGCTTATGTAGAAGAAGGTCGTTGGTGATAGAAGTTTTGAAATACTAATTAGGACGAGCTTTCTCCATCTAGCCGTGCCATTATATTTAATATTTGATTGATTTCCACTAATTGCAAGTATATTACATTTTACTAGAAGTCTCCTTGTCCTTAAAAAAACAAAACAAGAAAGAAAGAAAGAAAGAAAGAAAAAAAAGGCGATAATAAAAAATCAAGAGTAAGATTGCGAGGAAACGGAAGTTCTCAAAGAAAACGGCAGAAAAAAGATGTTGGACGAACAACGATAAACGTTATTATCATAATTTTATATAAAATAACAAAAACAATGTGAGGTAAAGAGGGTCAAAGTAATTTACGTTTGGGCAACGAACCTTTTTATCGTATTACGGATAAATATAATGGAGAGCCTAGCCTATTATCCAGACCTAATGAGAAACATAAAGATAGAGAGAGAGAGAGAGAGAGAGAGAGACGCGGCACACAAGTGAGGTAAAACAAAAGTGAAATTAAAAAACTGTTCGACACAGATAGGAAAATGTATAATAAAATGAAAATGAAATAAAAGACAATAGAGAAAGATAAGGAGAAAGGGAAAGGTGGATGTTGAGTGACGGACATACAGGTGTAAGGAGTACAGCGGCGGTGGCGATGGCGGCGGGGGGAAGGTGGGGGGAGACATGAAGCGATGTTTATGATTTTTATGATGCTCGATTTATTGTCGGACAATGAAATTTGTAGCTCAATAAAGTATAGGAACTCGTGGGCCGCGGTCAAGTGGCGAATTTATTTGTTTTGAACGAAAGGAGGAATAAAATAGGTCGGCATATGGATGCAGAGGGAGGAGCGAGCCGCCCCATAATCGGATCCTTCGACTGACTCAGATGTGAAATGGAGATAACGTTATGGGCAAGCAACAGACAGAGAACATGTAAGCGGCTTTATCGATTTATTGATTTCAACCGATGGGATTTTATTGCTCAGGACTGGCGTTATTTTTGATTGTATTCTCAGACTATTGCAAGACTAGGGAACGGGCTCTATGATTTTATACAGGAAATAATCGAGCCCGGGCCCTTTAATGATTCGCTGCATTCGATGTCCACGTAACCGACTCGGCTCCGCCACTTGTACAAAATATATCCCTCGTTAATTAGATCTCTGCGCCCGCCATAGCGAATAAGAGTGAATAGCTGTATAAGAGCTCAACTACCAGAGAATTAATTTATACAAGTATAGAAAATAAGTGAGGGGGATGGGGAGAAATGATAAGGTAAGAAAATTTTGAACGAACATAAGCTCTTGACATCGGCACAGAGAGAAGGTGACGGATATAACTAGACTTATAAGAGAAATTTTCCGTTTATAATTAAGCGTAAATACGAATAAAAATTACCTTTTTTACGCGACATTTATCAACAAGTCAACAAGCCTCGCATTCCTATGGAAATTCTAAGGAATTCGTTTAGTTAATAACAATAATAATAATTGGGGAAAAGGTATGGGAAGGTAGACATAGAAAGGCGACCCTTTTTATCTAAAACGATTAATGTTAATAAAGTTTCAAAAAAGTACGTTATTCGTATTAAAAATTCGTGTAATTTAACGACACACGACGCGAGCGCATAAAATGTATCCCAAGACCTTGTCGATCTCCCCCGATCAAAATCCCTGGAGACAAAATCCAAGGGAAACCCTTTGTCTCGTTAAAAGTTCTTGCTGCATCTACGCATTCCCGATCCACCCGCTCGACGCAGCCTCCCAATTCCTAATGTAATCTATCGTCCGGTTTCTTTTATAACCGGGATCATCTGCGCTTCATATTCAAAATTTTAATACACGCAAAAGCTATAAATGTTAAATGTAAAACGTTTTCCTTGTCCCCCTTATTGGTTTAATTTAAAGAATAACTTTACCCGAAGCGCAAGTCTCCCTTAACGTATCTTCCTTTATACTTCATAATTAACTTTTCATTTTACAATGCCATTTCTGTGATATTCTCATTGACGTGATACTAACACTCGATACTTAAAATTAAACAACAAAGCCATTAGAAATGACTTGAACTAATTGCTAGATGGGATTCTCATTATAATAATTATATAAATTTACCTATGTAATTACCCAAGAGCTGTACTTAATTCAATCGTTATTGTACGAAACGCATTTTTCACATAAATAAGTAAACAAATTGAAGTTTGCCTGCGTAACATCTCCGCCCGAAATAATATTTAAAAATATTTCCAATTAACAATTAAATTATAATTATTTTTCAATTGAATTTCGTAGCTCAATGAACTTATGAGAATAAAATATTTTTTGAATTATTACCTTGATTGAATTATTACTAATATTTCTAACTGAAATTTCTTTTTAAACAATCGTACTTTTAAATATAAGTAAAAAAAAAACATATACCAATTGCTAATACAATGGTTTTTTTAATTTTAAATAAAATATATCCATATGTTAAATAATTAAAAAAGATGTAAGTCTTGAAATATTTAAACGTAACGTTTATTTTCTGCTAAAATAATTTTAAAATGTTTGAATAAGAATTTAATTTTGAATAATACGTTAAAGTTATTTATAATTTTCATACAGGAAATCTGAATTTTAAATTCGTATTTAATGCATTTTAATAATTTACAAATTTTATAGTAAATTAATAATTTTAAAACTTCAAAATGTATTTAATGAATGCATTAACGATAATTTTTAAATGATATTTTATATATATATATAAATGAGGAGCCATATTTTTTTTTTATTTTCTAAACATTAAAATGTAATTTTCAGATAAATAATTTTGAAAGGAACGTATTATAACTACTAATTCTTCCTAAAAAAAAAAAAGTATATTTATATAACATACGAAGGATAATTAAACGGTGTAAATTAAGAAAATATAATATTTATTGGTTGTTTTTAAATCTTTATCAATTAATGTATTTTAAATTAAAATGTAAAAAATTCTGTTCAAATCATACATTCATTCTGCAAAGTTAAATAAGAACTAGAGTTTCTCAGTTATTCGTGTCTTTATTGTCATACTGATATTCTTATTCTTATCTGCATTATTAAAAAGGAAAGAGAAAAAAAAATAGGAAAGAAAAGAACATGAAAGGTGAAAATATTAATGCATTTTAATTCAGCTTACTCGTCATGTAAAGACAATAAAATAGTGTCCACGTGTGAATCGATGGTAAGTGAATATGCGATAAAATACCCGACAAAATCTAAATCTATAAATGAATTATTGTATAAGGCCATTTTAGTATAAATATTATGGTCCATCAGTAAATATTATACATAAATAATATACCCCTTCAAGAAAATATTAAAAAAATTCCTTAAGATAATATATATATATATTAGAGAGAATATCTGTTTTTAAGGAAGTTTGTCAAAATGCACGAAATTCAAGTGAAATTAAACGCAGTTACGATGTCAAGGCCATCGTAAAGTAAGACTGAATAATTATATCAATGAAAAATTCCGATATATTTGTAAGGTTAATAAATGATGCAGGTTAGATTTGCAGAGATTCGTTTAAAAAGTCAGCATTAATGCCGTATACCTCCATTTTTAGGTAAAAAAGAGAAAAAAAAATACTGTAAATACTATTAAAGCCAATAAGTTTGTTGGCGAAGCGCGTTCTCTTTGTACTTTGAGAGAAAGTAAATAGAAAATGATAATATTGTATTAAATTGACGAATGTTTTATAAATGCACTATCCGCGTAAGGTAATTTGAGTGAGTACTCTACGCGTTGTTATCGAGCGAACGCCTCGCCAAGCGTAATTATAAACATTTTCACTTTTCCGGGATAACATCGCAATTTAAAGTTAAGTTTTGGCAGTAGTTTAAAAACTGGCATATCGATCCGCGAAAATACAAGAGTATCGAGTCTGAGAAAAGTAGCGATACTCGCCCGAGTGGGACTGGCTGGGCAAACTTCCAGAATGGACGAAGCATCTTGAATTTCAACAAATATTCGTAATCTTGACAACGCGCGATTACTTGTCCTTAGCGAGCGAACGCACCTTTCTCCGCAAATTCAAACTTTTATTAGTTTTCTCCGCTCGCTTTGAATCTCGAGCGGAATTATTTAACGAATGCCTCGATATAAACTACTTGTTTGGCAATAATTGTTTTCCTTCCTCATTTCTTCTCTTTCTACGTTGTGCTTAATTCTTCTGTCGAATTATAAAGATTCACTCTATACATTGTATATACGACTTTCTATTATTTCTACAACTGCTGCTTCCTTCAATATAATAAACATTTTAGTAAATAATTGCACAATCCCGTACAACGTTTCCATTATTGTTTAACGTGGCATTATTAGTTTCATTATTGAAAAGCCTGTTATTTAGATCTTTTAGGCGTAGTGGCCGCTTTCACCGCTTCTGATTCATTATTGAAACAACTTACTCATGTTACATTAGACATTTTTTCTTGGGCTATTTTCTCTCTCGGAAAGGAATCGCCTCATAAAATGCGAAAATAACAAATTGTATGTTCCGGAGAATAATGAAAGAGAAAAATTTATATATATATATATTATTAAACTTGGCTTGTTTACACATGAAGATCTACGATATTAGAAAGATTGAACTATAATGTAACTATAATGACTTTCTTATATAATTTAAATCATATAATAATAGAAGTACTAATAGAAATTGCCATCGACCATTGTGACCGCGAATGAAAACTCGGTACTAAATTTAATTATTTCTATTAAAATTTTTAACTGAATTTAATGATATTGAAAGGGAAGCCATGATCGATATTAATCACCTAATGTAGAGGGCCGTTAAAATTTCTTAGATTAAATAAAGCTAAAAGAAATATCGTAGAGCACACACACACACATATATATATATATATATTCGAACGACGGCCATTATAGTTTAGAGGATTGTATTGTGAACGTGACCATAGCCATCGTCTGATCCTCGTGCATCTAATCACCAGCGAAGCGTAAGCAGGCATTTTATTTTTAAAAGCTCCGAAAGGTCTCCCCGGACCTTTTCCTTATCCGTGAGACGGAAGCGCAGGTTTCAACGCCTCTATAAAATCCCGAGACTCTGGCGGCTTCCAGCCTGCATAACCGAGCTTTTATGTGCGCTTAAAATAATTAGAAAAAGAGGACATGCTCGAAAATACTCTCGAGCCGAGCGAGATGATATATTACCCAGACTACGCTGTAAATTAAATAGCTAACTTAATTTATTAAAAAAGATTGTTAAACCTTACTCTGATCGTGATATTTATATCTTACGACGTCTTCCGTTCCGTAAGCGATCCTCACTACACCTTGATCCGGCGATCATTTTATTAAAATCATAATCACCTACTATCCTATGAGCATCGCTTGCTCAACAGGTCTTCTTTCTTCTTATCAACAAGATTGATTTAATAGAATTAATAATGATCTTTGTTTGTTAGCATTAGGCTAATTAACTGCAAACGATTTAGCGTACGTATTGGTAAGCATTAGCGTATAATAATCGGAACGAAATTATTGGTAAAAGCTTTAAGCTAATATTTCGTTTTTTTTTACAATTCATTTTCCGAATACTTTTTTATACATAAAAGACGATTTCATTGAGGGGAACCTTACGAAAATAATCGTATGAAAAATATATCCAAGCTTATGTATATTTATTTTCATGCCTAAAATACGAATCGTGAATAAAAAAAGTGTTATTTTGCAATTGTGTTATTCGACTGTAGAAATAATACATACGCAACGTATTTATCAATATCTTAGAATTGTTTTATATTACTGTACTGGCTTTGAAATTTCAAATTCTACCGGTTTTCACAGAATACAAATTTTACGTTCTAAGTTCATTGTTCTGCATGCAGCATTCGTGTTTTTTTATGTACAGCAGTTGAAATCTGCTTTTAAGTGTCAAGGACGTAAATAATAAAACTGAAAGGTCATGATCTTTATCTCAATATTTTAAATAATTATCATATAATTATTTTTAATTTCTTTTCCAATTTTCTAATTGACGTAATTCAAATAAAACAAAAATAATATTTAAATTTTAATAACTTCAATTACATTTCAAAAGTTCTTTATTTTTTCAATATTTCCACATTCGAAACTTTTCGAATCGAAAATTTAAAATTTGCTTTTTTACAAATCTAAATAGATAGTGTACAAAGTATTTTTATAAAAAAAAAAAAAATGGAAGGGAAAGAACGAATATTACAATTCAAAGTTACAATTTTCTTTTTTATACGTGTAAACGGGTACGTGTTATTCGTAACGTTTTTTTTTTTTTTTGAAATAGATGATTTTATGAAAATTTATTGATGGAAGCATTTCTGATGAGGATACAAGATTAATCGCGATCTACAATGTCTTGATAACTTGTAATAGATACGTAGGAATAGAAATTGATAGATAGAGCGAGGCATAAAAAATATGTTAATTCATGGATAGTGAAAGTGCAATGGTACATTAATCTTCGAAAACGCTTATATAGCAATGATTTCAGTGCTTAGGGTACAAGTATCCTACTGGAAAGGATCAGTTGCGATGAATTTATCATAGAAAGGCGGATATATACTAAGACGAAAAAATTACAGGGTTGAAGAATACAGTCGCTCCGGATATTATGTCCTTCGACGCACATATGAAATCTCAACAAATATATGACGCTTATGAGCACACTTACATAGCACACATTTTAATAAAAAAATTAATTTATAATTGTTATGGTATAATAACAGTCTTTTACGTGGAAATAAATCAAAAGGTGTCGAGATATTAAGAGATTAATTTTAATAGTCATTAAATTTTGTAGTCAATGTAATTAGTATGAAACTTAATAATCAATTTCAATGAACATGAATAATTACTCAAACACCGATAAATTACTTTTTAAATCAATTCTATATTAAAAACTTTAATATTTCACGTAATTCGTAATGATTAATATGTATTGATTGCCATATATAAAATATATATATATATCTTCATTCAATAATTACAAATATATTTGATATTTTTCGAAAGATGTATTACTTAATTACGTAAATACTGTAATATTAAATTTTTATTACTAAAAGTTAAATAATTTTCTTAATTTACGTGTCACGATTACGCTATGAAACATGCATCCAGATCCTTTAACTTTAGTTACGAAATTCAGAAATAGAAATATTATTTCATAAATCAATGTGTTGTTTATGATTGGCTACAAATAAAAGCAACGGAAATGAAGTATTTATTAGACATATGACTATACATTCATTGTAGATATTTGCCAAATGTTTGATTTCTTTCATTTAACAATTTGATAAAAATTGTTGATAAATTTTTCACAAGAACAACTTAATATTCAAAAATTATTATTACGTTCTTTGTATTCTAAAATTAAGAAAAACTGGAATAAAAATATTTGTTAATCGAACAATAAGCCTATTATTAGTGTATAAGAATTGTATATAAATAAATATATAAGTAATCGCTGGTATGAAAGGACAACGGATTTTAAAATCCGCAGAGTCATGTCATGACGTCCGGCTCAGACTTTATCTTTTATCTTCTTTTCCAATTCATCTAATTCTCATTTCGCTCCTCGCCACATGGGACTTTCTATTATCACTAATTATTAGTCTCGCCTTCTGTCACTAAATTACAGTCTGTAACCTCTGATTAAGTTGATTGTTGTTATAAGCTGGAGCACTAATACACGGGATGTCATAATGTGAAATCCACATAAAACTTCACTTCATAGTTAGCGGGAAGATCTACGATTCGCGTCTGCGTGATTTAGACTTCCTCTGTATTCCGTGGATTTCCGATTCATTCTGATTATTATTCCGACTCGGTTTCCCCTGACATGTTTAATTACGATATCATTCGTAATAATATGAAAGCGCATATTAAAATACATTTTAGATATTTTTCCGTTATCAATTGATACTCGATTAATTCTTATAAAACAATATCGTTTAATTACCAAAGCTTTACAAGAATATTAAGTTACGATTAAAAATTCCCGGACTTCTTATACATTAAGACTTCATTTATTAACCACGACTATAATTTCTTTAAGTAGAAATATCTCTATATTAGGTCACTACCATGATATTTTATTGATTGATACATTTTAATTTATTTATTTGTGTGTGTGTGTGTGTGTGCGCGCGCGCGCGTTAAATTCATGTAACAATATTATTTATTTCATTATTTTGCTTCTATGGAGATAAATTTTAAAATTTCAAAGGGCCTGCGATCAATAAATTTATGTAAAAGAAAGGAAAATGTACTGAAAAGCCTCAAGCTGAGATTTAAAGAAGCTTAAAATACTTTGACTTTCGTTTATATATATATATTTGTATATATATAATTTATATTTATATTATATTTATTATATTTATTTTTATATATATATATATTAATTTTATATATTATTTACCTTACGTAAAGCATTTTATATAAAGAGTAGTGAAAATTAAAAGCGTAATTTTATTAAATTAAATATTACTTTCGTTAAATTAATAGGTTTATTAGTTAGTTACTTTATTGTTTTATGAAAATCTATTTGTTTAACAAACTTTCATGCTAATTTTCACGTTCACTGTATTAAAATATATCTAAAAATTTTCTTACTTAAGAAAGAATCATTTTGCCTAAATTACTTATTTTATACCTCATAAGAAAAAGTTTGTAATTTATTTTTTTTTTTTTAGTTTTCTTAATACATGTTAATTAATCAAATCTATTATTTACTCACTAAAACGTATTAATACAATCGTTAAAAGTCAATTAAAAAGTTAAGAAACGGGTGAAGTATAATTATTTCAAAATTAAATAATAATTCAATAATGATTCAAAGTTACATAATCAGTAGGTAAAAATACATAAATTGATATAAATAAAGTGTAATTTTTTTAGTGTTACTGCTTCGTGCGCTATTTTTATTAATAATAATTGTCGCGTTTACGTACGTTGATATATTTTAGAAAATATTAAAGAATGTGTAAATAAATATATGAAAAATATAATTTCAAATTAGAATATTTCAAAATCTGAAATACCATGTAAGAGAATATTTATTACTGCTGCGTTAAACTGATGAGTTATGACTTATAAAAAAATTTCAATGATTTTACGGAAAAAAAGTATGAATAATCTTTCTAATTTTCATAATGTCTAGTTATAGAAAAGAAGAGGGAAGAATTTTTAATATTTTAAAACATTGTCTATTGTTATAATACTTTGAAATAAGAGAATATGATTTCCGTATTTTCAAATATAAAGCGTATTTCACATTCTTTCTTTCATCCTTAATACATTGAACCATACGTCACATGCATTCTATTTATATCCAAATGTCTCGTATTTTAGAAGCGAATAAAGAAGATTTTCTCGTTTATGGTATTGATGCTCTTGCATGCGCTTTCAAAACTCGGTTGAAAAAAAGTGTTGTATAAACATAAGCTATCTAATTAAAACTGTTCGATTTCTAATATATATATATGCGCTTGATAAGTAAATGTGTTGCAATATTAAGAAAAACCAACGAATTTATAAATAGTCGATGTAAGAATGAACGACGAATGACAGAGTGACGAGTTATGATAAAAAAAATTCATTATAAATACTTTCAATTAAATGAGTACGACGTAAGTGTTGAAGTGATTAAAAATTAAGAAATGTGTAAAACTTGATAGGGAATTATATTTAAAATTCCATAAGAAAATGAAAAGAAGAACATGGACAGAACGATTAATCTTCTGTATTTATTTTCTAAATGCATTGGCGTCTCACTGGCTGTGGCATTAAATACTGGCAAAGCCGTAAAATACTTGCAACACTTGAGGAGCGTAGTGAACTCAACGTCAGACTATGGTAAGCTGCACACCCTTGTACGATAATGCCACCGTATACTGATTGAATTTACGCTTTCCTGGCGCGGGCGTGATTTAAATTTTGCATGCCATATATAAATCGATGTAAATCATCCCGGTTGAATTCAAATGAAACAGAGCATTGTTACGTATACGCACGTATACGCGTGCGTTTGTTTATATAAATCTAGACGCGTACGGACATTGTAAATAAAACGCTCGAGAAGGTTAAGGTTTTCTTTAGATAACGTTTAGAAAATCTGCTGAAATGTTAATGGGAATTAGCTCGCAGTTATTTAAGGCTCAATAAGAAAGGGTGAGAAAAAAAATCTAAATACAAATCGAATGCAGAAATCATTAGAAATCATTGAAACATTCGTTCACCTTACAAATTATAATTTATAATTAAATTTTTACAGGAAACCCATTTAACTCATTTGACGGAGGACTTAATTAATTAAAGCGAATTGATCGGGAAAAAAAATAAAAATAAATCGAATCGACACTCTAATTATAAACATGAATAAATTTTAATTGCAGCGTGTAGGCAATAAAACAATTGCGTTGAAATTTATAGTAATTAAATACGAGAAAGTATAATGTTCTTCGATGTTTTTTTTTTTTTTTTTTTTTTTTTTATAATATTTTTCAATCGGCAAGATATTATAGACCGTGGATAAATAATACAAAAAAAATTCCTTGCGGCACAAAGTAAAGTAAACTAAACTTACTGAGGGGCAGATAAAGATTTATTAGAAAGAGAAGCGTGAGTAAGGTGTAATAATAGGTTTAATTTTGCAGGGAAACCGAATGAAAGAAAAAATTGATTGAATGAACTGGACAGAGATTAATAGATGATGAGTCGGAGATGAATGAAGTGGAGTTAAGGTTTGTGGCAAACGAAATTTCTATGCCGCGACTCTCCCGGTCTTAATATTAACCTTTAGAACATCCTTTTACAGCCTTACAATTGCCATTTCTTTTCTCAATTTTATTTTCATCGGAGATAAAAAAAAAATATAATGACGAATTTCACGTGTTTTATTAGCAATTTAATATTATTAACTCGGTCGAGGACATTTTTTTTCTTTTTTTTTTTTTTTTTCTCAACCATACTTTAAGCCTTCCAAATTTAATACTCATTACTTTAATACATTACCATTCGAGTTATTAAAAAGAGAAAAATTACTTTCAATTATTCGGAGACTCTTTTTATTGATTAACCTAAGAGTTATTTAAAAAATAATTGTAAAATTTACCTGAAATAAGTCTTAAAATTTAAATAGTACAAATTTATTGAAAAGCTTCGTAGCTTTTATGTCATTTATTCTTGAAAGTAGTTGTTTTACTGTAAAAATAAATGACATGAGAGTCATTTTTGAAAATAACTGCACATAATTTAATAAACTTCTCTGTTCAGGAATTTAATTTACGTTCAGCCTATCAGCATAAATGTCATAATTGTAAATGCACAAGCTATAATTTCATTATTACAATTCCAATGAATTACAAATGATTTAAAATGGTAAACGAAATAATAAAAGATTACTATAATGTTTCACTAATAATAAACGACCACGATAACAGGGAACTTGAAATTTATTTTTCCACTTAATTAATTTTATTCAATTAATTTTTAGTTGGTACATAGTGGTTTTATTTCGAATCATTTCTTACATATTTCGCTGACTTCAGTATCGAGTTCCATTTTACTATTCAATCATTTCTTCATCTTTCTTTATTTTCCCTTGTTCTATTTTTTTGACGTTTTTTCGCAAATCAGCTTAGAATATAGATAGTCAATATTATTGTCCGTTTTGAATTCTTCGGTCTCTTTATCATTTTCGGATGTAATAAGTGCGCGAAGTAATAAGCACAGGATAGTAACAAAAGAAGCATTATGTAAATGCTTTAGATGCGATTGATAAGGAAGGAAATTCATTATCAATTATTAGAAGGGCATAAAAACTCTCTTTTCGCACGTGTATATATATACACATATATATATATATGATAAATTTTCTGTGAGCTTGAACGGACGACTGTACGTTACTGATCTCACATACGTTTAAGTAGGGAATATTCGATAAAAGCTACGAATTAAGCGTAAAAACAATAGTTGTTACGCTTACACTCGAAACGACTACAAGTACTCGCTATATTTTTTATGGAGCACTAACGTAATGGAATACATTCATTTTAACTAATTTTCTAATACGACGTAAAAATAATCTTTTACATTTATCTTTTTTCTGGTTGTAATGGATACACAGCTTTGTAAAGCGTCGTACGTGTGGAAGTAAAGGATTGATCTGGGACAGTATTACATATGTGTGATAGAGCGTAAGTACGATTTCGCGCTCCGATTCCGACACGAAGACGATTGAAATAGAAAAACGCATAGGCATCGTTGCTTCAGTCGAGGGCTATTATTATTGTTATTATTATTATTGTTGTTGTTGTTGTTGTTGTTGTCATTTTTATTGTTATTATTATTATTGTCAGGCTCATTAAAATATTAGTACCTTTTATTATACCTAACGAAATTGGCATTCCTGATGGAGATGTAGATAGAAAGCCCGATGATTGCGACGCCTCCCACCGTTGGAACTTAAAACATAGCAAATATTTCATTAAGTGCCACATCTCGTATAAACCGACGCACATATAACTCGAATATGACGGTCCATAATTTTTCATTTGTCTTTATATCAATCCAAAAGCATTCGATATTTAAAAATAAAAGATGATTTAGTTATAAAGGATGTTTCGATTATTCGTTAAATTGTTGTTTTCCTATTCGGGCTTGAGCTCGTGCGTTACTTTTCTTTATTTCCATGACGATTTAATAAAAATTCCCTTGCTGACTAATATTCATTGATTAGAAATGATTATTTTAAAAAAAAAAAAAAAAAAAAAAAATCCACATGAAAATTCTTGCATGATAGCCAATTAAATATAATTCATTTAGATATAATTTTACTCGCGTAAAAGATATTTTACATAAAATCGAGTAACTAATATTCTCGCCAATTAATATGTAATACATTATCGTTATGAGAAAAGTTAAAAACTTAGGAGAAAATGATTTATAAATTAATTTATATTAATTTTATCCAAGAAAATCAATAAAATGGCAGGTTAGAATTACTACATAAAAATGCATGAAATTTTGTATTGACCTTTCTCTATACAGATATTAAAATTTCAACTCGTAAAGGTTATAGAATTCGATTCCAAGCATTGAAAGAGTCAAAAATATTACAAAAAAACGCAACTCTCGCCACTTTATGTTCTTAACGTGTTCTTTCCGTTTAGATAAAGCCATTCGCCGTCCTCATAGTGCTACATTGTTTTATTTTTGTTGTTGTTTGTATTTTTTGGCTTTTTTACCTTTGGGCGCTCAGTAGCTGTTAAAATTTTATTGCTCCTCGAACCAAAAGGCAAATGTATATTTCAAAAGCGTGTACCACTACATCCTAAAACTCCTACATTTTTCATAGTTCAATAAAAATTATTGTTTTGACAGAAGACAAAGAATAAGGTTTTTCTCTCCCTCCTTTTTTTTTTTTTTTTTTTTTTTTTTTAACGCAACTAATCACCGTAAGATTTAAACATGAACAAAGAAAGAAGGATGGAAAGTGCAAACTTGCGTTTTAGCATGCGCGAGTCTGTGTCAGTGAGCATTATCGCGCCAATCTACTTGCTCCCTTGAGAGAAAGGGGCTTTAGCACTTTTAAAAGGATGCGATTAAGTGAAACGAGGGGGCTGGAATTATTTAAATCGTGATAAGAAGGAATTTTTATCTTCTTGGGGAAAAAGTCGAGGAGTATACGTGTTTTGTTTGAATGAAGACGTTTGATGGAAAAGCATAAATTTTTAAGAAGCCCAAGACCAAGTTCCAGGATTTTGATTTTTCACTTAAACTTATCAATTTCTATTAATATAAGTGAGGTACAATATAACTTTTCCCTTTAATCTCATTCCATACGTCATTTTAAGTGAACCATATCCGTATTCAGTCAGCCGGATAAAGATTCGTAGTAAAATTGTTTTTAACTCAAACTTTTCTTCCTCGTAACAATAATCTTACTATAAATATTAATCAATGCAATCAATATAATTAGCAATATCAAGAAAGGGTAACATCGATATAAAAAATTGCCCATGTTTTCTATTCAACTGGAAAAATAATTTTACTTTTTAATTAAATCCCGTTAAATTTTAATATTAAAAAATTATAAAAAATTATAGTATTCTGTATGGTTGAGATATGAATGTTTGAAATTTTATTTCTCTGCATTAAAAATCTATAGGAATGTGAATATTAATGGAGAACGACACATTTAAAAATTATGTGATCTGCATTTCTTAGTTTTTTAATATGATGTAAAATCGTTCGTTCGCTTCGAAGATAAAATAAAAATTCTTATTTCGTAAAACTTCACTCTGTTCTCAGTTCTTTCTTATTAATATCGAAATATGTACACATACATAGATGTATATTATATGTAGGCATTAATTAATTTTACAATTCAACAATAATAT
Source organism: Ceratosolen fusciceps (assembly GCA_018883505.1). NCBI lineage: Eukaryota > Metazoa > Arthropoda > Insecta > Hymenoptera > Agaonidae > Ceratosolen > Ceratosolen fusciceps. The sequence continues at coordinate 2,926,444 of RCIC01000026.1, forward strand.
TATTATTATATGATAACTTAGAATGAAAATGATATCGTCATTTACGAATCATTATATATTCAATGAAAAATCCAATAATTCATTGTAAAAATTTCCGATACAGAAAATATTATTATAAATTATTTTTCAATATATTTCTATTACAAAAATTTTTAAAAATAAAACCACAGTTAATACGAGCGTGTATGAAACCAATCAAAGAACTAATGTTTATTACGTTACATCAGAGACCTTAAACAAATACATAATTCTATATTTGTATCGAGTCGTAAAATTCTTCTTCATACAGAGTTAACAACAGTTGAGAAATTCTGTGGTAACGTTTTTTTCCCTGTAATAATAGTCAAAAGATTTACACGATCAGGAAGTTATAGAAATTAAATATATGTATATATATATATAAATTACGAGCATCGAGAAAATCTTGGACAGATTTACGTTTATAAATATTTATAAAATTCTTACATTCTAGAGAATTATGTTACTGGCAATATAAGAATTTAAACATATTTAATTATTACTGCAAAATTATATAAACAGGAACTTTACATATTCGATACAGTTCAATAAATTTATTGTATAGACATACATGTTTAAAAATCAAGAGCTTAATAGCTGATGGCGCATATTGCACAGAAATTGATGTCATTGCCCTTGTAACTTCTGTTGTGAACTATGGATGAAGAATTTTGAACGACTCTTATTCCATGAAGTAGACAAGGAAGAAGTTATTCGTAAACATCGGATTAACGAGGTCAAACTACTTGACTTAGCTTTCCTCCTTCGAATCTTTGAGAAATTATGTGATATCCAGTTCGGTCTACCGGCAAATTAGATTTATGCTTCAGACTGGATTGACTTGTACTAAAACAATTATATTTCATTTTTCTTTTAATGAAATCGCTATACATAAATGCATATATTCTTTTTTTTTTGATACTTTTCATAATTGAAAAGTATCGGTACCCACTTTCGGGTATTTCTTACGCTAAAATGGCTATTCAAAATTTGTAATAAATTAATAATAAGAGTTTAAATATTTTTAAATTAGTAAAAATATAATAATTTCGATTTTTATTGGTTCTTAATATCTTTAATTATAAAAATTATACACATACACTATATAACACATTTAGTTTTATTTTTGGAATTGGTCACGATTTATGTGTCTAAAGAAGGGAGTAATGTTCAAAGGATAATTGAAATTAGAAAATTATAATATCAAAAGAATATATTATATTTTTCTACTAAAATCAATGAAAAGAATTAATGGGAATAAAATAAATGTACAAGAGATAAGTAAAAGATTTTGTAATTAATTTAACTCTTGACTTTGAACTTTTTATATTCTAAGAAATGTTTTTATCCGTACTTAATGCTAAATAGACTTATGCACGTGTGACCGTGACTACCTAATAGCCATTTATGAATCGATAGTCTTACTAGATTGAAAGGAAAAAGAAAATTACTCAGCAGATTCACTCGCTAACTAAAGCAAACATCGGAATATGTTTTTCTCTTCTTTTCCCGATGTACAAAAATAGCAAAAAATAAGTGCTACATTAAATTAAGATTTAAATCGATCTACGGATTCTATTACAGTGGAAAATAAAAAATAATATATGATTTTAAATATTAAAAATTCGAGAAAATAGCTATTTTTGTCAACAACAAAAAATTGACAAAAAACTTAGAATGAAATAGGCAAACGGAAGTAAAAATTTATCGACTTATTACATTTATATTATTGAATTTATAATTTTATTATACATATATATATATATATATATAATGTATGTATAAAACTCTTATTAACAGATATAGAGTTAACCGTTCATTGTTATAACGGAGCTCAGTTTTATAGACCAAATACTATCAAGTGATAATACTATTTGGTTATGATATCATTTAAAGCGTTATTTAATAATTATAAAACAAATAGTTTAATGAATCAGCTAAAATTTAATAAGAATCCTTTGAAAACAAAAGTTTATTCTTCTACAAAATATGGAATAAAAAAAAATTAAAATATATTTTTTTAAACCCTTTACAGTACGCGATTTGACAATATTTTACAATATATTGTAATAAAAAACATAAGTGTATTGTTTAGAAAATGAAGAACAATGCATTACGATGAAATGAAATACTTTAATGATTGAATAGGTAGGATTGTACAATTTTATAAAATCTAGTTATACTCTAAATAAATTACAAAAATATCTAAAGCTTAAAACCATCGTAAATAGATGCCTTGATTTCGATTAAGAAATACAATAATTGTCATTTTATATTATCTAATAATAATAAAGTAGTAGATTTTTTAAGATAATAATTTTACAGTAATCATTTGCTCAAATGAAAAGCAAACTTTTTTTTTATAAACAGAAATGTTAGAATAAATATTTTTACGTAGTAGAGGCTATGATAACTAACTTTCTCAGAATTGGTTACAAGTTAACTATAATAAGTACGTTGTTCTTTCTACTTTCAAAAGTTACTCCAAGAAAAACGTTCATACGTAAAATGATAAGTTTTTAAAGTGACTCGGAAAAGATGTCATAAGGAGAAGAAAAAAATTTAAGATTGATAGGTTAAGTGAAGATGTTAAAAAGAGTTTGAAAGAATTGTTAAAAATAATTTCATCGAGAATAATGATTATTTCGATATTTTAAAAAGGTATATTTTAAAGCTTATTATCTCGAATAAATGTAAATAATCGTTCAATGTATTATAATTTCATTGAAAAACGTCATCATTAAAAATGCTTGTTTTACCCGCCTGTAAAGAAAATCTTTTTCATAAAAAGATTTAAAAAATAATAGAAAGATGTATTTAATATGTATGTTATATATATATATATATACTCATATCATAGATATGTTGAAGAGGATAGTAATGATTTGTTAATAAATATATACTACGTGATATATTACATTACTAATTCCTAACGTATTTTAGTTTTATTTTAGTGAAAATAGCATTGATTATTATATTGATGGGAGCCCTGTGAGAGAAGCGATCATATTTATTGGTAGTAATTACTTTTTTTACTCCCGACTCTGTAGAAATTAATCTCTAATCAATAACAGGGTTCTTTTACTTACTAAAAGACATAACAAATGTAATTATGATTTAATTAACATCCCTTGGACGTATAATCGAAAGAGAAAATATAAAATCAAATATTTACTTATTTCTTCATGAGAATTTTCTGAATTAATTGCGATATCAGCAAATAGTCTAAAATTAATTAATACGAAGCAATCATTTATATTTTTCAACCGTAGATTCTACACTTTTAGCATTTAGTCTTTATATATGTTAAAGGATACGAATGCTTTTACCGTTAAAAGATATAAATAGACAACATAAAGTGTATGCGGTGCCTTTTGAAATACATATCTTTAGAAGAAAATATTCTCCCTGATACACAATGAAAGTAATTTAACGTGTTTGATACGAGACTATGAGTCAATCATCAAAGCAATTTTTCGCAAAAATATTATTTATTCGTTTATTATTTAACGATTTATTTTACTTTTTATTCTCGATTTTTTTCTTCTGTTAAGCCTGTGAAAACTAATAATATGTAAATGAGAAAAAAATTCTCCTGAAAAATGAATATAATTTATTATAAAGTCACATAAATATTATAAATGAGAAATTCTTCAAATATTAATTTATCGAGTAAGCAGAAAATAATGATCCATGCATGTACTTAAATTATAGAGCTGAATATTGAAAATTTTATTTTTATGTTACACAGGACAACGTGAAATAAGAGCTCTATTTCAAAATAAACGATCTTGCCATTATCCGATAAGATGATAACTTATAGGAAAATAATGGAATATTTAAATTATTTAAAAGAAACTTATTTTTTTCATAAAAAAATTAATTATTAACTATATTGTTAGATTATTTAGAATAAGGGCTCCATAAAAGTCATCGGTTTACTTTGCCAGAAAATTATAAATAAAAATAATATTATAAAATAGTATAGGAGCGATCGTAATTCTGATAGTTTACGGATGAAGAAGGAAAAATTTTCGTCTGCGTTTATATTAAAGAAAAAAATAAAAATAAATAAATAAATAAACGCATGTTATAAGGATGATTTCTCATCTCGTTAAGAGTAAGCGCATGAATCCGAGGTGCGGAGAATAATTAATTGCACGGGGAAACACATCGGAGGGGCGAAAGATACGCAGTTGGAGCGCGTAAAAATAGAGAAGCAGTTGAAGGAAATTCTCGGCTGCAGATTCTTATCGAAATTACAATCTACGTGGGAAAAGAATAACGAACGCAAGAACGTATGACAAGAGTGAATGATAGGAAGCTATGAAAAATAAGCTTTTCATGAATCTCATCACTCTAACTATACGGTCATCGTCTTCTTGTAATTATCTTCTTGTAATGAGTATTAACGGACCCTTTCTAATCTTTTGCGCTTATCAATTAGGTCATCGCATTGACAGGTGATCCGGCTCCATTATCTACTTTTCATGCATTATAAATGATTTTTAGGCTTCGCTTATTACTCGAGATTGCGCATTTTATTTTAATATACTTTTTCCTAGAAATTGCTGTATGAGGGCTTTACACTAGAGAAAATTACTCACAGCTCAAACTGCCCCGCTAATGTATACGTATATATATATATACCTACACGTGTTTATTATCGGTATAAAAGAAGATACATTTCTCAAGGTGTATTATTTAAAAAAAAAAAAAAAGAAAAGAAGAAGAAAACAACTACTAGAATATTGTATCACGAATTTTTTATATTTTTATTTTTACGGGTGAATGTTAGTTTAACTCTTACGAATTAATTATAAAGAGTTATAAAATTTACATATTTAATATTTAAAAAAAAAAAAATAATTTCAATTTATTTTACTTCTTTAAATCTGCTTCAATAAACGATAATAAATTTACGAAGATAATATGACGGAATCCTTATATATTATTTTTATTTTTCGTAATAAATTATATACGTCCACATATACATATTTTTTTCATATGAATTTATGTTATATATAGAACTTTTATTTACAGCATCTCTGAAATTAGAATTACATTAATTGATGTAATGTATAAAAAAAACTAAATTGATTAAAGTGAATTCATATAAAAATTAGCGATAGAAATATAAAACGACTATTATGGTGTTGCGAATGACGAGGCATTCTCTTATCAATACGCAGTTGAATAAGATAGTCGTAAAGATATTTGGAGCTAGAAAAAATCAGAAAAAATGGAGAGAGTGAGTGAGAGAGAGAGATTATATCATGTACCTTGTTTTCATAAATTGTCTTAAACCGAAATCAAGATGATGTATGAATATGCTATTGTTATCGAGTTTATGGGATCCATTACTTTCCTTGAGATCTATTCCTAGTTATCGTCACGAATAACCTAATTATGTATATTAATATTATTCGCAATATGCACACTAACATAAATTATCAATAAAAATATCGTACGTACGTACAAGTATTTTTTATCTGGCATGCGTATACTAAGGAGATCAATTATTTGTCTTTGTAAATTATGTTAAAAGTATTTATAAATAAAATATATTTCGATAATTCAAATGTCTATGAAAGTTTTACATTTTCCATAAAATTTTACTATATATTTTATATAGGTGGGCCTAAAATTTCATAATGTAATAATATTGAATCTGATCGTTTTATTTTCTATTAAAATAATTAAGACTACTAAAAATATAATTTATAATAAATTAGAACACATAACTGTGTTACGAAATAAAAATGAATGAATTTTTCGATAGCACAGAAGCTTGACCCTATATCGATAGCATTTGTCAACATCAACAATTCGTCGGTATCCTTTCTTGTTTTTTTTTTTATCTTTTTTTCTTTTCTTTTTTATCCCTTCGCGTAGGTTTATCCTTGTGCGTAAATCGGAGATTTGCAGTAACGAAATATTGGAAGGAAACTCTGTCAACATTGTTTATATGTAGATTCGAGAATGTAGATAATAGGTGAATAGCGCAAAGATTTATGTCTGTGCATGTACAGTAAATTTACAATTCTAAGCAAGGAGACATTATTCTAAGCATCAAATATTTATATTTTGCAAAAAATATTTATGCAAATTAAATAGCACCAGTTATGTCCGTCTGATATATAAAAACATTATTATTTCTTTCTAAGACCGTGTAAAAAACTTAAACTACATACCTCATAATGTTTTATACAGATATAAGGAAATTACAGATTTGCATTTACGATACATAAAGTAATTATAACAAGCTTTGTATAAAAGACCAATCGAACCGTAACAAAATATTATTTATAACATATATTTTGACTCAGTGAACATTATTAAAAAATGATTTAACTTTATATTTATTATTGTTAATATTATATTTTACATATATATTTGCAGTTTATCTGTTCAATATATATATATATACATATATATTATGAAAATATATAATTATATATTTACATGAATACATATGAATTACATTCTAACATCTTTAATAAACAAAGTAATTAACAATATATATATACAAATTATTTATATTTGTAAGCTTCAATTACATTAATCGGAATAACACGAAGATTTAAATTAGTTATCAGCGGCTATTAAGTAATATGTATATAAATACATTTACATACTGACAACAATTTCAAATTAAACCTAATCTGTTTACATTAATAAAGATTGTTTGATTTGTCCAATATTACAAAAACATAAATCGAATAAAGTAGTAAACACTAATATTTATCTAGTTTCCATTACATGTATTCAGGTGTATATTTTCCATATCTTCTAATGAAATAATTCAGATTTTATTCGAACGTTCTTTTAAGATTGAGAAGTCCATTAATATCATAGAGTCTATTTTCAAATTCAATCGTTTATCAGTGGTAAAAAAAATTGAAATGCTATTTTTTAAGTTAAATGTAAACGAATCGGGCAGTGATATTAACTATGTATGTAAAACATTTAGTATTAAAAAAGATTTTTCTATTCTTGAAGTATTTGAATCGTAAGAGTCGGATTTTCATTATATTAGAATAAAAATGCAAAGACTGTCTTGTTAGCAAATTATTTTTTAATTAAAAGAGCACTTAAATTAAATGCTAAATATTAAATGTGTGTGTGTGTGTATGTGCGTGCGTGTGTGTGAATACTTTTAATTAAAAAAAAAATTCACATAAATTCTCGGGCTGTTCTTTCGCTTACGTATGTAATTTACACATAAATATCCTGTACATTGTCTCAAAATAGATGATGCAAAGCGAGAGAATAACATACATTTGACTATATACGTAAAAATAATGTCTTTGAACAAAATAAAATGTAATTGCGTTATTAAAAACGGTCTAAGCGTCACGGTTAGATTATAAATTCTTGAATTAATAAAATAATATCGTATTGTGAAACGCGCAAGAGTAAAGTTATTCCGTCAATATGAAGCGTAAAAACGTTATTAAAAATTGTATCAAATGATTGATTTAATTATAGGTAGAATTCACTGAAAAACTTTTATTGCGAAGAGTTTAATTTCAAAAGTTGCTTTTTAACAAAATAAATTCCATTTCTTCATCAGTCGGCTGTGAGATATTAAAAGTTTAAGCGAAAGGCGGAAATGAAAATATTTTGTTATATTCCTTTCTGACTTTAATTAACTATGCATATCTTTGTATTCTCCCTTATTATTGTTACGTAAAATATGTCCAAAGAAAAAAAAAAAAAGAACCTAAAAAACTCACAACTTTTTTTAGCCATTTGTCTTAATCGTATGCGAGATAAAAAAAAAAAAAAATACGAGCGAGCTACCGGACTAGAATTGCGAGCGAAAAAACATCGCCTAAAGATTTCGAGAAGCAAAAAAAAAAAAAAATGAAAAAGAAAGCTCGTACCTTGCAGATTCTTGTATAAGCTTCACCTATACGAGCGTAAATAAGATAGTTTCTGCGAAATTCAAAAACTAATTGAAATGACGAAAATCGATACCAAAGCAGTCAAAGCGTCAAAGAACTCTACTGATATAAAAGATAATTGGAATTTAAGGATCGAAACGAAAGTCCTTGCAAGTCTTAAAACCTGTCTTACAAGATAAAGAAGCGCTTTTCGTACAGACCCGGTAAGTAGTACATTAAATGAATTCTTTTTGCTTGTAAAGCCTCTTAAAATATTAGGGCAAATATCGATAAACTGTTTAGCCAATTAATGTTATACATAATAATTTTCGGTGTCTCATCTGCTCGAAGAATTCAAAATACCATCCTGAAGTAATTCGAACGTTACTGTGTCGCATCTGCAAAACGATCGAGGGTGAACATACGTTGCTCTCTCTCTCTCTCTCTCTCTCTCTCTCTCTCTCTCTCTCTCATCATCTGTGCTTATCCTTTATAAAGAGTTAATAAGTAGCGTAGCAGTAACTTTTTGTCCCTGAAATAGGCTTATAAAAAGAATGCTATATATTATAGGACATTAGAGGTTTATGATATATTTACGTATGCCACGAATGCGCCTGAGCCGCTATAATATTTAAGATAAGCGTAAAATTGTAATAGCAATACAAAATTGTATAGTGCATTAAGAATAAGAAATAAATCAATTGTAAAATAACAAAAGATAATCAAAGATAATCAAAGAAAAATAACGAATGCTGAATATGCGTAATTTTTAAAGTAAATTTAATTGTACATACAAGTGTGACATGAAGTATATTATATTATAATATAATATTATAAACTTTGTAATGAAGGGATCAAAATTAATATGATTTATAATCGAGCCCAATTACAAATTTGATATCGACAAGCATCAATGCGAATAATGTAACCTATTAACTTGAATAATTCTATTCATTTTGATAATTAAATATAATTTACACGAATATTCGTGATCGCGAAAGAAAAATCGAAAATTCGATATCATATATATATGTATAAATAGATTTATCACTGTTAAATATTATCTATTTGAATAATAATTAATTAACTCATTTAAGAACTTAATTTAAAACTGTCACTAAAATATATATAAAAAATTTATTTCCTACGACGTTGCGCTAATATTACTCAAGCATAAAGAAAGCAAAAATAATATTGTAATATAGGATAATTATGTAGTCTCATTTCAATATAAATATTCATAGTCTATATGCTAATTACTTACTGGTCAGGAAATAAATCATTGCAATTAATCGTTATTCAGCCTAAAACATAAACAAAATTGTTATTTAAATTGTAATAAATTGTATAAATATATAGATTTATAAAAAAAAAAAAATAAATAAATAAATATATTACATTTTATGCAGCAGTAGATTTTTTTTAAAGGACTCAGAGAGAGAGAGAGAGAGAGAGAGAGAGAAGTGCGTCTCTAGAGCCATGATACCGTGGCTCATACTGAAAATCATCCATGTTTTGTAAAAGTCATGCCCGCAGCGCACTTACAGCTATAAATGGTTTTGCGACGATGTCTTTATGTAGGTGAAGTGAAGCGATGATAGTAGAGAAAGGAAAGTTTTCTCCATGGAAAATGTTCTGGAATATCCCTCGAATTCATCCTATAATGAAAAAGGGCCCAGACTCGCGTTAAAGAGCCCTCGAGGCCGCTATGGAATTACTAACTCTCAGATCGATCTGCCACGTCCCGTTTACTGCTTGAGTTCTTGTCACCCCACCCCCTCACACACACTCTCTCTCTCTCTCTCTCTCTCTCTGTCTCTCACCCTAAACCTAAACCTTTGTGACACGCACACTTATCTACGAGCGGGAGCTCCCTGTAGTTTCCTATTATTTGAATCCATTCGAACTCGTCACAATACTGCCTTCTACTAATTACTAATTGTTTTTCATGAATACGCCGTACTAAAGGAAATTTTACTCGCCTTATACAATACAGTGTCATATCATATCGTATTTATGCTTCGAAAAATACTTCCTTTCCTCCCATACTATTCTCAATAATGATCACTCGCAATAAACAACAAATACGTAATGATGAATCTTGGCGATTTCGATGCTGGCAAACTGCTACTCTTCTTATTTAATTATATCGTCATCAACAGATTTCAATATGATTTTGAATTCTTGATCTATTCAATCTGTGTCAATTTGATAGTATTAGTAAACATAGTTAATTAAAAAAAAAAAAAAAAACAACGTTATATTTCATCAAATATTGGAATAGATTGAATTCATTACAAATGTATGTACCTACACACATTTTTTCATTTATATTATTTAAAAAATAATTCAATAATATATAAAACGTTAATATTTAAATTTTTTTTAGTTTTTGTTTATTGTTATGAATCATAAAATAATGAAAAAGTTATATTGATGGAGGAAATATTTATTTACTTTAAAACAAAGGTCTCTAATGTTTCTAATTAAAATACGAAGAATTAAGTAGTATGCACTGCAATAGCGCAACGCGTTTTACCGAGAAAGCTACGGTTACTTTCGAACAATCGTTTTAAAAATATCTTTCTAAAATTATAAGTACTATTAAGCTTTTGATTGATGTATTTTTCATGCTCAAGGTGAACGTAAGAAATAATCTGAAAGTGTATCGTGAGCGCATAGACATCAAGGATTGACTAGATACAGGATAAGCGTCCGTAGCCGAGGAAAAAGCTTAAATAAAGTAAGTACCAGAGAAGTTTAAGAAATGTCATTAAATTACCGATCCACAGTGGTTATAAGAAAAAGAGGCGAAGATAGATAATAAAAGGAAAGGGATGTATTGGATAGGATTCAAAGTGGATGAAATGGATACGACGACATCGACGTATAAGCAAATTACATTAAATTCGTTATAAGCATCTGTGATGCGCACAAATAGCGAAGGGACGGAATTACGATAATTTGCGATACTAATAATTTCATTTTCGAACTTTTGTTCTAAAACTTGAGATATTAACGAGGGAGGAAATACGAACCATCTCGAATAATAATTGTAAGAGTTGTTTCGTAGGTAGAGCACGTAAAAATGAATAATTCATATGTAGTTATAATTAAAAAATACTATTAGCTCCATCTCTTTTCTATTTTAATTATGTTAATGAAAAGATCTGATTAGATATCGCTACTTCTGATTATTAAAGAATTTTTTAAGCAATAAAGTCAGATGCTTTTATTCATCTTTATTCGTAATTAAGGAATATCTCATCATTTTCTTTTAATTAAAGAAATTCATAAATATTTCATTATAAATATTGATATTTATGAATTCATTTAAATAAAAAAAAACTAGTTTTATTTTCTAATAAATAAGAAATATGAAAAAGTTTATATATTTTTAAATACGTCAATGTCAAATACATTGAAAGTATATATTTTTATTATTATTATTATTATTATTAATAATAATAAGAGCATAATAAGTACATTGCAAAGAAGCTACATTTATTATTAATTAAAATATGTATATATATATAATTGTAAATAAATATTTCTACAGATGCAACGTAAAATAACATTGTACAATATACATTAAATTTACAGTATTCATTATAATATTCAACCGCTCACGTTTGACTAACAATCTACGTATACGTACATATAATTTATAATAAATAAACAAATGTTAGGATAGATAATATTAAAAATATAATTTATTTTACGTATAAAATCGGATTAATTAAATTGGCTATCTCGTTTGTTATTATATATCTTTTACGCTTATATGTTCGTCTGTTGTTAAATAGTCCATAATAATTATAAATATACTCTTCAGTAAATGGTAATTTTAACTTTGTATAAACGTTAATGTTTACGTGCGTACAATTTTATTCGGATTGATAGCAATCCAATTACATTACGTAAATATATACATTAATCAATATTAATTTTTATACAATAACAAATGGAAGTAAAGGTATAAAAAAAAAAATTAATTTTTATTCGCAACAAAATAATTTATGTACGGGAAGTCTCATTCAATTAATTATCTATTCAATAATCCACGTTATTCGATAATACCTTATTTTTAATGATTTCATTGATACATAATATGTACATAATAAGTAACTGAATGTGTATTCTTAATTACACGTCATTATAAATTACAATTTAAATACATTTTCATATTAATTTAAGATATGTAATTTCTTTTATCGCATATCTACGAATATAAAACAATAATTATGTTAATTATCGGACTTATTAAAATTTATTTTAGAAAATATATAAATTCTACATGTATAATAAAGACTGAGAGAGTATTAAGCCAAAGTATTAGGAAGGGTATTTCTAATTTTAAATAAAATATTTTCATCCATTCCTCTGACCACTTCCTACTTCTAAATCCAAATAACCTTTTTAATGATGAAATTTTTACGATATTATATTTATCGTCTAAAATTATTCCTATTATTCTGATGAGAATAATAAATGAAATAATAAAATTTACTTCGTATATAACGTTCGATCGCAATAAATTTAATATGTAAAAGATAGTTGTTAGGACTAAGTCTGCTGTCAAAAATTTTGCTATTTATTAATATTAAAGTCACTTGAGTCTTGATGAAAGAGAAAAACTTCACTAAGACTTTACTAAGATTTTAATAAAGTGAGATCCAGAAAAGTAATAATTGAACCATGCAGCTCAATCATATAATTAATCTTCTTTATTAGATTTATTGCAATATACATATATATATATATAAAATGTTTAAATTTCGTTAATAAACATGTCGAAAAAGCTTTATTTATTATAAATATGCACTTTAATTATACTTGCTACATAGTATATTCTACTTAATAATATTAAATATGTTTGAACAAATATATAATATATATAATAATAATAATAAAGAATGGCATGTACTTATAATGTTAAATATTATATTAAATAATAATACTCTTGAGTATTGAAGCAGTAGAGAAATACGTAATTAATCAAAGCATAAAGTCAAAGAAGAATACATGATGTAAGCTATACTCGCTATATTTAATATATATATTTAATCTTTTGGCCCAACGATGTTGAAATAAATATACTTCTCGGCATAATCCGAATATTTATTTATAAAATTTATAAAAACTAGAGAATATCCTGTAATGAATCACCCCGGAATTGCATTTTCAGCCACGTATAGTTAACAATCATAACAATAATAATGACAATGATGATGATAATAATAATAATAATAGTATATTCTTTCGGGTGTTAAGTATTAAGTCTACCGGTGCCCTTGCATTAATCAGCTAAGCGGCATCGCTTATCGCAAGTCATTGCACTCGGACAATAAGATGCACCGACAGGGTACACGTAAACTGACGTGCGTCGATCTCCATGCAGAAAGCCCGCATTACATCTGGTTACGGTACGATGCATCCAGTCGATAGAGGCACGTTGGAGCTTGGCTTACGCAGACACGTTCGCTCGTAAGCTCGTCGGCAGCGTCGAAGCTACGACATAATATTCCCGCAGAACGTCATCGCGCCGTTGCCAAGACTAATTAAATTCTCAATAAATAGTCGTTCAATGGGTAAATCGTAAAGAGAGTAGGACTACATTTATAACAAGCTCTCGAACGTTTCATGGTTAAGCTTCTTTGGGAATTCAAATCCTTTTATGAACGTTCTTATGTTATTTTCTTATTATTGTTTGTTCCCCGTAGTAACGGTAAAAGCAGGTATTATTGTTGTTGTTGTTGTTGTTGTTGTTGTTACAGTCTTAAAATTTTAGCCTACTTCAGAAAAGTATTATTTTAATTTAATTAAAAGCGTACTGATTTTCACGAATTTCCTCATATTAATACATCATGGAATAATTATGTTTTAATAATATTATTTGATTTAGTAAGTTTTAGTTCGCTTTAAGAATCAAAGAATTCGGATAAAAAATCGTATAAGAAATGTTAATTCTCCTTGAAATATTCGTTTGCTAATCATCTTATTTATTAAGTATAGTATTTATACAGAGCAAAGCATTTCACAGACATCAAAATTACTTAAGCACTATTGTAACGAATAACTGTATATTAAATACAGTAGAGTTTTATTTATTATAAATAAAGGTTGATGTAGTAATGTTCTAATACGATTATTATTTAAAATGACTACTTGGTAAAGTGATGGTAATGTATACGCTGATTTTCCGATTCCCTTAAATCCATTTATTAAATTTCGAATTAAATGTAAACGGTCGAATGTTTATTTTCATTTTAACGAATAATACGAACTAAATGATAAATTGTCGCATAATTTCTATGGTAAAATATCTTATAAGATTAAATATTTTATGAATATAAAATATGAATGAATTTAGCTACGTAAATGTTAAAGGTTTATTTTAACGTATAAAAACTGTGAGTCTTCACCTCGTGGACAACAATATAACAATACGATCAACAAATAGAACAAAGGAAAAGATATGACTTGCGTTACGCCAGACGAAATTGAACGGTAAAAGGGATTTATGAATTCATAACAATCATAATACTTCTATGCCGATTTATATTAAATATAATGCGTATATTATTAATTTATATTATTATTGTTTATTAAATAAATATTAGCTGGATATTTCGAAAAAGAGTCATCGAATAGACTCTCGCCGTCATGGAAGTAGCCTCCTCGCGTGTTACGAGGTGATAAGGGACACCGAGAGTAACGGAAATATAAAGGGCACGCGATACAACGAAAACTTCTCCTTCTATCCCGTTTTACAAATACGTAAATAAATCCTAACTCTTCCTTAATTTGACAATTGACTTATCCCCGATCCTCATATATTATTCGAATCCACTCCCCGAGTCTCCTAAATTCACGTAATTATAAAAAAGCTTTTCGCTCGCAATGTTATATAGAATTATATGTATTTATTTTTAAAAGCCCATTTTGTATTATGCGATATTACTTTTCCCTGTTACCGTTTTATAATCGCTATCGTTTATCAAATCATTTTGTTTGATACACTTACTACAAGTAAAGTAATTAAAGAGTTTTTAATTCTCCTTGAAATTTTTACCCCATACTTTTCACTTTATTAAATTACTAAATTATTTATTATATTTATAAAGATTATAATCATTGCGATGTATATTTACGTTACCACGTTAGTATCAATAAGCCCCGTTGTGCTTTTAAACAAACATTATTATAATACTCTTTACATTCCTTTACATTGTAGCACTTTCCTATCCATTTGATAAAAAGTAGTATAATTTTTTTTAACAGCATTCTAATCAGACTTAAATGACGTTTGTTTACAAAAGCTAAAGAATAGCGGTCAAAGTAAAAAGTTTTGAATGTCTGCTAATAATTTTTAACTTTGCCGTAGTATAAACTTCCGTGCTCGATAAATAAATAAACAAGAAAGATTCGCGAGTAACATTTATAAATAATTAAGTTTGCAGAAAGTCCGAAACTTTTCTCGAGTACGTACGCTCACTACATAGCAATTCCGTTTCTCTATTTATACTTGAGTTTTTACTATTTGTGTAAATCTAATTATACATTGCTTATATATGTATTAGGTGGTGAATATATTTAGCAGAGATAATTATTGAGCTCATATATAGAAATTCAGCGTCCGACTAGTAAACTAAAAGTAACTTGAAATATCCTATAAAGACATCATTAATTCGTGACAAATTTTCCGATTATTTATACTAAAAATGTATGTGTTAGTAATACAGTACTGGAAAGCATTGTATTATTTCTGCAGTACGTGAAAAGCTACAGGTTAAAGGATCCTTTTAAAATCATATAGGTTTAAAGAAAATTTTACGCATTGGCTTGGTAGTAAAATCGAATAATAAAGCAGGACGTGTCGTTAAAATTGGGCAAGACATTTTCTTCACATTTTTAATATAAACAATATAAATATGGGTTTAAGTTGCTTTAACTGAGTTGAGCCAATCTCTTTGAAGCCTTTGAATATATTTATCGAAAGACGGGCTACTTTTTACATATACATGCCATTTAAAGAGTATTATCCTTAGGGGGATTACATGGCAGGAGTCATTAGTTAAATTTAATGAAAGGAATCATTACGGAATATTAAGCTATTTTTATTAAAGCATCGCAGAGCGGAATCTAGTTAATTTTGGCACAGATGTTTAATGAATGAAAATAAAATAAATGCGTTAATATCTAAATTTGAAGCTGAAAGGCGAAGCACGAAGAAGTAAGAGGGCTTGAGAAAGTGAAAGATAACAAAGGCGAGAGGGAGAGAGAGAGCTCGTGCATGTATGTGGAGTGTGGAAGAGAGAATATGGAGAAAATGGAGAAAGAAAGAATGGTAGAAAAGCAGAAGAATAAAAGAAGGTTGTGGGATCTTAACACGGGTCATGGCACATGTTAAGCTTCAAGAGGGTGCGGCGGTAACACGGATAGCCAGGAACCGTAGAATAACCAACACGTCCACATTGAACCATCGGCATTGTCTCGCATCTCCTGCTTCAACCTATCGAAATCCTATTTGTTTCCCTCTCCCCCGCGCGCCTATCCATTTTTCTACCCTGTTGAAGTAAGAAGTGGCATATAATTTTTTTGTATTGGCCACCGTTTCCCTATACACTCGTGCACGATGGCTCTATTTAACGATCGGAGTAAATAAACCCCGATAACCTCTTGCGTTAATTACGTCTTTAACGTTCGAGCACTCTGGAGGTCAAAGTGACTCGAACCAATACTGCTATTATCTAATTTACAAATTTAAATTACAATGGGAACGCATTAATATGATTCTCGGCCTTGGCTAATTTGAAATGAACGCTCACTCGACTGAATCTGCCAAAGGGACGGCAAGAAAAAGCAAATTTTTCATTAATGTCCCATTTTGTCATTGTGCTTTGTGTACTTTTATAATTAAATACAGATGGCCGTTCGAATAAATAGAAAATAAGATTGATTGTTCGGTAGGGAGGAAGGGTTAACCTAACCTTTAACTTCCATGATCGTGATTCCATGAGATAAATATTTGCGAATAATATAAATGTTCTCGTTCTCTTAGCACCTGCCTGTCTTCTGGCCTCCTCAAGGTCACAAGCAAGTTACATTACTACTACTGCAACTACTACTACTACAACTACTACTACCACTACTACTACTACTACCGCTACTATTGCTGCTACTGCTACTGCTACTACTATTAGTAATAATCGAAAGGTTCATTGGTGACGGTGGCTCCCGACAAAGCTACTCTGCACACGCTATAAAAATTAATTTCTATATTATTTGTAAGTTTAGATGTAAGATAATATATATCGCATCGAATGCAAAATATTTGTAATGGAAACGGGATGATCGAATGTGGCATTTTTTAGTGAAAAAAAGTACGTTATCAATTCGTTGTACAATATCAATTCAGGGCTCTACTTTCCACCAAGTTCCACCTCAACTAGGTTACCCCTTCAAGACTTTTAATCTCTCTTATACTCGCACTTCTATCTTTATATCTTTAATTTTTTTTTTTTTTTATCCCTCTCTGATTATCTCCAATCCACTTCTTTTATTATCCTTTCTTTCGTTATTTTTCCCTCGTTCTGTCTTTGACCCTCAATACGTTACACGTTTTTTGTTTTTGCTTTTACTTATTTTTATTTATTTTTATTTATTTTTATTTCTTTTTTCTCAAAAATTCCCTTTCCACGTACATTGTGTATACGTTCTCCTTTAAAGTTTCTTTAAATTTCTCTCTTTGAGTAACAAACAAACTGTTGTCACGCTAAGCTGGTATTTAATTTAATATCAGTTGAAGGGAACTTTTAGTCACACAACTCTGCTAAAAGAGTTTTAAATATCTTTGAGATTCTCTCTCTCTCTCTCTCTCTCTAGACAAGCAATTGCAAAAAAAAAACCTTAAAAACATAAAGGACATTTTTTCTTTTTTCTTTTACATTTTATTATAATGCTACTCGTCCTTTTAACCCTGGAATACTAAAATTCGAGATTGTTTTAGATTCAATATATCAGATTGACATAAAATAAATATTAAAGATCGATACATTTTTAGGGAGAAAGGGCCATAAACCCGGTTTATCTTTAATTGCCCTACGTCTCTGAATCCCCCGCGTATTAAGGAACTCTCCGCGAGTTCGGGCTTGGTGCAAGATTTTTCCTCGAGGTATGCACCTCGACGATAAAGTCGAAGGATTCGAGAGCAACGAAGTTTAACAATTGAAGACGACGGAGATGTAGGGAAAGGAAAAATAGTCCCCGGAAAAAAGAATGGAAGATCTAAGAGAAAGAGAAGAGAGAGAGAGAGAGAGAGAGAGAGAGAGAGAGTCCGTTTCATTGGGAGTGAACACCCCTTGGAGCAGGCGTCAACGAAGCGATCCAATGTACGTTAAATATCGGAATCGTCGACCCTTTATAGGGTAACAAAGTTTATCGACATCCATTGGAATGAACATCCTTATGTGAGCCGCCCTTCCATCTAAGGCAGAGTACTCCATATGCTCTCCACTGCCGCCTCTACCAGTGGTTGTGATTGAGGGCATCGGCCGACATTCGACCCCAGGCTCAAAATTTAATATCAAAGATATTATTCATTTTAACGTCATAGAAATATTTTTAATTCGTGCCATTACGATACTTGGTCGAGCTCCTCTTAACTTTGATGGATATTCCTATACCGTTCATATATGTGTAATCCTGCTTTATACTTTTCCACATTAAGCCTAAGTAAGTAACGTCGATAAGTCAATAGATAATGTAATTCTTTAAATAAAGTTCTTAAATAAATGAGAATATTTATAAAGAATTTTTAAGATGTTTTCTTTCGTGAATATAATAATCTATTATAATAATTATCAAATATAAAATAATTATTTACCTTCGATGCCTCGGTCACTTATTCTCTCTTAAGGACTTGTACAAATTTTTCGGCTGTATTACGCTTAAAATACGAATAAATATAAGAATAGTAAAAGAAAAAATATCCAGGTAATGGAAAGGTCAAAAGATATCTAGAGGAAACGTGCAAAAGCAACGTAATCAGGTAAAATGAGATTGAAATAAAAAGAAGAGACGTTCAAAAGGAATTATTTTTCTCCATTAGCTTCACCATCACCATAAATACAATAATTCATAAACATACGTATATTTAATTCGAATAAACTGATTTGCTATTTTCCTAAAAACCACGACAATTCATTATATTTAATTATATTACATTACAATTTTTAATACTTTAAAAAAAAAAAAAAAAAAAAAAAAAATAACGTTTATTCAAAATAACAAATATTGTTAAAGTTCATTCGAATTAAAATTATTATAAACAATGTAAAAGCATACTTAAGTGAATTTTAAACTACATTTGTAATTTTATAAGTAATTATAAGTATCGTGTGATTTCATTGTTTGACATGCAGAATTAGTTTTATACTTCACTTTAAGCAGATTAATTTATACCAACAAAGTGATTAATTGTTTTTAATTATACAAATTCGTGGGCAAATAATCTTTTATTGATATCGAAGTCATAAGCTCATAAGTAATAAAACTGTATTTGCGCTTATATACTTCATCTAAATTTATGTACAAACTATGTTCTACGTCTCGATGGTAATATTAATGATTGAAAATAGAACAGAGAAAGGAACAAAAATCTATCAATATGCAATGGAAATTTAAAATTCAAAACAAACGTTATGCTGCATGAATAACCGTTCAATGAGTACAAAAATCAAAAGCTTATAAATAAAATAGAATGTCATTTTATATTATAATTACCAAGAAAATAATTTTGGAATAAAAAAATCCTTAACGCGTATGCAATTTTCTATTTAAATGGCTTTTACCCTTTAGCTTATTTTTATTATCTATTTGCTATTGCCTCGCGCTAGTTTTTATTAAACCTGAAATTAGAAAAATAATTACTTTTTTCCTATAAATTCTTATGTCGGACTATAATGGCTACGTGATGGTTTTTTCCAGAGCCGATGTCTGGATCTCTGTAAGAGAGGATTGATTAATTTAAGGAATCCTACGTAAGGAAATTGACCATTGGAAACTTCCATACGATTCAAGTATTCACGATTGAACGAAACAATTAAAATTATTCTATGTAAAATACTATGTAGAATAATCGACATATTGATATTGCAATTATTATTTTAAAAACATTAGTAGTAACCACAAGTATTGTATGAATATAATAATTTAACGTTAAATATTTTTATTAAGATACTTTTGACTTTGAGTATAATTTATACCTAAAGTTCATAAAAAGCTATTGTAAGCTAGATTTAATTAAAATTAAACCTGAACAATCATGTACACATCACATATAAAGAAATAATTAAAGTATTTTATAATAATATTCGAACTTCGAACTAATAATTACATATTAACATGTTATTATGACTAGATATATTTTATTAAAAAATCCTTCATTTTTATTTATAATTTTTATTGCATTATTCGGAGGGCTTAGAGACAAATATAACTATTTCTCGTATTTCAAACAATTTGGATTGAATTTGACATACTGAAATGAACCAATCTAGACTTTTACCGTATTATGGCAGAGCGGCAGCTCGTTTCTCACCAGTGAAACCATTCAAGTGTTAAATCTATGGATATTTAATAGTATTGCTTCAACTTTTTCGAATTATTACTTTTATGGACATTTCCAGTGTACCTTTTTCGTAATTTAATGAATAAAGCTATGTGAATCAACGATAAAAATAAATTAAAAGCACGTAGGTAAATAAAATTAAGAGATATAAATATAGTTTTAGAATAAATAATAAAATATCTTAATTCAATCTTCATTGTTTAAAATATGAAAATTCGATGAAAAAGTAACGAGAAAAAAATTTTTGTTCGTAATGATCTTAATTTTATTATTATTATTTTTTTTTTTTTTTGCAATTGTTTTCGTGCTTTAACAACCTTTTAAAGTTAAACCCATTAGTTCTTTAAAAGTACTTCGTCTTCCTTAAAATATTTATGTAAATATTGATATTAGTAGAATAAAGAATTAATGTTCGTCAAGTCAAATCAAATTAAGTCTTCAATAAAATCCTTTCATCGGAGAAACAGATTGAGAAAAGTATAATGAGGCAAATGAAATAATAGATAGATAGAGAGAGAGAGAGAGAGAGAGATGTCAATGTAACTAAAAATTAATTTTATTAATGGATTCTATGAATCGGTACTTCAATCGCTCATTTTTATAAGCATTAAATAAAGATCGGCTTTGAAACAATATTGACGAATAAAGAATACTGAGATTCTTCCATAACAAATGAGTTATTGTTATACAACAACAACAACAATAATAATAATAATAATAATAATAATAATAACAAAACGAGAACAACAACGACAACAATAACGGTAATAATATTACAGTTATTCAAATTATTCAAATTAGTAACAGCTGGCTTGGATATTATGGTCCACATATTCCTGTAACATGATGAACCGTCTTATTGGTCGTGCACCCTGCTGTTGACCGACTAACGTGTAACCGACTGTACGTCCCCCGCTCTCGCCCTTATTAAGTATGTAGAGCCAGTTAATCCCAGACGGAGATAAAAAGTTGCATTTAAACTATTTCCCTTATCTTCTCCCCTATTAAGGCCGCCCCCCTATACTTGCTACTTCGAGCCCTAGATATCGGCTTGTTTACAGTAAATATCGGCCAGATTTCTGAGAACTTGGTCTTGCAAAGCTTTAGTGGTGTGTGTATCGTATAGATTACCCCGTGCCTTTATGTGCATCGTTTACTTCCCCTCCGAAATTCCTTATATAATTGTTGTCGCCTACGAGGATGCGCTCTTCTGAGAATTATATGCGCCTCAGTTTGTTTTCTTATCTACCACATCACCCCCGAGTCCGAAGTAAAGTCGTTTGACAGTAATAAAGGTGGTTCGACACATTTATATTATTTCGGTCGATCGAACTTCTACGTATTATGTCCGGCGTGATTAATTTTTAAAAACAACAATCCGTATTTTGAAAATATGCCGCTTTAATGTGGTTTGTTATTAAACTTTTAGGTTATTATTAAATTTTTATTCGAAATTAAAATCTGCTCTTAATTATTCGTCTAATATTTATGGCTTCTAAGGGTTTCGATTAATTAATTTTAATTGCATATTTTATATAGAAAGAATATCTAGCGTATAGCATCAAATGATTTAACGAGTCATTACTGAATTGAGCCAACTAATATTAAATATCCGATACATGTATTATAACATATTACAAATTTTTAATTATTTTACCTTTAATGAATACATAATTATTTCTTAATATTGTGCAATAAACAAAAAAAATGTATAAAGAAACATATTATTATTATAAATCTCGTTGGAATATCAAATAAATAAAGTCAAAATATTCATAAAGAATTGTAAATAAATACTATCAGATCAAATGTGTGACACAAAATTCCATTTCGTATAATAGAGTATTGAAATTTTATTTTGTATCTAATCTAAGAGAAATTACGTAACTATATATAAAATTCAATTTAATACTTCAGTAGTATTTAAGTAGTAATAAATTGGCATATAATGTTAAAAATTATTATTTAAAATTGTACAATTAGAAATTTTTTAATTGACAATGAATCTATCGTAACTAATGCCATACGTGTGCCTTCGGTATAAAAATTATTTTGAAAAAAAAAAAAAAGTTGTAAAACGGCGCTTGGTAACTGATATCTTGCTATTCGTTTATGAATTTTCTATAAACACGTTACATTACGCATACTTCAATTTATAAAAGCTGGAAAAAAAAATTTATCGAAAATGGGTGGGGAAGCTCTAGTCATATTGAAAATTTCTTCCTCATAGATAACTTATATGTTAAACTTATTTTCAATATTGTACAGTAGTGAAAAAATTCATTCTAGCAAAAAATCGATGTTTTTATCTTTGTCATAGGGCTTTTCTGCGATAGAATATATACATATATATATATATATATTATTGTATATATATATTTATTCAAATAGTTATTTAACGATAAAGTATTCATAAATACGCATCTATTGGCAGAGACGTGAATTTTGAAAGCGTTTGAGCGAATGAAAAATGTATGAAGAAGCAGAAGATGTATCATGTAAAATAATAATCTTATTACATGAAGCATTTATTTTAACGCCAATGCGTAATATTAGTTTAGTAATTTTCTTTTAATAATTCAGTAAAGTGCGTAAAATAAAATAAAAAATAACTATCCATATAAATACGTAAAATAAAACTGCTAATAAAGGAAGATCTTTTTTAATTAATGAATAAAAATCTTCCCTTAAGCAGATTATCGTATTCTTCTTGGCTAACGTTCGATCGGCTATATAATAAAGCCCATAAGTAATAGGAAAAGTCAGGGGAAATGTAATCACCAGCAATCGAGTCTACAAAGCGGTGTTATTCACCATTTCATGCAGAGACTCGCGATTTCTTAGGAGGAAGACAAGTCGATGCGTGGCCTTCCGGGATCTCCTTCTTTTTATTCGCTCGATTCACCTTCTTAATCCTGAATAAACCTCTTCCTTCGAGCACGTACTTCGTTCTTATTTTTCGACGGACGCAGGAAATCTCGAATCTAAGGAAAACTCAAAGTCCTTCTGTCTTTTTCTTATTTTCTCTCTATGCAATCTCACTCGAATGAGTATTTGCTTATTACTCGCACTTCCAATAAATATACATGTACTCCTGGTATATTATTACCTCGTACGTGTAAATTAAAAATTTACACCATTATATATTACTTATATTAAATTACGTTTAAATGTCTTTCATATTTATAAAAAAGCTAATACAGTAGTAAAGAGAACTGATCGGTATATGTGAAAGGTACGAAAAACAATTTGATTCTATTTTAGAACTGATTTCTCATCTTAGAATTTTATTGACTTTAATATTTTATCTGAAGGCTTCCTATACACTGGGAATATTCATCTTGATTATTAATTTATCACCGAGTTGTCTAATAATTTCTAAGCTACTTATATGATTCACAATCATAATAATATATTTTTTTTTTATATTTACTTCGCTTCATTTTACTAAAATCGCACTCTTTTTGTTCTATTTTTTTTTTTTTTTTTTTTTTTTCTATTCAATGTACCTCGGATATATTCTCTTCTGATAGTTGATATTCAGAATACAGGCGCTACGTATTACACTCCAACGCATTATGTCAATAAAAAAAATGTCTTCATTTTCCAGTACAATTATATGTGTTTTCCACATACTTCTTTTAATCTACGGATTAAAATCTACGAATTATTTATCTAACTTTGTGGTAATTACCCAATTAACGTTATTGAATTTAATTGTCGCAATATCAAAATATCAATTCTTATATGTTATTTGTATATTATTTAAACAACTTATATTGAATAATATAACAAACAATTAAATTTTTCATTTCTGTAAAATAAATCATAAGTATCCAATAAATTTTATTGGCCAATTACGAAAAATATTAGAATAATATTTTATGAATATATTTAAAAAATTTCATTGCTTAGCAAAAATATAACGTTGATAAACCTACATTAGATTTTCTTTTGAATGTATTTAGTATTTATAGATTGACGAATTGACGCTCCAATTTTGTAACAAAAGCACAAGAATAAATGTTTACTTACATAACATTCTTAAGAAATAGAAAAGCATAAATTTTGCTCGAATCCTATCGTATTCTGGTACAACAATGAAATAAGAAAGACATTGCATCGTGAAAAATTAAAAATGATATGTATAAATTAATTTCTTAATCTAAAGCAGAAAGTCGCGAAAAAAACTTTCTCTAAACATTATAAATAATATTATATGTATTAATAATTATTAGCCCTTTAATTATATATAAATTATAAAATAAATCTAAGCTAATTATGAAAAAGAATACGTAAATTTTAATCTATATTGCATTTCGAGAATTGCCTACGCAAAACCAGTAACACGATCGTGGTATCGTCATCCAAAATACCACGAATCATATAATTCGGTTTCGTGTGCATCTCACAAAGTTTAATTAAATCTTCTAATACGGTAGGACAGAAAATTCGAATGGATAACAAAGTTGCAGGGTTAAGAGTCTATAAACAGATAAAAAAAAAAAAGTTAAAGAAATAGAAATCAGAATAATAGATCGTTGCTAAATACTTTATGTATAAAAGTATAGGTAAATATAATTAAAAGAAGGATAATTTTAAGTAAAAATATATTTTATGAGAAATTTTTATAAAAAAATATTGACCTCTTAATTTATATTTTAATTAAATACATTTTCGACATAAAGATTTTAAATTAACAATAAATAATTATTAAATTTTTACTAGTCATAATGGATAATCAAAAAATCGTGCAAAAAAGATCAACTAAGCGAATTTACATCTATTTTGTAATGAAATAAAATTTTT
Organism: Ceratosolen fusciceps; assembly: GCA_018883505.1. Classification (NCBI taxonomy): domain Eukaryota; kingdom Metazoa; phylum Arthropoda; class Insecta; order Hymenoptera; family Agaonidae; genus Ceratosolen; species Ceratosolen fusciceps. The sequence continues at coordinate 2,951,794 of RCIC01000026.1, forward strand.
CAAATATATCGTGTTAATAAAAATACAAAGACTCATAATTTCTAATCGCAATTACGACTCATAAGTTTCGCGCAACTGTTTAGGTCCAGTGATTCAAATTCAATATTAGAATAGATAGCTTAATAGATAGTGTACACATTTATAATTTCTAAATTTACTTTATAAATTAATGTTAGTCAAATATACGTACTTCTCATGTCTTTATTGTCTTGGCCTAGAAATCTGTATGCTTAGTGTATATTGATATTTGTATCGTTATAAATACATGTTATTCTGATTGACGGTGAATATTGATTAATATGATGATAGCATGTCAAGCCTTGTAATTAAGCTATCGTATCTAATATAAAAACTGTGATATTACTTTCGAAAATAGAACCCACATAACTTTATTATTTAATTCCTAATAAAGGAAAATAGCATCAAATTTATGATAAATTGAGAAAAAAAAAATAAAATAAGCATTGTAAACAATTGTATTATTTTGAATATCTTTTATGTTATATAATTATACACTAAAGTGAAGTTGTGTTTTAGACTTATGAATTCATTTATTAAATAGCTTTTATTTCGATTGTAATTTAATAGGGAGAATTATACGCCTTGATTGAAACAACATAAAGAAAATGTTATTACAAAAAAATATCACTACTTAATATTTCGTTAAAACTTTATTAATTTATATTATATATCATATGATAAAAGGTATTTTTCAATTTTTCTAAAAATTATTCTCTATCTAAAATTATCTCTATATAATATAAAAGATATTATAAATTAAGACATAAACTGAATTTTTTTTTGTACAGGATATTCTTTGAATTACTTTATAGAACATCCAAGTAGAAATTATTTTATAAAATATAATTATCGTACGGATATGTACTCATATACACATATTTAGAATTGGCGAAATTTATTATATAAACTTTTCATTTGCATATTTGTTTATAAAAAATAATCTAGAAACGAAATAACCGTAATTTAAATGCCATCCATTCCCTTTCAAATACAATTATTTTCATGTAAGTAATTTAAATTTTTTATTAACGTTAAGAATTATGATTATAAAAAATTTCAAAGACTCACTTTCATGCAATTTAAAAGTTTTTAATTTTCAAAGAGAATTTTAAATATTTTTAAATCGCATAACCCCATGAGACATGAAAAAACAGTAAAGCTGCAATTGTCTAGTATTGCCTATAATTAACTATTAGATATTCTAGATGAAGGTATAATGGTTAAGTTGCATGAGATATATCCTCTTATCACAAAAACCACGCGTCTAGATAAATTGATAAATCTACTGCCGCCTATATTACTTCTTTCCTATGGCCTTTTTCATGTATAAATTTAACATTGTATAATTTAGCCTAAAAAGAAACGTGTTCTAATGTATCATTATTATTTTATGTCAAATAGATTTTTCATTAAATTCCGATCTAAATTTTTTATCCATATATCAGTGACAATAGTAATATTTACGGTTTAATTAAACCCTACCCTCGTAATCGTAAACATCATTTGAACAGTTTATTTTTATTGTTATGAGTGTTATTTGTAACAAGAATTTAACTTCGCTCCTTCGTTACCGCGAAAGGCATAAATAAAAAACTAATAAATGATTTAATAATGTTAACGAATAAGAAATTTATGGTACGGTATTTTTAAAATACCTCTCATTCTCATAACTTTAATGCGTGTAAAATTAAATTAAAAAATAAATATTTGGAATTCAATTAATTTTTTAGCACCTAAAAGTGAACTTTAATTCTACTACTATTTATTTACTTAAGCCTTATAAGACACAGAATCAGAATATTTACTATTTTTATTATAATCCGCATAAGTTCTACATTTCAAATTAAGTAGAAAATAACACGAAATATGATATTTAAGGAGCCAGATTAGCGAACGCGCAATAAATTCTCAATTATATTTCTTACTATAAATCTATCATTATGTAAACATAATTAATTCGAAATTACTGTAACTTTAACGTTTATAAATTTTAAAACTAATATTTCATTTTATACCTTAATAAATATTGTAAAAATTTATATGAACATTTTTCACTTACTTTAAATAAATAGATTGTTTGCATTATCCAAAAGTTGTAGCTAAAAAAAAAAAGAACAAGAAAATAGAATTTAATTTACAGAATTTTAGTAAAATTACATGTTAATGAATCACTTATAATAATTTCTACTATGCATATAATATGGCATACGTCATTGAATTATTAACTAAAATTTACTTATAATCTCGTGGCTTAATTCCTTAAAGTAATATTTATATTTCATAAATATATTCATAACATTTTTTATGATATAAAAATTGTATATTAATTAATTATCTTAAATGAGATATGGATTTACGAGATGCTTTCAAATATATATGAATTCACTAAAAAGTATTACTATATTGTAATTACATTTCAGGCTGACAAAATTGCAATTAACTACTTAAATACTACAAATATTTAAATTGCAATATAAAAATTAAATTAAGAGAATATAACAAATCTATTAAAATAAGTTTTTATATAATCAATTATTAACGATTGTATTTAGGGTAAGACATTTAAAATACAGTTCTTATCGACGGTATACTTTTGTTAAATAATCAAATTTTGAACAAATAGATCGTAAAAACATGATTATTATTATTATTATTATTATTATTATTATTATTATTATTATTATTATTATTATTATTATTATTATTATTATTATTATTATTGTTATTATTATTATTATTATTATTATTATTATAGAAATTAGTTACTGTCATATTTAATGAACATCTCTCCAGAAGAACGGTAATATAGATCTGTATGTGAAAAACGCCCCTAGTAGTTGGTTACATTAATAGATGTAGACATGTACGCGCATAATGTAAATCGAATAACAGTACAATAATTAGAACATTCGATGATTGATTGAGTATCAATGTAGATATTCGTGACTGGTGATGCATAAAACCATTGGATTCGTAAATAATTTCTTTCAGTCGAAAATCCTATGAGAATACTCTCTACTATAAACCAATGAGTTAGTGTTTATGAGCTTTAGCAAAACATGAACCAGACCTCAATTTATTACTTTATTCTTATTTCAAAATATATTTTTTTTCTTCCTAACCCATAAAAATAACAGAATGGGTGCGAATAAAAATATTAGACATTTCGTTTTTTTTTTTATTCAACTACGATCCTTAAAATTATTATTTACGACAGGACAAATCGAAATTGGTAGATTCATTTTATACGTTCTGTAATATTTTGATTAAATATGAACAGCATGTAATTAATACGGAAACATTTTTAAGCCAATGGGTCGCTAATTTAAAAAAAAAAAAAAAAAAAACTAACTGTAAAAACTTCGACGTGCAAAGACTATAAAAAAAGAATCAAGCTCTCAATGAATCTTTTTCTAGTAAATATATATTTATGGGTTATGAACATATATATATAAAGCTTTTTTTTTTTACTTAACAATTTATCATGGAATTTTGCAGGACGAAATGAAGAAAAATTATTTAAATAGAAATTTTATTAAAAAAAAAAAAAGCATTGGACTTTTATTTTGTAATGTATTGTAAAAATTCCCTCGATGATAAAGATTATTTAAAATTTGTACGTTTGAAAAATATTTCAAACGTAAGAATGATAAAAACTATAAATATGATGATTTATCGATATTGGTGCAATACAAAGTTAAGTGTCAGAGCTTGATTTATAATGCATTTTCTGACAATCCAACTTCAATACTAAATTTCAAAAAAGAAGTAGCTTTTTGACAAGTCATTCGAAGCGAAAGGGAGATTCGATTTTTCCATATCACGGCTATTCTATTTGGATCCGCTCGAAATAAGCGGTCGCGATTATCTTATACATGCGTATATTGTAGTAATCCGATGCCTCGAGACGATTGTACTTTTGACTAGAAAGTTTCCTTCTCTTGGGAAGTGAAACTCGGACGAGTAACCTCAACTTAAAAATGCATTGGCAAACAAGAGAAAAAAACTTCCTCCGCCTGATAGTACATAAAAGTGAGGGAGGGAATAAAAAGCAAAGCAGGAATCGAGGAACGGCTGGAATTATCGTCGTCGACTCGTCGCTTATGGCGAATCGTTAAGAATCCAACGTGAATAGAAAGGTCGTGGATACGAACGAGGTAAGAATTTTCGATTTTTAACGGGCAAAACTCGGCGATGCGCAATTACTTTTTAATTTCTTACGACAATAAAGAAAAAAGCTGTAGATAAGAGGAAGAAAATGCGTGTAAGAGACGTGAATTAAGAGTGCCCTGGGTTACCTCGTCCTCGGGGATATAAAGTGGCCGATCGCCGTCGGCAGCTCGGTGTTCTCCAGGAATCGGATACCGGCGCGTCTGCATGACGCGGCCCACGCACACGCACGCGCGCACACAGGTTATTATAAGCCGCGCGCACTCGTTAGATACGCAACAGGCTGTAGGGGAGAGCGGCGGCGTCCCTCGAGGGCGGAGAATCGGAGCTAAGCGGAGTTCGAGGGCAGCTGGAGCTAACGGTACCGCCGCGAGAGGCGGGAGAGCGACGAGTACTGGCGTCGGGACGTCAGATTCCGCGCGCCGAGGCATGTCGACGCTCTCGTGCCGTCTGAATCCGCGGCGCCTGCGCCCACCGCTGCCCACTTGTCTCCCCCCTCCCTCCCTCCCTCCCTGGCCCGGTGCGGGGCGCCCGGCGCCTGTCCCTCATCAACGACCTATAGCGCTGAAGTGGCTGATTGATGGATAGATGCCCGAGGGATGGGACCGGAGGCTGTCGGGGCTGATTAACCACCTCGAGAACCACTACTCCATCAGTATTTCTCCGACGCTTCGGCTGCGGATTTTTTAATTGCCGGCTCCTGACGTCCCTTCCCCTCGCTCGAGCTCTTCCCCTACGAGTCCTTCCGCCGCAAATACTTTTATCCGAAACTTCATTCGGCACTTCAACATACAATTCAACATACGCGCACTGCCATTACACGATCCCTGCTGCATCCCTACTGCACACCTACTACCCAACTGCCGCTTAATATCTCAGACATTAACCGAGGATTTTTTTTAGCCTCTTTTGCACAAGGCAGATATACGTGTGCATTGAATGTATTAGCGTAATCCATGGTCATCGTCGACTTTTCATTATTAATCGTACGGCATAACACGACTTGGCCATTGTTATTCTCGTCAAATTCAACAACCCTTAATTGATAAATAACTGTAAGGTGTTTCTTTTTTGTATTTTGCAGAATAATCGGTTGCTTTAATTTCCAATCGGTAACTTATATTATATCCAATGTGATAGAAATACAAATTTTAATAAATGTTCGCGTATTTCGATGTAAAATAACTTTTTGCCGTATTCGCACGCAGAAGATACCGATATTATAAAAAAAGAAATAGTTTTTATTTCAAATGATTTATTCGTTAATATGTAGTAGGAAAAATTTATTATTTTTTATTATTTAATATCTGTTCGCGTAATGTGTTTAATTCGACATTACGAAGACTTTACCGAGAAGAAAGCAGATTTTAAATAATAAAATTAAGTTTTTCATTCTGTTTATTCGACGTGCAGATGAAAATCGATACTCGTTATTGACGAGTTTTTTATAAGTTACGGTTTATCTGTATTAAAGCAATAATTATATTTTCAAATAATATTGGTTATATACAGAAGTATTTTTAGAAAAATGAATACTTAAAAATGTAATTCTATTACATTAATAATTTTTAAAGTAGGCTTTTAAAATCATAACTTAATAATAAAAATAAGATTCAATTATTAGAAAATAAATCATAAAAGTGGGTTTATTTTATATATAAACAAAACTAGAAGAGAAGGGGATTAAAATTACTATTTCAGAATGATTATATTTTATACCATGACTTATTAGAATATACTGAGGAAGTTTATCGTTATTAGAACTCAAACTTTTTCAAATTAAAATTTTCACGTGAATTTTTTGATAATATCACAATATAATGCAATATCAATATTTATAAGCCATTATCATAATAATGATATTGGAACTTAAGACTATTATACAATAAATATAATATATATTGATTCTTTTTGTAAATAATTATTTAAAATATACTTTTAAAATAAGATAAACAAGTATATTTATATGTACATATACGTATATGTACATATTTACGTATTGTACATCTATATCAGTTTTATTATTTGCATAAAAGTATGGATTTTATTTAATTAGAACAAAAATAAAATCTGAATAATCTTTGCTCAGATTAAATTAAATGAATAACATTAATTATTTATTAATCGATAATTATTTTATGCTCTAATGTATATGATATTTTTTACATATATACATATGCATTTAAGCTATATATATTTAAATTCATTAGCAGCTACAGATGCGTTCCAATTGAAGTTATTTTATCCGCTCCTTGAAAGCATTATACCATTTTATTTCTACGAATTTTAATATTGATATATGTTAATGATTAATACGTGGCGTAAAATGATAATTCATTTGCTTATATTGATAATAATGGTTTGAGTAGGAACTTTATTATATCATTGAGTATTGTCACGTATAACAATATTTACACTTCTAAAAATAATGCCATATCATTTTTACAGTATATAATATACCTGGCTATGTATTATTTCTTAATTTTATATGACAAGTATAATAAATAGTAAATCTGATCTAAAGAATATACACAAAAATATAATATTTACTCTTACCCTTGAATATTTTGTAAAATTAAATTATTCAGGATTCTTTTAAAATCGTAAGTAAACAGTGGGACTGTACATTCAAGTTGTTGCCGCCATTCATCTTAAATCGTGCAAGTAAATAAAAATCAATTATTAAATAAAATTGTCGTTATTTTATTTTATAACGTAAGATCATTCTCGCTTAATCAAATCATTAAATCTGTAAGTAAAAGGTAATTAAAGTATAAACGTTCATTTTTTATTAAAAATGTTTAATTAAAAAAGAGGAAAAAATTTTCCACAAGAATATTTTCTGTGTATTGTAATACTTTAATGTAAAGCGAAAATTATTCTTTGTGAGGAATATTGGTCAGTCATTGGGTGTATAGATAGGAATAAGCCAGTAAGTATCCGAATCGAGGAAACAGAGGGTGACTAAATCCGTGAAAGCTGTCAAGCGTGACGATAATCGTAAAAGAGTTACTTACGGCCACTAAAGTTATTTGCCGATCAAGATAACGAACTCGCCGTACGAACGAGGTGAAACAGCATTAGTAGTTCGTTCTAAAATATTTTTTTTTTACGAATTTATCCCATTCGATTCATAATTAATATTAGCATAAGTAATTGATCTTCAAGGACATTCAATTCTTCTATTTGTGATCCTGTATTTATCATTTTATTTATTCTGATCATAAAGTAATGCAGAAATTAAAAACATTTTATATTTTAAACGAATCAAATTTATATACTATCAGGATGATAAATTTTAAATAAATTATCAATCGCATCAATCGTTGCATAAATTTTTACTAAAATCAGTAAAATAATATTAAAACTTCGAGGGTGTAATTTTTTTAAATTTTGTATACATGTGTGCATTGTTACATCGGTACACACTACCAATCTTGCAATAAAATACCATTTTAATGTCAACATTCTGGTATATAGATAATTGGGAGAAATAAATGCACAAGTATCGAGAGCTCAGTCTCGATAACGGAAATTATCGTCCTTTATTTCCTTCCCACTGACTAATGTCGGGAACTTTTTCCTTGCGGATATTTCACATTACAAGTATCATTAATACTTAGTACACATCAAAGCGCGCAGGCTCTTCATTATTTATTGAATTATATATTTCAATTTATCTCTTGCGATGTCCGTGCGATCGACTAATAATTTTAATATTAATATATTGACAAAGCATTTGAATATAAATATATTATTCCTTAGTAAATGTTTAATAATTAAATATCGCTACATTAAAAACTAAAAAAACGTATACATTGAAATTATAAATAATAATAATCATTTATACAGATCAACAAAATTATAATACTCTTTACGCATAAGGAATATTTCTCGTAATTAAATATCATTTATGTCTTTAAGCATACAAATGCTATGTAAATTGAATAAATTATGCTTGAATGTATTATAATAGATTTATGGATAAACAACAAACTTGTATGTAACAAAGATAATTTATAATGGAATATGTCTGGAGCTTGAAGACGAAGACAATATAATGCATGGATTAATAGCACCGGTAGATTCAAATATGAATTTTAACGATATCCTAGGCATTTTCCAGTTTGTAAGCTATCATACGTGTCAATAAATGCGTTTATAAGGACTTCTATTATTAATCTTAATATTACAGTACAGAATTTTTTAATCAAGGCTAATTAAACTTTTTGTTAATATAAATTGTTATTTACTTCATTAATATAAAAATGTATTTTAATACAATTTCTTGTAAATAACTTTATTAGGTGTATTACAGTTTTATATAAATAAATTAAAATAAATCATCAATATGTATTTTTTAACAACAGCATTTATTATCATTATTATTATCATATTATTATTATTATTATTATTATTATTATTATTATTATTATTATTATTGTTGTTGTTGTTGTTGTTATTATTATTATTATTATTATTATTATTGGTAAAAGTTTTCAACTAGCAATAATCGCACCTCGGTAGAACCTCATTGGTTACGATATCGCCACTGCTTTACGGTGCAGAGGTTTGGGCCGACGCGCTTCGGTACAATATGTACCGGAGACGTATGGCGGCTGTGCAACGGAGATGCGCACTTCGTGTAGCGTGTTCGTATCGCACGGTCTCGGAGGCGGCCTCGCTAGTGGTCGCTGGAGTAATTCCCATCGACCTCTTAGCCCAGGAGAGGAAGCTGGTCCACCAAGCAAGGGGGACACTCGACCGTGGTGAGGCCAAGGTGCGAGCCAGGGAGATATCCCTGGCTAACTGGCAGGATAGATGGGAGCAGGATACGCGCGGAAGGTGGACCGCCAGACTAATCAGTCAGGTGACCCAGCTGTTGACCGGCCATGGGTACTTCCGTGCGTACCTCCACCGTATGGGTAAGGTGGCGGATCCCCGATGCGTGCATTGCGGATCCGCCGTGGACGACGCCTTGCACACATTTTTTGTGTGCGAATACTGGGGGCGACAGAGGGAAGCGTTGGAGGATATCCTGAGACGTATGAAGCCGGCTCTTACCTAGGGCAAGGGGGGAAAGCGTAGAGGGTGCCTCGAAGGCATAGTTTCTGGTTCCCTCCCCGAAGTAATGCTTAACGGCGGTGCCGGGGAGGATATAAGAACCAGGAAAGAAGGTCTCCTCGACGAACTCGCGTCGTCCCCGCCCTGTGGTTTTCACTACAGGGAGCGAGCGGCGGGAGTGCGCTGAGGGGGTGAGGTTTTAGTGGGTATACCGGCATCTTCAATGTCGGGGAGTCCCAAACACCGGGGACCCGGGTCCCTGATGGTCTTTAAAAGATTTCCTCCCTCCTTTATAAAAAAAAAAAAAAAATTATTATTATTATTATTATTATTATTATTATTATTATTATTACTTTTAAAATAAGCCTGAGATAATCAATATTATTTTATTATCTGTTTTTTAAAACGAAAAATATAGATATCTAATGTAAGTACATATTTCTTTCTGTGTGTCTGTCTGTTTCCCTCTCTCTATCTCTCTCTTTATAATATGTCGTTTACAGAAGATACGTGTTCCGTTTTATATAAAATTTTATTACTTATTTTATCTAATAAATAGTAGAAATAAATCTTTTATTTATAAAAATCAGAATAACTAATGATTATTAAAATATTTAATAACAAATGAGATACAATTATAAAAATTTAGTTAATTTTTACTCTTCAGGACATAGTATAACGCATAGTATGAACGTTAATTATTATTGTCTTGTAAACAATGTATAGATATAAACATACTATTTTACATTGTTTATTTCGTTAAATAAAATTCATAAATTTGCAATTATACGAATGACCTTATGAATGAATAAATTTCATTATTATTCAAAATTATATTAGCATAATTAAAGGTATAATCAGAATATTATTGAATAATAATACGATGTATCAGTTAATATTAAAAATTGATTAAAAAAGAATTTGCTACAATCATAAATTATGTAAATAGCTGAAAATAAATATAATTATATCAATAAAGACATTGATAACTGAATATTGTAAATTAAGTGATAAATATCTATTATTTATAATTTTAATTATAAAATAAAAAATTAATTTAATTATTTTTAATTATTTAATTAATTAATATTATTAATTAATTAATTTTTTAATTAATTTAATTATTTTATTAATTATAAAAAAAAATCTTTATATCATAATTTTAAATATGTAAGACGTATAAATATTTTATAAAATAGATAAATTAATTAATACCATGAACTATTGGTTTAACTAAATTATGCAAAGAGAGGACTTGACAATAAGTATTAAATAATCGATGAAAATGTTTCAGATTAATAGAATGTATCTTTCAGTAAGTTTAATCAATAATGGTAAGAGAGCAAAAAAAATCTATTAATTAAAAGACTTTAAAGAGTAAAGAAATATTCAAAGGCTTGATCGATGTTTAATATTTTATTTAACTACATTAACCAATTTATGCATACGACGGATGCAGTTCCATACATTACGTATAGTATAAAATAATTTTTAAAACCATATTAAGAAATATCAGGTGGTTTAATACCTAAAAATGTATTTCTATTAACGTAATAAAATATCTGTAAAAATAATTAAGGTAATTTAATTAAAATTTTGATGTAAATAATAATTTAAGGAAGTAAGAAATAATTATCAGAAACAATGTTAAAATATTTGATTGAATAATTATTACAAGTAATGTGATTGTATTGGAATTTAAAATTTTTTTAAATTTAAGTAAACCGTAATGGTTCCACGCGCAACGTTCGATATATTTAAATAAGATCTTTAACTCTAGTGAACCGTATAAAATGAGGAGTGCCGTTAAATTAATATAAAAATTAATTTTCTAATGGAAAATGGTTAATGAAATAAGTGTAACCTCGTTTAACAATTACTTCAAACTTTGGAAACATATTGCGTTACAAATCTTGAATGTCAGGAGAGAAGAAAACGAAGAAGAAGCAGAAGAAGAAGATCAAGATGAAGAAGAAGAAGAAGAAGAAGAAGAGGAAGAAGAAGAGATAGTATCCAATAGACAAAGAAGAAGAGGAAGATACTCATGACGTGTATCCGGTAGAAAAGATACCACAATAAAGTGGTACTGGTTAATAGAAAAAAGAGAAAAAGAAAAAAAAAAAGACAAAAGAAAAAGTAAAAGGAAAAGGAAAAGGAGAAAAAAAAATACTGTGGCGACAAGAGCGAAAGCGAAAGATATATAGGTATAAAATATATAGGTAGAGCAAGGAGCTAATTTAATTCCTTCTCTGCCTTTTTTTCTCTTTCGGCCTAACCCCTTGCAATCTCAACGGAATTTTAGTTTCTTGGAGAAACTGCTGGCTTGGTTCGCCCGGTTAACAAATACGAACACGAATAAGTGACAATGTGAAGAGCGAAAGGGCATTTCAATAAGAACGAAAAAATATACTGCTTCTTCCGACCTTTCCTATAGACTGTAACTCGTTTAAAGAATAAAGGATGGACGTCATGGGCTAAAGTAACAAAGCTTCTTTTCATTAAACCCGTGAGCATAGAAAAACGTAGAAATTGTTGTAAGCAATAGCTTTATTAGGAAAGGGACTTACTTCTATAGGGAATACAAATTTACAAGATAACGTACGGACGCTTTCGCTAACGTAATTTTTGCCTGGAAACTTGATGGGAACCTTATTACGCAACTAACTCCAACTATCCCGTGCGATATCCTATCTCTTGGACTCGAACTTCAGAAACGAAGTATACGATTTTTAATAAAAGTAAATACATTTTATTTCAACAACTGTATAAAAATGATACAGAAATTAACTTCCTTTCTTATGGCGTCTTATTACTTTTTTTTTTTTTTTTTTTTTTTTTAATTACATTTGCAATTCAATGGCCTAAGATATGATCACCACTTTTAATATATTTAAATTAAACTTAAACTTCTGCCCTTAATATTTATTTCTAAATATTAAAAGTTAAATAGTGTTTAGAATTTATTAATATATATATATATATAACAATGTATTAATACATATGTATATTTGCATATAAATATTCGTTTCATTAATTAGCTTGAACTCCTAAAAAAGTTATTAAATTTAAGTTTTGAATTTTCTTATAGTTATATCGAAGAATTTACTTATACAATTTTTTTACCGAACGAAAAACTGCATAAAATGAATGTATCGTGTTTGTAATTGCATTTCATTATAAAATACAGGTAAAAATTTTATTAGATAATTAACTTTTACATAAAAATCTTCTTTTTTTTTCTTCTTTTTTTTTTTTTTTATAATAAAACCAAATTGAAATATACCATTGTTATAAATACGGTAGCCAATGCATTGTATGTAAAAGTTCTTATGAACGTTTATAAATTTATTATACAACAGTTTAGTGTAATAAAAATATAGTAAATAATCATTACAATGTGGATGACCAGAATATGCTGCAATAACTAATTAATTTTTATGATTTGTATAATAATAATTGCAATTAAAAATACTAAATGGAACATTAGCTTGCAGTTACGTAAAAGGAAAAGTTTTCTACACTTTCTTAACTTACTTGTGTTAGAGGAGCGTAATAGGGTCTGGTTCTCAAGCTCAACTTCAAATGACAAAGCCACTCGAAGTGATACGTGAAAATCGTGAAACGAACTGAGATAAGCTACGCATTTAAATGGCATCCTTATTTTATTGATTTTTACAGTTGGAAGTCATAAATTCATGTTTTGTAAACATATTTTTTACTCGAACATTGTTCTTAAGTAAAGTTTTCTCGAACCAACCTCGAAGTCGTAGTCTTTGTCAATATACGTAATATTGACATAACCCCATACGGTTTCTCGTATCAAGCAAACCTTTGTTTTTATACGCAACTCTTATTCACGTATCTCACGTATCTTGCTTCTTTTTTTGGATATTTAAACAGAGTTGGCGAGAATCCAAACTCCAGTTCTTGACAATCCAATGTATTGGCCCTCGGTGCTAATTGCTACAATTGCGGCTAATTAATGGTACCTTATTTTAATCTATTGACTTAACTCTACGGCTTCGGACATTGTTCTTCCTGTTTCTGTATTTAGTGACGTTAGTTATAAAGCCAAGAAAATTTTAAAAACTTGATACTTATTTTAAATACTGATACGTGTTACGAAAAATATGAATGACGTTATACAAACGAATTATTCTTTTTTTTATACATTCAATAAAGCAATTCATTTATAATTATCATCAATTCAAGGAATTCGAATCAATAAACAAATAAAATTAAATATTTATTAAATGGCACATAAATTTTCTGCGTTTTTCATAAATAATATTTACAAAAGAAGCTTGTAACTCTTTATGAAATCAATATGATATAATATATAAATTCTCTATAATATATTACTATTACTTTACTTATCATATCTTGTAAAAACTTTGTAGTATTTTATTATAAATTTTATTACCTTTTTTCGCGTACATTGAGTTGAAATCCGCGCGAAATAAAATTTTTTTTTAGAATTATTCACGAAATTAGCAGATGACAGAAATTGTCTAAAATTGGAAATTTTATTTTTATTTCATTAATAAATAAGTCTTGTTGGCTATATTTATGACTTCAAAATCTCCTAGACTAAATCTAAATTATATATTTAACGACCAAATTGTTTTGTCTCTAATTATATTAATAATGGTGTTAATACATAAAAATTCAAAGTATATATGGATTAAATTAGGTCTGAGTGCCTTTTGAATTTGAAACATAAACTTTTTAATACTTTCGTGCAATAAAATGAAGAATCTAACTTTAATGACAAATTACCTTTTACAATTAATAGTAATTCTATTTAAATTCTGAAAGGGATAGGGGGGACGTAATACTACTTTATTTTTCATGATTTGCTAAAGAATCACAAATTTCAAATTGAAGATAAATTTAATGGAAAGCGAGAAAATCCATAATAAGAATTGATTTGTCAAAAAATTTGGCTTCGATAATTTTAAAACGCTATTTCAAACAATGGTAATCAACAGTCGACAATGAGATATTGTCGTCTCGGGATTAAAAGTTTATATCCGTCTTTGATGCTGATTCACAGCGAGGAGAGTCGACTTCTGGCTCGGCTCTCAAAAGGTAGAGATAGAACTAAATAAGCAAGAGTTGAGAGACATCGAGTACACGCTTAACCAATTTACTTCTGAATAATTCACCAGTGACCAGGTTTTCCTCGATCTCGATCGTCCTCGAGATGCATCGGCTACGCACGTATGCGTGTATGACTACGCAAGTTAACCGCGCTCTGTATGTGCGCCAGTACCTGAATTATTCATATTCACGAGATTACTACCGAATCACTGCTGTTATTATACAGATGATGTGTTCACATTTAAGCGATCGATATTTTCAAATAAAATTTACCGAGAGATATTCGTCACCATATTATGTGCGTTTCGTCTATGAGAACATTTTCTCGACGATCATCCAGTTTTATAAAAGAAATGTTATTCATTTCACTCACCGCGAACGCAACATCTGAACACATTTCATCCTGTAGTTCTGAAACTTCCGTAATATTTTATTTGTCTTATGTGTTCTTCGCCGTTTAATATAACTTTGGAAGAATTGCCTAAATAAATTTAAATTGCATATTGAACTAACTATAGAATAACTAAAATGAGAAAGTTTTTTTATGGAATATTACATCGCTATATTATGTGCGCTGAATATTGTGTTTTATCTAACAGCGTGTCCAACAGGAGAAAATATCATTAAAAATTCTCTACTTCAATAAAATAAAGTGGAATAAAAAGTGCACAAAAAAAAAAGTTCTTCATCGGCATTATATATTATTCCCATGGTAACTTGAATCCGAGCATGTAAAAATAAAGGCATTATTTTTTTCGTTTGTTCAAGAAAAGATCCTTATAATACATACATATATATATATATATATAACGTAATTTTTACTCGAGTTTCAATATATTTAATAAAAATATGTAAATATAAATTGTGACGAATTCTAGTACTTTCAGTAAACGTACTGTAAATCCTCTTCGTATCGTGGATTGCTTCTAATTCTAATAATTCATAGGAATACGTAAACAATTCGTTTAACCGATATCGAAAGTAGATCATTATTTGAGAAACCTTTTTTTTTTTACAGTTCGCAATGTTAAGAGGTAAATCTCGAAGAAAAGCTATTCGCGGACAATAATTGCCTTAGCAGCAGTACTGGCGGTATAACCAGACACCCCCTTTACCCCCGCCATCAGCTGCTCCAAATCCTCCTGAAATCGCTTGAATCCTCGCTAAGAAGATGAATCGCACCTGCAGACTCTCTACCACGCTCACAATTATAATTTCCCAGCGCTTTACAGTGCAATTTTCACACAACAATTGAAATTTGCCGATATAAACCGATAAATACTTATTGATTGGTTAATTGATTGATTGATTGATTGATTGATTGATAATGTATTTACAAGCAAGCGGTTTAATGAAAGCGGCATTTTGCAAAGAACCCACTCGATGCTCCAGGGATGATCGGATCATGTATCCTGGACTGACTCTCTTTTCAACATATAATACGTAATAAGAAAATGTCCTTGAATATTTATCGATTTCATTGAAGATTCAAGAGCACAGTCGTCAACACGTATATTTTAAACATAGGAAGAAACTAATCCATTCTTCGGATGGCCAAAATTAGTTCAATTACGTAGTACATAATACTTATTACACGCTTTCATTTATGTGTACGTGAAATAAAATTTAATACTACGTGAATTTACAAGTAAGACGCGAAATTAGAATTCCAGACTCTTCATTAATTAACTAATTTATTAACTTGCTTAACTTTAATTACTTCTCAAAAGGATTTCTTCATCAAGAATTCTAAGCTAATTACCCCTACCTATTACGAATGTTTGCATAGAAAAATATATTAAACAGAAATGAATACAGCGAGCTCGTGCAATTATTATGCCTTCCTCGTTTCCTGCATCTTCGGTGGCAAATAATGAAATTGCTTGCGTCATCAACGCCACTTTCTTCCTAGCCATGTAATGAATACGTTTTACCCTCAAAACATACTCCAATCCTTTTTATTCGGTTCTCATAAAAAAACTTAAACATTTGAAAATAAGAAATTTCAATATTTTAAAACAAAAAAAAAGTAGAAACTCTTTTAGGTAGTAACTTTTTGCATAAATACAATAAACACTATTAGCCTATATGTAGATTTATCATATACGTGCATTAAGCCCTTTATACTGAATTTTAATTTAAAATTAATGAATGAACTAATCTAACAAGTGTAATAAGCTTTGGTAAAAATTTACAAATACGTTCCATCAACACTCGTGTAGCATTAATTTCAGTCCCATAAAAATATTATGTAATAATTTTTAATAAACTTTTTTTATAATTATAATAAATAAGCTTTTTAAACTTCATTCGGTTATTTATTTATTATCCACATTGAGTTCATAATGCTCTTAAAATAATGCTTAATTTAATAATATTTACGAATATTTCTTACCGAATAAGCTGAAGTTAAAATAAATATCAATTCTTTAGTTCATATGCCTATAAAATACGCATGTTATCCTATCGTATTAAAGAAATGTCTTTTAATGTAAAATAAACTACGGAGTTTATCTTTACTATTGAATCTCTATCTTGATTGTGCATAATAATTTTAAAATAAGTTAGAACTTGTAAACTTGATTTTACTATATAAAATATTGTTACATTACCTAGATTAACTTTTCTTATGCTCCCATACTTTACAAACATTTATTTGAATTAATGAAAAAAGAATGAGTATTGAATTGCAATAAGTAAGAACATTTTTTCTTGAATTAATATTTTTTCGAAATCTTGTTCGCACAAAAATACGTAAGAAAGAAGATCACGTATCAATAATATCACATATAAATGCAATATCCATTACTTCGGTGACTTTATATTAACTTTAATATTCCAAATATGTAGTCCATTATTCTCGATGTCTCTATACGTATTGCACGATGGAATTCTCATTACTTTTGTGTGAAAAAAAATAACTTGGGTGCCAGAAGCTTCCTTCAAGTGACTTATCCGCTTAATTGTTGCTAATGATTCTATATCCCTTAATCTGCCATGT
Source organism: Ceratosolen fusciceps (assembly GCA_018883505.1). NCBI lineage: Eukaryota > Metazoa > Arthropoda > Insecta > Hymenoptera > Agaonidae > Ceratosolen > Ceratosolen fusciceps. The sequence goes on from RCIC01000026.1 coordinate 2,969,153, forward strand.
TATGCCATTAATAGAAGACAGAGTTTTTCTTTTTTTTTTCCATTGGAATTACGAAGAAATAGAAAAAACGTAACGTAAAATGACACCTGTTCTATAAAACTTGTAGAATATAATAAAATCACTGAATCTCCGGAGTAATAGCAAATAAAGTGATTTGCTATTATAAACGTAAAATCAAAAATAACGAAGCGGGGAATGTAAATACGCGAGAGAACGTTCGAATGGGTTAAATATGGCTCAAGCTTATGTGAGCTCGTGATGGCAGACAGATCGATTCGATAGCAAGGTTGAGTGCCGAGCGCGGAGGGCTATTTAAAATCATCGACTGCGAATGGAAGAGCGAGATCAGTGACCACCGATCGGAGCTTTAAAGCAGAGCTTCCTTAAATCTTTCAATCTCGAAAACTCGAAAGCGATACACAATATCACCTACTTGCCTCTTTTTCGCTCATTTCGCTCACGAGAATATATAATCAAAGTAAGGCGAATTATTTGCATTGGTTGACGGCAGCTTGTATCACTACACCAACGATTATTTTGATTACTTCGTTAAAACGTAGATTCAGTAAACTCGTATCAGTGTGGAATTTTTTATAAATCTAAACCATCCAATGCAGCATCTTTTCATTTTTATTATATGTAAACCCCAGAGGTTTACGACCATCATCACGAATACACATTATTTATAAAATAATTGATGTTACTTTTTATTATTGTTTATATTTTTAATTAGATTCAAGACGTTTACTGGCTTTTATTACAAATACGTTTTTGAATCATCAGTGCAAAAGTGATTTTGATGCTAAAAAAGCTTGTGCAATTAGATAATTTTCAGGTATCTTTTTAAAATTACTTTTTATCTAAATGATAGATTAATCATTCTTATTTTAATATTAAACCTGACTAACGCGATTTTTTCATAAATACGGAATTTTAGTACGGAAATTAGTTAAACTACTTTCCTCTAAAACTATTATTATAATAAATACATAATATTTTAGAAAGAATCTTTTTTTGAATATTTATAAAATTATTTTTATTTCAGCTCTAATACATATAAAAGTTAAAATTCTATTTCACAATATTATCAAATTACTAATAATAAATATATAATTATTCTAATGTCAGTGTCTGATCATTCGTACGCATATGAAAACAACAATGCTTAGTGTGGAATTTAAAAATAATGGAAATAATAATAATAATAATAATAATAATAATAATATGTCAATATATGAACTGGCATTTCTTTTAAATTGAATATAAAGATATTCACTCTTATTACGCGTTATCCGATTATAAATATATTATACATAAACATGAATTACATATAAATGATAAATAATACAACTGTTTGCTTAGACTTTATTATAAAATAATCAATGTAAATAGTAGGAAATTATACAAAAATTATCGTCCTACTTATCTTGAAAGATACGAATATTTTATTTAGTAATTTTTTAAATTTATTTAGATAATCAATTATTAATACAAGATAAATATATTGTTAAGGTTCGAGACGTTTTTAACACGTTATGTATCCTGACCGAAGCAATATGTTCGGAAAGTACAACTTGTAGATTCAATCCTATATTTCTGCACATTAAATCCGATGTAGCTATTATACACCGTAAGCTTACAATAATATCAAGATTTTGGTCTTCACAGAATATAGGATTGGATCAGTCTTGCATAATACTTTATCCCCTACTACGTATAACGTATATCCCAAGCTTCAATTGCATCGCTTAGCGATGTCACGGCTCTATTAACTAAATGCATTGTCTCTTAATGCTGTTTATTTACACTTGAAAGGTAATGTATAACGTTGAAATCGTCATTCGCCGTCGTTGCATATGTCAGTAGTATTAACAACAGTATTGTGGTAATACTTATGTTAATAATAGTTTTAAGGAAATTATTTGCATAGATTATATTGATGAAGTGTTCCGAGCGCGATAAATTACGGATATGAGAAAATGCATTGTATTATGATTGGCTGGCGAGAGCCGTATGGGCTAATGAAGCTAATACCGACGCGATAAGGATTGACGAATAAGTCGCGTGCTCTATAAGCCTTTATTTTCCATAAAATCCATCGTTATACTTGTGCACGTCCATATCCAAAACAGAACAAGGAAAATTATCGAAGACGCAGCGCAGATTTTTACTTTTACTCTCTATTAAGCTTAAAGATATTATATTCGAAAAAAGCTGCGTGTAAGAAAAAGCAAAGATAAAAATTAAGTACAATTATAAAAGACGGAAAAAGAAGAGCTGAATGATATATTTTGATACACTATAAGCTCACGCTATATCCGATATTGTCGTGAACTTACTTATAATGATAATTATTTAGAAAGAAATATAGTATCATGTTTGCAAAATCTATTTGCAAACGATTCGAATCTTTTTGTACATTAAATTTGGTCAACGAATGTTACGTTTCATTTCTTCTATGAAATTTACAATATAAATATATTATATTAAGCATATGAATTGACTTGCATTTTTGACTTGAATTCGATTACATGTAACCTATCTGTTTGTCAAATTTTGGAAAAGTAAACGGCTTTGTAATTCGATAAAAAAAAAAATTGTCAAAATTATTAATTTCATAAGAAAAAAGAATAATTCCACATATATTTTTTGCATTGAAAATAAAACCTTTATCTTCATTTTCTTGGGATATTATTTTTCCATTTGACTGAACACATTGACTGGACAGTTAAATAAAAAGTATTCATACGAATTCAATTTTATGCTCGGATAAAATGAATTATGTTATTTATGTACTGTCTTATTACGAACACAGGATTCTATTAAATTTTTACATAAATATAATAAAAAAAATACTGTCACTAATAAGAGTTATTAAATTTATTGCAACGTAAAGTACACGCGATGTAGCATTATTTACGCTACTTACTAAATACGTGAGTTCCGTAAGGGAAGTTAGGATTGAGCGAAGGAAAAATAAAAGTCATTGGCGTTGGTTCGTACTTAAATATGATTCTATTTATTTATTAGTTCCTAATCGCCTAGTCCTAGTCCTAGTTCCTAGTCGCACGCAGGGGAGCTCTCGCGGATAATTTTGATTTTACTTAAAGACAGCTGGACCTCTGACGCATCCAAACAGCGGACTCCAAACAGTGTCTTGCTTTTCCTCTCCAAAGAGATACTCAACCTTCAAAGGTATTTTCCAGCCATATCTATGGGGGACCTCGACAAGAGATCCCCCTACCCAAGGTTTTATGGGGCCAGCCCTGCTGAGGCGCAGGCCAGAATTATTCGATTGCTTATTTAACTAGTACAATGCGCAGGACTCGAATATAAATGTCATTTAACATCGTTATCATTATAACGATCATTAATTCTTAACTATAACGTACTTTTTAATTCCGCAAACTTATAAAACAAATTTAAAAAATTTCGTTATTCATTTACTATTGCTACTAATTTTACGTTATAATATTAGTGCTTTCTATGTTTTTAATCGTATAATAGTAATTTCTAAAATTGTAAAAAATGTCAAGTCGCAGTAATTTGTGTTTCGACCGTATTTATTTTTTTATATAAACAATTACAAGGACAGAGGATAAAAAGAGTATTGCAGTAAAAAACAAATTTCAACCATTAACTGCGTAATGCTTGATATCTACCGTCAAATGAATTCGTTAAAAGCCTCTTAAACGATCTTATTTGCGCGTATAAGGCACAAAACTGTTGGAAGATTAATAATAATACGTTCAGCGTTCACATACAATTACATATGATTCTATCCCATAATCATTGAAATACTAGTCATTATACAATATTACTTGAACGTTTAATACGTAAAGTCCCCCGTAAGACACGATATTTTAATGGATATTTAATTGATTGATTATAAAATCAGCAGCAGCGTTTAATTTAAATTATTAAGAATCTTATTATTTCAATATAATATTGTTATAGTAACAGAAAATAAATTCGTAAAACATTACGATGTAATTGAAATAACCCAATCTTTAATATAATTGTAGAATGCTTGGAATTTGGTTAACAACTAAAAGTCCATATAAATAGTTCGTATAAAGCTTCATATTATCCAAAGTCATTTATATGATCAGGAAAAGGATCGTATATATTTTTAATCTATCCTGCACAAATTTATTTATAAAGGTAGGTTTAAGCTTTTAATTAAAAAATTGTTTAGTTATGATTTAACTCAAATACAAATTCCCGTTGCTATTTTCACGATTGGTAAAATGTACATAAGTTTTATTAAATTCTTATACTCTTATTTAAATCCTTCTAAATAACTTTAACTTTTCATTTCCATTGAAAAGTTTATTTTTCTTTTTTTCTGCCAGTTTCGAGTACCGCAAATAAGTGCATTCGTGTACTTTCATTTAATTTAATAAACTTTACTTATTATATACAAATTTTTTAATACTTTACTTATATTATATGAATATAGGAATGTAAATTTTCGAATTTTTAAGCTATAAAAATAATTTTTAAAAGTTTTTTACGGGAACAGAAATTGCAATGTATATCATGTTTGAATTAAATAATTCAAGGCATTAAATATTCAAAGAAAAGTCATAAGCTTTGTTTATTATTTTTTTTTTTTTTTTTAATATTTCTAACTGCAGTGGATAAAATAAAATAAAATATAAACAAAGACTTTTAGAATCTTTCGCTACTTTATTCTGTAAAATTTTTAATACTAATTTAAATTTCATTTCCTAGATTTTCAAATTTTATTAAAACATCTTCTAGCTTAGCGCTCATGATATATAATTCATTCAAAACACATTATTTATTTATTTCTTTATTTATTTTGACTAGTATAGCTCTTTGAGTAGGGGAACACATTTCATCTTTTACGGGAACACGAATATTTAATACGAATGTAAAATGAACTTACAGTGCCAATGTTTTATTTTATTAACAATTGATAAAATGTTTGTTATCGCGTAAAACAACCCTTGATACATTGGTCGTATAATGCATACAATGGATTTAATGTGGCTTTGATTCGTCCTAATAAACGATCGTTAAATTATTTCGAAACAGAGCCGTTGACATTTTGAATATAATATTTTCACATTTGAGTATCATATTACGATTACATTAAATATTTTATACATAATTCAAGCTTATGTTTCTTAAAATAAAAGCTTTCACGAGTGTCATGATTAACATTCTATTCGACAATTCATTTTACCATTAATGGCATACTTTATTTGTAAATATCACTCGCAATCGTCAGTCACTTCGTTTCTCATAAAATCTCTGTGTTATAATAATATAAAAACTTATCGTCCCTTCTGTAGTTTCGATACCTAAAAATTCTTATCTATTATTAGATAACTCGGTCAGCAATGAAACAGAAATGCAATAATAGTTTCATCTTAACAAAATTAATATTTATTTCGTTTGTGCTACAGATGCTCAATTTTTGAAATTCCTTTTATTGTGAATATTCTTGTGCTTCTCCTCATTTTTCTTCGATTAATCTGAAATGCAGTAAGAACGTGTTGCATTTCCATTATTGCACTACATATTTATTCGTATTTCCTTCGCCAAGTTCTTTCGATTATTTTTGTCTTCGCTTTTATCTAAATTATCCGTATACGTAGCTCCCACATTATTAAAATGAATTTATTTTCAATGTTACATTACATCCCGACAAATCTCTATAATTTAATAAGAGTGAATACAAGTTTTTTAATTAGAAATAAACAATTAAGGGATGACATTTTTTAAATTATCATAACATTGAAAATACTGCTAGACATGGTGTATCGATACTATCTTATTTTAAAATTGATTAAACGTCACGGAAATTTGTATACGCAATATCTTATAACCGTGAAGTATGACATGAATATCATCAAACCAACGACATGATATGATTTGACAGTATGACAAAATAATTATCGAAAATAATAAGTCATTTTTATCTATAAAATTATGCTTTACTGTAATTGACAACTATCTTTATCGTATAAAAATTATTCATGAAATACAAATCGAGCCATTAAAACGTAAAAATGTCGACGCTCGAAAAATAATTCTAATTCAAATAATCATAATTTATTTATACAGAATACCATTTTGCAATACGATTACGTTGCTATATTTTAAATTTTTAAAGCTGTTATTAATAAGAACATTTTCTTAAGATGATAAATTTTATACGATTAGTATATTACTCATAAATATGCAATGCATGACGACTAGAATATCTCATCAATGATAAAAAAAATTAATACTATAACAACTGCGTATCAATTGAATTGAATCTGTTATTGCGAGATTTTATTCTTCCTTTAAGTAAATAACAAATCTAATACAAAAAATTGATTACATAAACTTTATTTATAATTGAATTAAATAATTCAATAATATAATCATATAATACAATTATTTTATTTTATTCATTTAGTTTTTTTCCAATGATACGCCTATATTAAACTATTTATTTTGTTGATAAAAAAATGATTTCAGGAATAATTTATGATAAAAGAAATGCTGGCGATAGAATCTTGAAGTAAGCTTATAAGAGTATGCATTTTTTCGAAATAGTTAAGTTATTTCAAAATGTATTGACTAATTTATTGATCATTGTGCAATTAGTCAAATATCTTAACAAAATCTTATAACCTTTAATAAAAACTGCCTTCTGTACTCAATTGTAAGTAAAATTATGTATCGATGTAAAGGTGCATATTTTTAATACCAATACAATTATATAATATTAAGATAAATTGAGTTAATTAACGAAAAAAAAAATTTTTTTTTTAATGTAAATTTCATATTTATTTTGTGCAAAATATAAATTACTTTTGCATAATCATAGTCTTAAGATTATTTATTTCGTTAAAAAGCAATGGATGAAGTAACGTTAAAGAACTAAATAATAGACAAGCGCAGATAAAAATGAGTAGATGATTAAATTGAATAAAAGAGGTTTGTAGGTATAATATAGATGTTTGATGAGTAAGAAAAATATATCAATTTAAACGTTGAAAAAATAAATCATTCTATCGTATTATTTTAACGTTAAAATATAAAAGGGTGTAAATGAAAATCTTATTAAAATCTTTATCAATAAATAAGAAAATGTAAAGCACCGTCAGTCAGATACTATAAAACAAATAAAAAAGTGAGCTAAGGCGTTCGATTAAAAAATGAAAGGAGTTATCCGCTCTTTGATTAGCTTTCAGCTAGTGATACTTGATTTTTGTGGACCTTGCCTCGGTACGGTAAAATTCCTCTTTCTTTAATGAGACGTTCATATCTTCTAACGGGTCTTCTCGTTTACTACTCACCGGCCGCGTTGGCTTCCTTGCCGTTTCATACGAGACAATAATGTAGCGCTGGTAAGTTTAGTGACCGGCCCGATTATCCTCATTAGCTACTTCCCATTTCCGTTCCTTATTTTCAACGAGACGTTAAAAACAATGGTCGCTTTTGTGGTTACTAATGGTTTACATATTAACGTAAGCAATGGTGAGTGACGACAGCAACTCAAGGTCCGTTAAACGTGAGCTTGAAAAATCATCCTTTATAATAAAATTTAAAGGATTATTGAGCTTTTCTTATCAAACCTCAATGTACATTATTGCTATCTTATAAGCTTGCATTTCATAAAGTTCGATTATATTTTTAAAGAAGAAGAAGAAGAAGAAGAAGAAGAAGACGAAGAAGAAGAAGAAGAAGAAGAAGAAATGATATCCTCGTATTGTTTAATACCTATTGTTATCAAATTGCAACTTATCCAGCCCGTTCTCGGAAATTCTCCGACCGAGAATTCGTATTGAATAAATTTCTTTTTACAACGCAAACTGTTTCCCATATTCTTCCTCATAATTTATCATAATTAGTGTCAATTCTGTTATCTCTTTATTGTGCTTAACGAGAAACGTAAATGCAACTGATTTCCTTATCTATCGTCAATGACGATCTGTTTTAACCAGTCGCAGATTCGAGAATTGCGACACTATTAAACGAAATGATAAAGTAAAGTAAAGGGTCTTCGGATTTGTTTTTGACCGCCTATAAAATGGCCGCGTGTACGGAATGTCCATTTGGTATTTGAAAATCGTGTTTTTAGTAATGCGGCATCATAACGGGATGAAGTAAAGCTTGCCTGTCGCTCGGTCATTCGAGCGGAGTTGGCAACACTGGGAAATTGAGGGGACTGCAGAAAATCGTGGCAGGCTCGGTGATGGAATCGCTGGCGCGAGCTACGATCTCAAAACAACGGAAGATCCTATTGGCTGGTGGGGCGGCCCCTGGACGGCTGTGAGCGCATGCGCCGAATTTCTCTTATGTCCGATAAAAATTAGTTGGTAATATTGGGGCTGACAACTCTGTTATTCTGTTGCATGCGTGTGCGTGTGTGGTGCGTGTCTGCCTTCGCGTGTAAGCTACGAAAAGCTGAGTGAAACTGGCGGAATTTCAAGCGATATTTAATGATTCGTACTTAATTACATTGTGGCGTCCGAACAAACAGCAGTACTTAATGAGAAATGAGCGGTCAAAAATTTCAGTATGACGAGAGCGGAGGGACGTTTTTTTATTTTTTATTATCGTTCCTGGCTCTGCTTCTAGTTCCGAGTACATTTTACTTGTGGCCACGTTGCCCGAAACCAGGTTTGACAATTTTTTTTAATTCTTAATTTAAATAAATATATATATATATATATACATATATATACATATATTTATTTATATACTTATTTATACACACACACACACACATATATATATATATATATACATATATTTATTTATATACTTATTTTTATATTTTTTTATATACACACATGTATATATATATATGTGTATTTTTTTTATTTACTACGGCACAACCGGTTTCATAAATATTTTTTTTTACGTCGGTCTTTTTTCCACGTTATTGGTTAGGTTCATAATTGTTGTAAGAAAAACAGATAACAGCTGAACTAGCAAGATAATACTTATTTTTTCTGCGTTTCTCTATTAACAACCTTATTAACATACGCTTTAACGTAAGCAAACATTAAAATTAATTGTTTTTCCTTTTTACTAGATCCGAATCTAATAATAAAGGAATGCCACTGTGATGGATGTAAAAGGAAAAAAATTATTCTTCAAAAGAATGATCCATGGAAAGAAGCCAAGTCACTATTTAAGTACAGTTATCGTTTATTTATGTATATACACACACACATATATATATATATAATTTTATAAGTAAATTTCCTTTCGACTTTACAGAAAATCTATTATTATTGCTGGATGGATATTACTTGGTTTTCTTGCTTACAAAGTTTCTCAATTTGATTATGAGATGACTAATTTTGATCCATATGAAATATTGGGTGTTTCTCCTGTAAGTAATCTTTTATATTTCATTATTTACCCATCATAATAAATTTATAATCATTTACAAAATCAAAGTCTTAAAACTTTTTAATATTAAATTTTTCGATTGTTAAAAAGTTATTAATATGTTAAAATAACATTTTTAAATAATTATTAAATTAAAAGCTTCTAAGAGGTAGCTTCTTTTATTAAATAATCCTTAAAATTGTATTATAGAAATACATAAGATTTTTAATAATATTTTAATTGGTTTTCTTTCACTCTCTCTCTCTCTCTCTCTATATATATATATATATATATGTATATATGTATATGTATATGTATATAATTTAAATATATAAAATAATGTTATTTCAGAGTTCTTCTGCTGCAGAAATAAAAAAAGCTTACAGACAGCTTTCTTTAATTCTTCACCCTGATAAGGAAACTGGAAATGAAAAAGCATTTATGAGATTAACAAAAGGTAATGTGTTCGGGCGTATAGTTGTAAGCTAAACGCGTTGTACAAGGTTGGCGTTAGCAAACCTTGATATTTATTAATTAATGTTGTTTCGAATAAGCACAAAAGAATAGAAGAAACTGTGTAGTGTTTAGAATTTATTTATTTTAGAATTTTGAGTACAATGTGAATAGAGTAGACTTGGTTGTTATAACACTAGCTAATTATGAGCTTAGTAGTAGTCTTGTTGAAGGAAGGGAGTGTACTGGCGGTCCTTTTTTGTATTAATTGATAATTAGTTATTTAGGCGGCATGCCGATCGCGGGGTAGGCGGCGCCTAATTGCGCAGACCGAAATAATAGACTCTATGGCATACGATTAGGTACTTTTCCGCACAGGTTTGTAATTTAGTCAAGACGAAAAAGAGGTCGTCTTGACGATTTTGTTTACAAGCGGTTTGCGCCGTAACATAATGTTTGAATGAAAAATATAAAAAAATATATTTTGATTACATAATTTAATTTATGAATTTCAATAACAAAATATTTTATTTCTTCAGCTTATCAAGCTCTGACTGATAAAGAAGCAATGTCGAATTGGGAAAAATATGGTAATCCTGATGGCCCTGGTGCTATGGGTTTTGGTATAGCTTTACCATCGTGGATTGTTGAGAAAGAAAATTCAATGTGGGTCTTAGGTGCTTATGCTCTAGTATTTATGTTAGCTCTGCCAACTGTTGTTGGAATGTGGTGGTATAGAAGCATTCGATACACTGGTGATCAGGTATAGAATAATTCATTAAAACTATTATTATTCAATTGATAGTTAAATTATATATATATATATATATTTGTATTTAATTATATTGAACTAAATTACTCATCTTTTTTATAGGTTTTATTATCTACTACCAAAATGTACTATGCTTTCTTTCATAATACTCCTACAATGACGTTAAAAAGAATAATTATGGTTCTTGGAGCTTCATTTGAGTTTGAAAAAAAATATAATACTGATATCGTTGAGAGGTTATCAGATAATGAAGAAGTACCTGCGGTATGAAAATGATTATTTTCCCTTTATTATTATTTATTTTATTTTTAAGTCAACATAAAATTATTTTGTGTAGTTAATTCGACAATTACCGAATTTGGGTGAAAAAAATAAAGAATATCCGTTATGCCTAATGTATTCTATTAAAGCTAGAGCTATAATACACGCCCATTTATCACGAATTGCATTAAATACAGATACATTAGAGAAAGATAGGCAGTATATTGTTAAAAAATGTCCATATTTGATTCAAGAAATGATTTCTTGTGTAAATCAACTAATTGTATTAGCTTATGCTAGACAAGGTTTGTTTTGAATAAAGAAATTCATTTTTTTATTGTTTTTAATATACATAAAAAACTGAAAAAAATGTCAATTTTATTTTTAGTTCAACACTTACCAACAATAACAACGATTGAAAATTGTATGAGACTATGTCCAATGATTGTACAAGCATTTTGGGAATTTAAAAATCCTTTACTACAGTTACCTTATATCACAGAAGATCATCTTAAATATTTTAAAACCAAAAAGGTTTTTTATAATTTAAAATAACTAATTATCATGTTTTTGTAAAACTATATGTGAATATTAATTTCAGGTGAAAAGTCTTCAAGAATATGCTCAGCTGAAACGTGAAGATCGGAGGTCAATTTTACGGGGTTTATCCGACAGTCAATTTAATGATGTAATGAAAGTCCTAGGAAGTATGCCTTTTATTGATTTTAAAGTTAGATCGGAAGGTATTTAACTATGTTATAATTATTTTGTATTTTAGAAAAAAATGTTAGTTATATGATTTTTACGACTAATAACAATTTTAGTAATCGATGACGAGAACTCGACCGTATACACAGCGGGTGCTATTGTAACTGTAACTGTAACTCTTACAAGGAAAGACATGTCGCATTTGTTCGGCGATGATACGATTAAAGAAAAGACGCTGATTGAAGAATCGAAGGGAGAAGGGGATAAGGACAAGGACGAAGCTGAAGAACAATGTCAAGTCGCGGCCAAGAGGCCGGCATGGCTGAAGCAGCGTAAAGTTCAAAAGAAATCTCATAGTAAAAATAAGGGCTCCAACAAAAAGCCACCTGCGCCTAAATCGACTACGACAGTGGGTGCTGGTGATAACAGTCTTTCTAGTCAGCAAACCAACTCTTCTCCAAAATCAAAAAAAGAAAAGAAGGAAGAAAAAGAACCCGCTAAAGACAGTCTGAAAGAGAAATCAAACGGTGTGATATATTTGAATATTTGCCTCGAGTCTATTAATTTTGTAATAATAAATTTAATGATTGTATAAAAGCCTGCGGTATTATATAAAACTTAATTAACGAAGGATTATTCGTATTTCAGACTCCGATGGTAGCGAGAGTGAGACGAATAAAAGTGACAGCAGCGATGACGAGGACAGCTCGCGCGAGAGTACAAAAAAGCAGCAAGAGTCGGAAGTCGGGGAGGACGACGACACCGAGTGGAATAAGTTCCAGCAGCGTTTATCGAAACGCGACCGACTGCTCGACGGTCGCAGTAACGTTTCCCATCTCGTGCACTCCCCTTACTTTCCAGAAGTCAAACAGGAGTGTTGGTGGGTTTATATTTGCGACCGTAAGAGTTTAACTCTTCTTACGGCACCGATCCACGTTACTTCCCTCGTCGACGTCGAAGAGCTGCAATTGCGCTTCACTGCACCCCTCTGGCCAAACATATACACCTTCACGGTTTGCCTACGAAGTGACTCGTATCTGGGATTCGATCAACTGCACGATATCAAAGTAAGCGATTCATTCCTCCCTCGATCTGAAACGAAGGCTTGCTTATCGTTATTTAAAATAATCACTATTGTTTGCTTAATTTTTAATTTGAAGTTGGCGCATAAGAAGTTTTATTGTCAACGATGATAATCTTATTTATTATTTTTACTCTTTTTCTTTATATATATATATATATATATATATATAAAAATACGAAATTTATTCATTTTCGCAATCTAAGCTATTATAAGCTTATCGCGTTTATAATTTTTATTACAAAATATTGATATTTCCTAAAACAGCTGGACGTGAAGGAGGCCGCAGCCGTTCCTACCGATCACCCACAATGGGAAATGTCTGATGAGGAAACAGCAGAGGACGTCGACGCTGTTGACGAACATTCCGAGTTCACGACTGATGAAGACATCAGTGATAACGAATGAACACTTGTTGTGTCACTCAAATAACATGAAACTAAGTTTGCGCATCAGCGCGTAATAATTAATGTTGTGATCCGAACAGGTTTTGCCCTTCATTGAAGAAAATCAATGTTTAGGAAGTGGTGTGGAGAAGAGAAAGTAAAAAAAAAAAAAAATATGATATAAATGGGGATGGGTGTTTTGTATATGAAAAATCTATAATACAGAGTTGATGTGAGCATATTATAAACGTACTAGGAGGATGTCCGTAATAAGTGAAATTTTTTCAGTGAAACGAAGCAGCAACATGCACAGTGAATAACAGAGTACGATATTTATTTTAACATTGTTAATTATTAATTTTTTGAAAGCATGTATGCACCTTTTTAATAAAATAAAATTGTCTATATTTTTAAGTATATTTTAATACTAATTAGCAAAAATGTATTCTTATAAATTTTTTAACAGTAACTCCAGTTTTTATATTTTAAATATTCATCTTTACTAATATTTTAATATTTAATAAGTTGATAATATTTATTTTAATAATAATATATCATACTGAAGCGCCTTTATTTTTAATGTTATTTAATTCGATATTCTCACAGATTGTAAAGAAAAAAATAATAATAAAACATTATACTACTATGTCAAATATTTTAATATACGAAAAATATTTTTACAAATTTTATGAAAAAAAAAATCAATAAAAATGAATGTTAAAACTTACGATTATTGTTAAATGTATTATTGAAAAAATTGATGACATTACGTATTTATAAGTCCCCGACGAATTTGTAATCAACTTTCACTAATATTTTTTACATGAATACACGAAATGACCTTAATTCATCGATAAGAGAGAAAGTTACAAATCCGTTATAATAATCCTTTGATATCGTATCAAGAGGCGTGAGGGTTTCTGTATTTATACCGACTCGAAACGTAAGAAACTTTTAGTTTGACAAGTGTTGCCTTCAAAGACTAGTTCGTTTAAAGAATCCATGATAAAATGAATATAATAAGTATTTTAATAACCTATTGCCTCCTCATTACGTCTTTCATTGACTTGTCAAAAAGTAAGTATGCACTTCAATTACGATATTTTATTATTATTTTATAAAATTTGTGTATATATATATATATATATATATGTGCGTATAGATATATATTATTCGTCACATTCTTTTCGTAGCTTTTGACTCCGAAGAAAAAACAAAAGTAACTAACGTGGGATTGAATGGTCCAGTATATTCCTTTGTAAAAACCGATAAGCAAGCTAATATAAAATGGGGAGTTAGACATTATATTCCAAGAAGGAACTTAAGATGAATTATATTAAAAATTATAATTGCATAATTTTTATTTAATTATTTAATACTAAATAAATCATTTTTATATTTCCCGAATTCGTACGCTATATAGAACATGTAGCGTATTTAAACATCATGCATGTAATAAATTTAATAATATTTTCGTAAAGTACTATATATAATACATGTATGTAATATAGATTAAAAGTAATTATAGATGTGTATTATAACATTAAAATAATTCGACGAAATTTTAATAAAAATGTAATTTACAAAGTAGTATTTAATTGATTTTTTGAAGCATGACTGCGTCTATTCATATTTAATCTGTAAATTCAATGTTCAATCGATAAATAAAATCGTGAAAAATTGATATATTTTTTTATGTCACTAAAGACATAAAATATTGTTAAAATTTCAGTCTCGTCGCCTCTCTTATAAGACTTGTAATTCTTATTGGATTCATCATCACATATTTTACCATGTCAAAATAATTAGCGATCGTGAAATAATATTTCCATAAAATGTTGTAAGAGACTCTCGTAGCTTATTCCCATAGCATATATACGAATTTCAAACAAATACGTTATGTTTATCCACCCGCCCTTTCTTTCTTTACGTTCTTTGCAGAAGTTAAACCGAAGCTCGGGCATTCTCGGTTGGAAATTTGGAATTTCGTCAGCTAATGGCGTCGCAACTCAGCCGCAGTTAGCCGAGCCCCGTAAACGCTCTACACGTATTCCCCTCGGGCTTTTCCAATAGCATTTAAAGTGTTTTATTATACCGTGATCGTCAGAATCTTTGTTGTAATGTACCCGCTCGTATCCTGTCATTATTAAAATTGGTATTATCACAGGCAAATTTGTTGAATTATTTATGGCGCTTCGATGCCACTTTAATTTTTTTTTTTTTAATTCTAACCGTTTGTTTATTTATTTATTTATTTATTTATTTATTTATGATCCGTAGATACAAATAAAGGGCGTATTTACTTGACAATATAGGGGACCGATGTACAAAATCTCGGATTTTCGATGCTACGCGACATGCGTCAATAAAAAGGAGTTAAATTGAAGAAAAAGTTTGATAACGCATCATCACAATTGGTACTCGAGTCTACCAACGGTTTATTTTCTATCAGTGCACTGGGTCACAATCTCCATGATGATCTTTGATCACCATGACGGGATCGGGTCGTTATACGCCATTTACAGCTGAACATCGTATTTTGAGTCGTCATTCGTTTATTCAGATGACTGAGTACCAGTATGACACTTTCTATAACCAAGAAAGACGCAAAAACATTGATCAATACTATTCGATTACAAAATGATTTCCCAATGCTGTTCAATATATACATATTGACAATTCGTTCGTGCGCTTAAAGTTTGATTAACTATCACATGCTCGTGATAGTTTTTATTTACCTGGATACCAAAGTTCTTGATATCACGAGAATAATAAGAGATGTTTTCTAGACGCCTTAACAACATTACGTACTATTGTGACTGATTTAAAAATGCGTAAAGGGATATTTGACAGAGCATCTTTTGAAATGGAATTTAATCTTCATTGGGTCATTGAACAACATAACGGTTAGTTAAAGTAAATGAAGTTGAAGGTTAGCGAAGTGTTTTATGTTACAACCTGATGGTTAGCCAACCAAACAAAAACCATCGAGCCCGCGACATGTCAATACCCTCTTGCAGATGCCCACAGGTTTGGGGACCAACCGCAGCTACTATCGGGGGGAGGGGGGTTTTTTATCACTGTGAGTTTTTACGAAACTGATAAGAACGTAAAAAAGTTTATTACTTCAGCGGTGGTGCGCCGCCAAACTCAAAGGGCTCATAGAGTCCAACATATATATATGGGGGGGGGGCTGGCCCTCTGTTCGGTATTGTCCTTAAAATTATCATAACATTATCATAATAATATTTGGCTTTATATAATGGATTCGTAAAAGTAATCCTGATACAATTTTATTAACTAAATTAATATAAACCTAATCAATAATGATAAAAAAGCATTAATTTCTTGAAATTGAAGTATATAAAGATGTTTGTAAACTAACGAAAGAATTATTAATAATTCTTAATAATTCATGATATTGTTGATTGTTTCACTTATGAAATCATTCGAATATTTTTCAGGCAATTTAAACGTATTTTTACAATTGCAGTTAAACAAATAAATAAGAAAAATAATATAAATAATATAATAGACAATCACAGAAGCTTAATAATGTACCTTTTTTTTTAAATAAAGTTTGAATATAAAAATGAATTCTTTTATTTTTTATTAATAGATTCGACAAAGGATAAAATGTTTTTTCCTTTTCTTTTTTCTTCTTTTTAAAACTAAACCTTGCAGAATTTTACTTATTCGATAAGGATAATACAATTAATACGATTGAATTAGTAGCTGCTGTATCCTTAGTCATGATTTTTGTTATTACGTTTATTTAAAATATTATTATAAAAAACTTATAATATATTTTTTTTTAAACGTGTAATAATTAAACAATTTATTTTATTATAAAATGATTTATTAAAATTGAAAATTGAATTTAAGAGTAGTTTGAAATAAAATATAACATTGAAGATATTACGATAATAGTATTATTTTTATATACGTAATAATAATTAATTTTTTTGAATTATAAATAATTATATTCATATTGAACATGTAACGTTTTTATATAAACTACTACTTACTACATGTAAAATGAGTAAATGATTTTATTTCAACAAATTCTAAAACAATTGTTGTCTTTTTGTTAATTTTTGAAATATTAGGCCGGTTTAGGATTAATTTAGCAGGATTAGTTATTAATCAATAATTATTCCATTGGAATTACTAGATCCAGGATCATTATTATTATTATTATTATTATTATTATTATTATTATTATTATTATTATTATTATTAGGGTAATACGATCAATTATACAATTCAAATTGTTACAAGCCATTGTACAATTATTTTTCTTTTCCTTTTGTTTATTTATTTATTTATTATTTATGTATTTATTATTGGAGGAATCAATGGAGTCATTATATCTAATACATCATCGGATAATTTATATTATAATAATACACGATAAATAATTTGCTGTTGCCCATTTCAATCGATAGTTTTATTTATTGATTTCCATAATTTACAGGATCTAGAATAAATAAATAAATAAATAAATCTCGGGATTAGGTCACGGAAGGTCGACCAAACCATGCGCCTGTTGCAGCTGATGGTCAACCACGCACCTCGCACACCAGGTTAAGCTAGTCGCGTGACACCTCACCACATCAGTCACCAGATGTCGCGATTCTCCTCCGAATGTGCAGTATCAATCTGTAAAAGATATATAGACCCAAAAAAGCGAGACGTTTTATCGTTCTCGGCCTAATGGCTAAGAAGAGGTCGACGATTTCTGATCTAAGAGATAAAAATGAATTTCATTCCTTTTCTTTTTTTGATCCTGCTGTGTGTGTCGCGTGGTGATCCAATTTCATACCAACAACAAAACATGTATTTTGATTTCTATAGACATCCTGAAGTGTAGTAGTTTATATTTTTATTTTACTACTACCTGCATTTGGTTTAAATTCACAAATCATTATAAATGAAGTAAAGAAAAAAGAAGTTTTTTCGGATCCATAGGAATAATAATTAATTTATGCAATAATTAGAATTGGGGGATTTTAGGATTTTTTGTTTGCGGACATCATCATCGTATCATGTATTTACATTAGGAATAGATGTTGATACACGTGCCTATTTTACTTCAGTAATTATAGTAAATTGCAGTCCCTACAGGAATTAAAGTTTTTAGGTAATGAAGCTTTAATAACGAGAGTAAAAATTAAATTTTGAGTAACTAATTTGTTAATTTTAGGATTCATTTTTATATTCGCTATTGGTGGGATTACTGGAGTGATTTTATCTAATTCATCATTAGATATTATAATACTGGATACATATTGTGTAGTTGCTCATTTTCATAAAGTTTTATCAATTGGTGCGGTATTTTCAATTTTTGGAAGATTTATTTATCGATTTCCTTTATTTTCTGGATTAATAATAAATAAAAAATGATTAAAAATTCATTTTATTATAATATTCACTGGAGTAAATATTACCTTTTTTCCTCAACATTTTTTAGGTTTAAGAGGTATACCTCGACGATATAGAGATTATCCTGATGTTTATATATGTTGAAATATATTATCAACTTTTGGATCTTTAATTTCATTTATTAGCACAGTTTATTTTTTATTTATTTTATTAGGGGCTTTTTTAAGACAACGAATATTTTTATTGTAGTATTTTTAGATAAATTAAATACATCAGAAGAATAAGTAACAAATTATCCTTCTGCCGATCATTCATTTTATGAAATTCCTAAGACAATTTTATGTTAATCGATATAAAATAACCATATGAATTTTCTAATATGGCAGATTAGTGTAATAGATTGAAATCCTGTATATGTAAATATTTTACTATTAGAAATTTCATTGTAAGACAAATAAATTTACAAGATGCAAGTTCACCTGTTATACAATATATATATATAACTATTTTTTTATGAATTTTCAATAATTTTTGCTATTTTAATTACAATATTATTAATTTATATTATTATTAATAAATAAATATGAATAAAAAAAATGTGTGGATTTAAATTTAATTCATGGTGATATAATTGAAATTATTTGAACTACTTTACCTGTTTTAGTTTTATTATTTTTAGCTTATCTGTCATTACAATTGTTATATTTAACTGAAAATTATTATAATTATTTAATAACTATTAAAGTTATTGGGCATCAATGACATTGAAGATATGAATATAGTGATTATGTAAAAAAAAAAAATCATTTGATTCATATATAGTTAGTCGTTTTAAAAATAATGAATTATTTCGTTTATTAGATGTAGATGATTATTTAGTAGTTCCTATTAATATTCCTATTCGATTTTTAATTAGAGCGGTTGATGTTATTCATTCATTTACTATCCCTTCATTAGGAATAAAAGTTGATGCTGTTCCAGGTCGAATTAATCAAACAGGTACCATTATCCGTCGAGTTGGAGTTTATTTTGGCCAATGATCAGAAATTTGCGGTGTTAATCGTAGATTTATACCTATTTGATTAGAGTCGGTAAATATAGAAAATTTTTATAATTGATTAATTAATAATAATTAATATTTTCATTAATAGGGATTCCACCATTTTTTGGATTTTTAGTGAAATGAATTTCATTAAAAAGACTAATTAATATAAGATTTTGAATAATAATAGTAATGATTTATTCTACTATGGTTAGAGTATTTATTTATATACGATTATTATATTCTTGTATATTAAATCATTGCGTGTGTTTAAAAAATACTTTAAAATTTATTAATTTAAAAAATAATTATTCATCCAGACATATTTTATTAAATTGAATTAGAATAGGATCATTGTTTTTTAATGAATCTCTTTTAAGTTTAATATATATATAAATTGTGTAAATTTTAATCGATCGAAACCTAAATTAAGGTATATTATTGTTAATAATATCATTGAATATATTTTATTCCAATTAAAGAAATATTATATATTATGAACTTCTAATTCATTAATAAAATAAGTGATTTATTTATATTTCTTAATTAATGAAATAATGTAAACTAAATTGCTAATTTAGTTATTAATATAATTATATTATTATTTCTTAGTAGTATGTCTGATAAAAAGTGATAAACTGTAAATTTTCTTTATAGGAAATATCCCTTATTACGATAATTATATTTAAGTTATAAAGCATCATTAAATTTGCATTTTAATATTTTCTTTAAACTATTAAATAATTAAATTCTTCAATTTAAAGCTCCTTCTTTAATTTCAATTACTAGAGCAATTAAAAGGATAAAAGAAATTATTATTATTATGCAATAATAAAATTCAAGTTATAAAATTATATTAATTGAATTAACTATTGGTAAAATTAAAGTAATTTCAACATCAAGTAATAAAAAAATTACCGAAATTAAATAAAAATGATGGGGAAAGGGGAATTTTCTATGCTCTAAAAGCATCAAATCCACATTCTTAAGGTAATGTTTTATCAAAATTTATAATTTTTTTTTGTCCTTAAAATTATCATAACATTATCATAATAATATTTGGCTTTATATAATGGATTCGTAAAAGTAATCCTGATACAATTTTATTAACTAAATTAATATAAACCTAATCAATAATGATAAAAATGCATTAATTTCTTGAAATTGAAGTATATAAAGATGCTTGTAAACTAACGAAAGAATTATTAATAATTCTTAATAATTCATGATATTGTTGATTGTTTCACTTATGAAATCATTCGAATATTTTTCAGGCAATTTAAACGTATTTTTACAATTGCAGTTAAACAAATAAATAAGAAAAATAATATAAATAATATAATAGACAATCACAGAAGCTTAATAATGTACCTTTTTTTTTAAATAAAGTTTGAATATAAAAATGAATTCTTTTATTTTTTATTAATAGATTCGACAAAGGATAAAATGTTTTTTCCTTTTCTTTTTTCTTCTTTTTAAAACTAAACCTTGCAGAATTTTACTTATTCGATAAGGATAATACAATTAATACGATTGAATTAGTAGCTGCTGTATCCTTAGTCATGATTTTTGTTATTACGTTTATTTAAAATATTATTATAAAAAACTTATAATATATTTTTTTTTAAACGTGTAATAATTAAACAATTTATTTTATTATAAAATGATTTATTAAAATTGAAAATTGAATTTAAGAGTAGTTTGAAATAAAATATAATATTGAAGATATTACGATAATAGTATTATTTTTATATACGTAATAATAATTAATTTTTTTGAATTATAAATAATTATATTCATATTGAACATGTAACGTTTTTATATAAACTACTACTTACTACATGTAAAATGAGTAAATGATTTTATTTCAACAAATGCTAAAACAATTGTTGTCTTTTTGTTAATTTTTGAAATATTAGGCCGGTTTAGGATTAATTTAGCAGGATTAGTTATTAATCAATAATTATTCCATTGGAATTACTAGATCCAGGATCATTATTATTATTATTATTATTATTATTATTATTATTATTATTATTATTATTATTAGGGTAATACGATCAATTATACAATTCAAATTGTTACAAGCCATTGTACAATTATTTTTCTTTTCCTTTTGTTTATTTATTTATTTATTATTTATGTATTTATTATTGGAGGAATCAATGGAGTCATTATATCTAATACATCATCGGATAATTTATATTATAATAATACACGATAAATAATTTGCTGTTGCCCATTTCAATCGATAGTTTTATTTATTGATTTCCATAATTTACAGGATCTAGAATAAATAAATAAATAAATAAATCTCGGGATTAGGTCACGGAAGGTCGACCAAACCATGCGCCTGTTGCAGCTGATGGTCAACCACGCACCTCGCACACCAGGTTAAGCTAGTCGCGTGACACCTCACCACATCAGTCACCAGATGTCGCGATTCTCCTCCGAATGTGCAGTATCAATCTGTAAAAGATATATAGACCCAAAAAAGCGCGACGTTTTATCGTTCTCGGCCTAATGGCTAAGAAGAGGTCGACGATTTCTGATCTAAGAGATAAAAATGAATTCATTCCTTTTCTTTTTTTGATCCTGCTGTGTGTGTCGCGTGGTGATCCAATTTCATACCAACAACAAAACATGTATTTTGATTTCTATTGACATCCTGAAGTGTAGTAGTTTATATTTTTATTTTACTACTACCTGCATTTGGTTTAAATTCACAAATCATTATAAATGAAGTAAAGAAAAAAGAAGTTTTTTCGGATCCATAGGAATAATAATTAATTTATGCAATAATTAGAATTGGGGGATTTTAGGATTTTTTGTTTGCGGACATCATCATCGTATCATGTATTTACATTAGGAATAGATGTTGATACACGTGCCTATTTTACTTCAGTAATTATAGTAAATTGCAGTCCCTACAGGAATTAAAGTTTTTAGGTAATAAGCTTTAATAACGAGAGTAAAAATTAAATTTTGAGTAACTAATTTGTTAATTTTAGGATTCATTTTTATATTCGCTATTGGTGGGATTACTGGAGTGATTTTATCTAATTCATCATTAGATATTATAATACTGGATACATATTGTGTAGTTGCTCATTTTCATAAAGTTTTATCAATTGGTGCGGTATTTTCAATTTTTGGAAGATTTATTTATCGATTTCCTTTATTTTCTGGATTAATAATAAATAAAAAATGATTAAAAATTCATTTTATTATAATATTCACTGGAGTAAATATTACCTTTTTTCCTCAACATTTTTTAGGTTTAAGAGGTATACCTCGACGATATAGAGATTATCCTGATGTTTATATATGTTGAAATATATTATCAACTTTTGGATCTTTAATTTCATTTATTAGCCACAGTTAGGGTTAGTACTTTGATGAGGGGCTGTGGGGGTAAGGACATACGAATTGTGGGAGGGAGAGGGTAGAGGAGAAAAAGGAAGCCAGCCTGAAGAAGAAGAAGGTAGAACCAAAGGCGCCGGTGGCCGAGCGCAGGGAGGGAAAAGGCCCGGAAGACACGGGGAGGGTGAAAGGATGAGAAAAAGACCATAGGAAGGGGCGAATCTTGGGCCGAATAGATGAGCGGGAGAGGGATGGAAAGCCGGGGTCGCAGGGTCTAACGAGGGGACCGAGGGATAAGGGCAGGGGAAGGACAAAGAGAAAGTGGCAAGATGTGCAAGGGCACCGGGGAGTACAAGATGAGAGAGATGAACTAGGTTTGGAGGAAGTTGCAAGAAGTGTGCGATGGGGACGGGACAGAGGGAAGGGAGAGGAGGATGACTAAAGAAAGATGAGATAAAAAAAAAATGTGTGGATGGAATAGTGTGAAGGCATTGTGAATAATTGAATTATTTTGTTGAACCTACTTTTACTGGTTATAGTTGTATATTTGTAGCTATGCTGTCATGACAATTTGTTTGAGAGGGAACGTGAAAATGTAGATAAAGCTGTCAGAAGACGAGGATAAAGTTATGGGCCGCCATGACATGGAAGAGAGGGAATAGAGGGAGGAGGTAAAAAAAAAAAAAAGCATGGGCGGCAAGATTAGAGGGAGTCGTTTGAAAAAAACTGAAGGGATTATGTCGGGGATGGGTTGGCAGGGCGGCGTGGGCGAGGATTGGGGAGTGCGAGGGGCGCGAGAAGATTCCGATGCTGATGGGGGAAGGGATGGAGCGGGGGGAGGGTTGGAGCAGGTCATGCCGAGCCTCGGGCATGGGCGATAAAAGGAAGAAGTGGGGAGGCGGCGGGGTGCCAGGTCGGACTGAGAAGGCACAACTATGGGACCC
Source organism: Ceratosolen fusciceps (assembly GCA_018883505.1). Taxonomy (NCBI): domain Eukaryota; kingdom Metazoa; phylum Arthropoda; class Insecta; order Hymenoptera; family Agaonidae; genus Ceratosolen; species Ceratosolen fusciceps. Next base: position 2,992,920 of record RCIC01000026.1, read on the forward strand.
GGAGGCCGGGCGCGGTGCGGGAGGGTGGGCCAAGGAGCAGAAGAGGGGCGGGGGGGGGGGGGGCCGCGCGTAGTAGGAGGGAGAACCGAGGTGCGGAGGCAGGGAGGCGGGTGGGAAATCTAGAGGAACAGTGGCAAAAGGGGGTCGAAGTGAGAGACGAAGCAGGAAGAGGGGCAGGACGAGGGAGGCCCACAGTGGGGTGGAGGGGAGGGGACGGGGCAGGGCTAGAAGGAAAAATAGAAGACGCAGGAAGAGTAAGCGTGGGAAAGCAGCAGAGGACGGGATGCGGCGACGTGAGGGGAGAGATGGATGTGGAGCGACGGTGGGAGGAGAGGCGTGGGAGAGGAATGCAGCGGTTGGGGGAAAACAGACGGGAAAAGGGAGGGAAGGGAACAAAAAAGCTAAGGAGGCAGCCAGACAAGGCGGATGAAAGGGAATGAGAAGAGGAGTCTGGTGTTGGAAGGAATCCGCGTGGGAAGGTGGAGAGAGAGAAAAAGGGGGGAAAGTGGAAGCGATCGAAACCTAAAGGGATTGGTAGAGCAGGGGGTAAGAGAGCTAGGGAAGAGACGTTTAGGCCCAGGATAAGAAAGAGGAGAGATTGATTGACCTGCGGTAAGGATGTAAGTAAAATAAGGGTATTGGGAGTTAGAGGGCGGAATGAAGATAAGACGTGGAAAAACGTACAAATGGCGAAGTCGAGGGAGGTAAGAAAGGAGATGATTGGCGTGAGGAGGGGGCTGTAGAGGGAAAAAGTGAGTATAGAGAACTGGGAAAGGTCGGGCCCAGGCAAGAGCCCGATGGACGATTAAGGAGATGGAAGTTGAGAAGCATCAGTGAAAGTGCAGTGGCGAGGGGCGGTTAAACGAGAAAGAATGAAAGTCGGCAAGTGAAAGCGCGTCTGGAAGTGATGACCGTGTAGCATATGAATAACGGAGTATAAAGAAAGGATGATATTGAGGCAATAAAAGTAAATGCCAAGTGAGAACCAATAGGAAGGGAATGACTAGTGGGTAAAAGGGAAAGGGAAGTTGCAACCTCAAAGTAATAAAAATAAGTACGATAATAGGAAAGAAAGATAGGATGGGGCGAAGGAAAAGGGGAAGATGGTCGCTGCGCGACAAGCAGCAAGCCACAGGCGGAGAGGTAATGTGGTGATGCAAACGTTAAATTTTGGTGGTTGTCCGGAAAAGTATCATAACATGATCATAATAAGTATTTGGCTGATCTTATACGGGAGCTGGAAACGGAGAGCCTGAACAATTGTAGGAAAATCGAATGACTAGAAACTAAGCAAGGACGTGAGATCAAAAAGTATTAAGTGTGCTGGAAAGGAATATAGAAAGGTTGGAAACGAACGAAAAGAAGTAGTAAGAAGGCTTTACGAAGTGTACGGAGAGTGGGGCCTGGTTTCATGAAATCATTCGAATATTTTTCAGGCAATTTAAACGTATTTTTACAATTGCAGTTAAACAAATAAATAAGAAAAATAATATAAATAATATAATAGACAATCACAGAAGCTTAATAATGTACCTTTTTTTTTAAATAAAGTTTGAATATAAAAATGAATTCTTTTATTTTTTATTAATAGATTCGACAAAGGATAAAATGTTTTTTCCTTTTCTTTTTTCTTCTTTTTAAAACTAAACCTTGCAGAATTTTACTTATTCGATAAGGATAATACAATTAATACGATTGAATTAGTAGCTGCTGTATCCTTAGTCATGATTTTTGTTATTACGTTTATTTAAAATATTATTATAAAAAACTTATAATATATTTTTTTTTAAACGTGTAATAATTAAACAATTTATTTTATTATAAAATGATTTATTAAAATTGAAAATTGAATTTAAGAGTAGTTTGAAATAAAATATAATATTGAAGATATTACGATAATAGTATTATTTTTATATACGTAATAATAATTAATTTTTTTGAATTATAAATAATTATATTCATATTGAACATGTAACGTTTTTATATAAACTACTACTTACTACATGTAAAATGA